>BSBK01003794.1:785000-894408 GCA_027943335.1 Chamaecyparis obtusa | reverse complement strand
TATATATATTGTATAATACATATATATATATATAGTACATATCTTATATATATACGTATATACAGATATATATGTATATACAGATATATGTATATATATATATTGTACATATATATATATATATATATATGTACATACATATATATATATATATGTACATACATATATATAATATATATATATATAGTACATACATATATATATATATATATGTACATACATATATGTACATACATATATATATATGTACATACATATATATATATATATATATATATATATATATATGTACATACATATATATATATATATATATATATATATATATATATATATATATATAATGTATGTATGTATGTATATAAACATATGTATATATATATTTTATATACATATATCTATATCTATATCTATATCTATACGAACTTCATAACATAATTATAATGGATCATATTCCCTATTTTTGTCATCACTTATCAAACAACGACTATTAATGAAACAATGCTTATTATAGTTGTTATGAATCGGTGGCATTGGGATTATTGGGCATGTCCCATGTAGGCTTGCACCTATTTGTCAACATAAATCATACTCTTGATGATCCTTAACAAGTCAACTTCTTGAAGATTTTCTATGGTGGCTTGCACCTTGCTCCATAAAAGATTCATCCTTTCCTACTTCAAACTTTGAGAAATATTGAAGAGAAAGATGACAAAGAGATCTGGTTTCTCTCTCATGACCATTCATTGAAAAGAAAAATGAAGAATAATGATGGTGCTCCTTCCACTATGCTTTTTTGCTAAAGAAATCAAGATCTGGATGATCCAAAACAAGGTGAGTTCTTGAAAAGCTTCTACAAAATCATGCAGCTTGATCCTGATAAAATACACCCTTCTTTGCTTCAAGAATTGAAAAAGATTGAACAAGAAGATGAGAGTGATAATTCTTTTCTTGTTGATAAGATCCCTTGCAATCCAAGTCTCGAAAGAGATTCACCACAACATGCATGTGTCAAAGTTGACAAAGTTACATCTCATAAGGATGTAAGTAAATGGAAAGATCTAAAAGAAGTTAGAAATATTGAAATAGAAGATTGCATTAAAGCTTGTGACCATTGCAATTATTTTCATGCCAAAGAGGAATTATCATTTCCACTTGAAAACGAGGAGCTTGATGAGAAAGAATCAAATGTTCTTAACAATTCTATGCAGCCCCAACTTGAAAGTAATGACAAAGAAAATATTTTAGAAGATGAATGTCATGTGACTTTCATTCCAAGTTGGTGTCTTAATACTTTAGATGATGAATTTATATGTGGAGAGGATATTCCTATCTATCCACCACTAATCACCAAAGAAGAAAGTTTTGTTGATGAAATCAACACTTTGGTAGCTATTGGAAAACCTTGTGCTCCTTTGATTGATAAAGAGGCGATCACAAGTGAATGCTTGTATATATCTTCCTTAGCTTCAGAAATGGAGATCTTTACATTCAAGGATATTGATGAATTTTCAATGAGTGATATGATTGACATAGGAGTAAAAGATCAACTCCAAGAGAAAGAGGATGAATCATCAAGAAATCTTTTCTAGGATAGATGCAAATAGAATAATGAAGCTTTCAATTTTTATGAAGGTTATTATGAAGAAAAATCAATGAAGCTAGAGAATAAAAATATCAATGAATATTTAACTATTAGTACGGTTGACATGAAAATTAAAGATCAACTTCAAACAAGAGAAGATGATACATCCGGTTTTCACTCTTTTTCATGCATGCAACCTGAATATGAGCCATTTGAATTCATTGATGAAGATTAAAATGAAGAAGCATTTAGAAAGGAGATAATTGAGTGTCCAAATTTTGAATCTTTTCTTTTTAAAGATATACTTATAGGAACTCCTAGAGCTATAGGCCAATCTTTGATGTCTTATCATTGTAATTCATTGCATGAGGCACATGACCATGAAGAGGAAAATGAAGTTACAAGTGGAGATTTGGTGAAAGGGCCAAATGAAGTAAACTCTTATGAACATGTTTTTGCAAGTGATTTCAAAGAAGGTGAAATTCAGAACCAGATTCAACACATGAATTGGTGCAAGTTTATTCAATCACAAACTCTATCAAGGTTTTCCAATTCGTGACTTGATTCCTTCCAACATAAACAATCAAGAGAATGTTTAGATGAAAGATATTGGTATGCTCCAAAAGATGAAAGGTATTGGTATGCTCCAAAAGATTCCAGGATTTATGACCAACAATATTGAAGGTGGTACCAATGTGATTTAGGAGAGCTCAAATATTTACAATGAGATATGGTTGTTTTGTCTTTTGCTCAAAAATATATCTCGTCTCATTTATGTCAACCTAGTCAACTTATTGAGCTCACAAGAGTTACACAGGTGCATGATTCTATTCCACACAGGTTCATATTTCTCTTAGCCTATCAATGGCTCTGTATGATCATTATAGAGTCACTTGAGGTAGGAGTGCCTACCTTGTACATATTTTAATTAGGATCTTTTGTTGTGGGTTCCCTTGTTTTTGGTTGTGTTCATGTCATTTTTGGTTTGTGTTTGAGTTTCTCCAATGAGTTCCAATGTTGTCTCCACTCTTTGACTCTATTGCCCATGGATAAAAAAACATTGTTCTTTGAAGAGATTTTGGATTCACCTTGCGTCCTTCATAGTCCTTGTCCCTAGTTAGAGCCAGTTGTTACCCCTATTTTTGAACTTTTGTATTAAATCCATCAAAGGGGCTTAAATATAAAATGTGTACTTAAGTGCCTTTTGAGATCATCACCTCCAAGTTCTTTCAGGCACAATCTTGTCGCCTATTGGTCAAGAGGTGAAAATAATTAAAATGTTGAGGTAACAACTATGAGAGCATGTCCCTGGTACTTCTCTAGGCCAGGTGACCAACTTTTATGACAACCCACCCTATAGTCTATGATATTTTAATGCTCATATTTTCAATTATTTATATTCAAAAGGCATTAAAATTCTTCTTGAAAAACTCAGTCACAAATAAATCCAACTACATTATTCTCACCTCACCCTTATTGATGTCTGCTCAACATTTTAAAGTTGAATTCCTTCCCTGTCAAAAGTTGTGACAAAATATTAGAAAGGGAGGAAAATAAGTGATGAAAATAAAGTCAAAGTTAAAATTAAATATATTCACTTCTTGAAAGAAAAATAAAATGATTAGGAGGTTGTGACTTTGACAACTCAAACCTTGTGAAATGGAAACTCAGAACTCATAACCAGGTTATGAGTTTGAAAAGGTGAATGCAAAGGGTTGTGAATGGTGAAAGGTGAAATGTGAATGCAGAAGGTGAATTATGAATGGTAAAAAGTTAATGCAGGCTAGTTAGTTATGCGTAGTGAAATCCAAATTCACAACTCATAACCAAGTTGTGAGTTTTGAAATTCAAAATCATAATGAAAGTAGTTATGCCAACTACTTGAAGAGATCTTTCTGACTCTTTCTGGCATCCTCTATGTTCCTGAGACAAAATGCATTAAAGAAATGTCATTTCATGGAATGCAATGATTTCAAGGTTTGCAGAAAAGTGGTTTTTTAAGAGAGTTGATACAAACTTCCAAAAAAATGCAAGTAGCAGTAATGGAGCCGTGTTCCACAATCTTGACAAGCTTTCTTTCTCTAACTCAGCTTAGGGCACTAGCATCAATGAAGGCATTGAGGATGTTCCTAAGACAAAATACATTAAATGAAATGCAATGATTTCAAGGTTTGCAAAAAAGTGGTTAATTAAGAGAGTTGATAAAAACTTCCAAAAAAAATGCAAGTAGTAGGAATAGAGCCACGTTCCACAATCTTGACTAGCTTTCTTTCTCTAACTTAGAATAGGGCTCTAGCATCAGAAAAAGGCATAGTTTTAGGGTTCGTTTGGGTGCTAGAATACCAAATGCTGGATATAGTCAATTCTGGAAGATACAAATCCTGAAAATGATTTCTAGAATATGGGTTGACCCGTTTGGTTCACCCAGAAGATGACTAAGAAGATGCAGCATAAGGAATTTTAATTCTTTATTTTAATTTCTTTGAATATGGTGTGTATATGTCTGTATATATACACACATACATGTGTGTATATATACACATATGACATACACACATGAGTGTATATATACACACATGTGTGTATATGGGTATACATGTATGTATATACACACATATATACACATGCACACATGTGTATATATACACACATACACATATGTGTGTACATGTGTGTGTATACACACATACACACACACACGTGTGTTTATATAATACATACACACACATGTGTATATATACACACATACATGTGTGTGTATATATACACCAATACACACGTGTGTGTGTGTGTATACATATACACACATGTATATATATGCATCCTTATAGCAATCTAATATACATCCTTATAGTCACGGATCCCACAATATATTAAATTTGGTTTTATAAAAATTGGAATTGGAATTTCACCTATTTGACTGGAAGATGCAAATGCTCATTCTGGGGCAAAATTGGAATTTTGAAATTCCAATTCCAATTCCAATTTTTTGGATGGACACAAACATGAAATTGACATTATCCGAAATTAGATAATGCCAATTCTAGTCTAATTCCAGCCCCCAAACGGACCTTTATTGAATGTAATGATCGCAAAGTTTTAAGAAAGAATAAATTTTAGAAATAACTTGAGAAACTCTCAAATGAATGTGGATAGCAAGATTGAAGTCTACTCAACAACCCTAGCTAACATTCTCCCAATTTGCGCAAGAGGGAATAACCATTCATTAAAGTATTTTGTTAGATATTTCGGTCGGAATTGTTTCCCACCATTCTACACAACTTTGGAACGAGTTATAGACGTCCATGAAAGCACATCAAAGGGGTTTCTTGCTAGATATTACACGACATGCATGCAAGATTCAGAATCATAGGTAATGCCCTTGAACCATTTGACAGAATGCCTCAAAGGATGCAACCTCAATATCAAGATTGGAAATTATCTGGCTGACATGCATGCGTAATGTGAAATCACAGACTGGGTTCCTAAATTGTTTAACAGAATGCCTCAAAGGAATGCCATCTTGTGGCGCAATGTTGGAAGGGAATGAGTAAAACAGATTGGTTGAAAAGTTTTAGAAACTTTCAAAACGGAGGAAACTTCCAAGCGAATGCACCGAACTCATCAACCTTTGACAGCCGCATCCTCCCTGCTCGTGCTATAGTGGAAGCTTTCGTCGAAACAATATATAGACATCCATCAAGGCTAAATTTTGTCAAAATCTTGTTGTTCGAAGGAAAAGCTCCAGTAGACATGTACGAAAAACGTGGAAGCATAGCTATAGCAGCTGGATTGTTTGACGAAATGCCTTCAACGTGCGCGGTCTCATGAAATATGGTTATTCCAGCATTGCATGTAATGAATTTGCTGAAAGAACTTTAAGAGACTTTCAAACAAGTGCAATCAGTAGGTTTAAAGCCGAATTTAACAAGCTTTATCACCATCCTTCACTGTCGCACTAAAATGGGAGCTTTGTAAAAGGGCTTCGAACAACACACAGGCAGCTAGCATGCATGTTTTGGTTGCATAAACACCGCATGTGAACTGTTTGACAGAATGTCATCTTAAGGAATGAAATGAAATGATAACATAATACGCACAATTTTTTTTTGGTGTATTTCTTAAAGGTCCACATCTGATGCGGCTCTTAAACAAGTAATAGCATAAGAACTCTCAAGGTTAAAACATGATCCACATCTATTAAAAACTTGTGATATTACTAAGTATTCAATGTTGATGTTTGTAGCTTCGTTTAGATAAATGAGACTATGTTTACATTGTGAGAAATAATCTATTATATATACGCGCATTAATATATATAATAATCAATAATATTATTATTATATATATTAATCCATATATATAATTAAGGATAGTAGAGTTCTCATAATATTAATATAGTAAATCAAATTGATTAACAACAGATTAATTAAGGAAACATGCCGATGAAGAGACCCGTCTCTTCACTCACGTAAAGACATGTCTATTCATCAACGTGTCTCCTCAATATTGTTTTCATATATATAATCTGATTTTGATCAAACAAAAGACAAGCATATACAACAATTGAATGCAAGTCTTATTCTCCTCTAAAACAATACCACCAAACCTGCAAACAACAACATGGTATCAGAGCAAAAGCCTGGGAGGTTTGGCAGTATATGACAAAAGATGAATTCTATATTCAATATCTTCAGACTTGGTCATATTCTCTTTGTGGCGTGAATATGAAAAGGATTTCTGAGAGCCGCACAATATCTATGTGATTTAAGAACGGAAACACAACAAAGTGTAAACTTCGTTTTAGATTTGGAGAGTAGCGATAGAGAGTATTCGACTACATAGAAACTGGTAGAGGGGAAGTATTCAGAGTGCATGGTTGAAAATTTCTGCGAATTTCTCAAATGTGAAAATCTTGAAAACTCGTGTCTACTCTTGCCGCTGGTGCTTCTAACAAATAATATATTCCTCTGCAAAGTAAATTCAAACCTGAGATATGTAATTCCTTTGTAGTTTGAAACAATATTTTCTTCTGAGTGGAGGAAGGAATGATAGACTTGTTAGACTGGGACATCAACATATAATCATAGACTACCATATGAAGAGTAACAAGTGGTTAATAAAATAATGAAGCCTATGGTTATAAGGTGTTGAAGGCATTGTGCACTAACCATATAATCGAAGGTAAAGGTGGCTATAAAAAGTATGCCTTATTGGTAATGAACATTTCATAAATATGTTATCATTAATAATTATTTCATAGTTATATTATATGAGATAGTATAACCGAAAGTATATGGTGATTTTATATATATATATATATATATATATATATATATATATATATATACTTCTAAAAAGATATATGTTTAGAAGATTGAATATATTATATATATATATATATACAATCTTCTAAAAAGATATATGTTTAGAAGATTATATATATATATATATATATATATATATATATATATATATATATATATATAAAGTAACAATATGTAAAATCTTAGAGTAAAGATATATGTTTAGAAGATTGAATATATATATATATATATATATATATATATTCAAGGTATATATTTAAATTAGATCTTTATCTATATTACATTGGAATGATCTTATATCATTATGCAGAATTATCCTTGAGTATTATGCTAGTCTCTCTCTTATTCTTTTATTTCAATATGTACTATAAGAGCTATTTGTCTTGAGGATGCTCTTGCAAGTCAAGAAGTTGATAAACTTGAGCTTCAGAGGGAGCAAATGGTTCAGTCAACTTGTGACAATCTTGATCATATTGATTGAAAGGGAGTTCACTACTGAAGGTGAAACACTTCTGAGGTAAACTTGATATAATTGATTATTATACTAATGAATCATGAATGTTTTAATGGGCCTGCCCCTCTGTGTAAATCATGAGGAAGTGATGACTTCCAAATGATTATCACTTTTATTTGCAAAAGTTATTGGAAGGTGACGATCTTACAATAACTTGATCATCTATTGTGATAGGCATCTTGTGATGGCTAAAACAAATTATAATAGATGGCATCTTCTATTGTGATAGACATCTTGTGATGGCTTAAACAAATCATAATAGATGATGTAAATGTTCTTATGGTAAGTGCACATTACCTATGAACATTCATTGAGTACTTGGTGGACATCATGCGACTTGATGTCGGTAGGCCATTACTCTGAGCACTTGGTGAATATCATGTGACTTGATATTCTGTAGGCCAATGCTCCTAATATCATGGGATAATATCTTTGTAAACTTTTGAATACTTGGTGGACATCATGTGACTTGATGTTGGTAGGCCATTACTCTGAGTATTTGGAGAATATCATGTGACTTGATATTCAGTGACAAATACTCCCAATATCATGCTCGATGATATTTATAAATCTATGAGTTATGATGAATATCATGAGACTTGATATTCCTGGTCAGACCATATCTCTGATATCACAGTAATGTGACATCAAAATAAACTTTCACAATTAAATTTGTGTTGCTCTCTTGGATTGATGGATTTTATCTTCTCTAGCTAAGAGGGAGTGTTGATGTTTGTAGCTTTGTTTAGATAAATGAGACTATGTTTACATTGTGAGAAATAATCTATTATATATACGTGCATTAATATATATAATAATCAATGATATTATTATTATATATATTAATTCATATATATAATTAAGGATAGTAGAGTTCTCATAATATTAATATAGTAAATCAAATTGATTAACAACAGATTAATTAAGGAGACATGCCGATGAAGAGACACGTCTCTTCACTCACGTAGAGACATGTCTATTCATCAACATGTCTCCTCAATATTATTTTCATATATATAATCTGATTTTGATCAAACAAAAGACAAGCATATACAACAATTGAATGCGAGTCTTATTCTCCTCTAAAACAATACCACCAAACCTGCAAACAACAACATTCAAAAAGTCCCGAACAGTGGAGGTCATCCCAAAGTTCAAATCAATCAACACGTTAGGCTTTTAGTGAGGTGTTTGATTCTGATGTTGAGACCAGGCAAGAAGATGAAAATAGGTGGATGCCATTTGATGAGGAAGTCAAAGAAGTGGTTAAAAAGAAAGTAAAAATAAGAGGCATAGACAAGGCCCGCAACCCATTTAAAACAACACCTCTGATTAATTTCCTGATTCATGACAAAATGGAAGCTTCAGAATAAAGTAATGCCATAATAAATGGAAAAATATTGATTTTCAAAGCAATTTGTAAGGAATCAATCTTACCGAGAGGTTCTCTCAATCTACGAATTGAAAGAGGATTTATTTGCATTGAAATAGTCAGAGTATGGAATTAGTAATGATTGTGAGTGTCATTTATTAAAGATTATAATGCGCTTCAGGAGAAGACATTTGAATATATGCAATTAGATCAACCTTGGACATCGAGGAGGTGATACTAAGATGTATACATCTATCACTGTGGGTTGGTCACCTTATTTTGCACTAGTTCCTTTAGTACCACAAATATGGACAAGTCAGTTAATGTTCAAATGTCATGAACATTTCTGAAATGTATTAGAGGCAAAAACATAGAAATGGAGCTGACAAAGTTAGATAAGCCCAACCTTTACAAATACTTGAAAGACTTTAAATTCATGGAAAGAGAAATGCAGCTTGAATATATTTCCGCAAAGACAATTTTTTTTTGGGAACAAATATTTATTTGTGCTAATGACCAAGAAAGATATAAGTTCTACGTTTTCTTTGACAATGAGATGGTCACAAGCACGAGTGAAATTGATGGAGATGAAGATGAAAAACTAACTTAGCAAGATTAATAATTTTGTTTTTCTTTTAAGTTACAAGTTTTTAATTAGCTTTTCAGTAAAAAGTGATTTATGTCATTATTATAATTTAAGGTTAAAAAATAAACTCTTTTTTTTTTTTCAGAAAAATGAAGTAGTTTTTAATTTAAAAATGCAAAGTTAGTTATGAGGAGGTTATGCTAAGTGGTTATAAACTTTACAGAAATTTTAAGAGATGTTTTGAAGAACTTTTTGTTTGCAATGTGTATAGGATGAATTTTGAGATTATATAATTTCAAAAGATAATAAAGGATGCAATTTAGTCGTACGCTTCTATTATCAGTGTCAACTTCTCATATGTTAAGTTGGTAACCTTTTTAAGCATATGCATAAAGAATTGATAATCTATGTGTTTGATGTAATGAAACACACTTAGATCTTGGTATCTTGATTTGGATGTGCTAGTACAACTTATCTCTTTGTATGTTGAGGTTCGTTATGCTTCTTTCACCATGATTGCATTGTGTGTTAAAAACATCTTGTGATTGTTCTCTATTGTGAAATCTTATTTGGTATTCGTATGTTTATCATTGGGGTTTCTTTTGTTCATTTTGCTTTAGTTTAATGTTTTCTTTTTTTTATACTTTTTGGTTAAAGGCACACAAAAACCCCAAATAACCCCATCATAGGAGGGAGCCACCCCTCTTAAATGCAAAGCAAGATTGTGACAAATTGTTATTTGATCACAATCTCTCCAACACAAAACTAAGTCAAGCAAGAGTAAAATGTTAAGGTCATTCTAATTTCTAAATGATTCATAGAAACAAAAATGTATCCATTTTTTAAAAGATATTATAAGGAATTACAATAGCACTAATCTCCCCTTTTTAGAATTGAATTGGTGTATATATATGTTGTGGGTATTTATTGGACCTTTTATAAGGCTCAAAATTAATTTTATTTACTTAAATATATAAATAAAATAATATCTATTTTTTGAATTCATTTTTAAATCTTGTTGATATTAAATAATTTTTATTAATCATAATTATAAATCATTAACATTTTTTTTTGTTTAATTACATCTAAGTTATTGATCATAATTGTATATTAAATGAATAGATAAAAAAAAAATTTCAAAAAAAAAATAGAGAAGAAAAGGTACTTGAAGTACACAAGACCAGGAGAGGCCAAATACAACAAAGAGCTAAAGGCTCCATCTGACCAGTAACAATACTGGTGCCAAGAGAAGCAAAGAGGCCCACCTCAATAGGAGCAGCCAAGAAGAAAGCTGTCAAAAAGAGAATCCAACCAATGAATAGATAATTTCATTTGCTCTATTTTAAAAAAACAAGTCAAATAACCTCTTAAATATTTATTTAATTAGATATGTTAAAGATAAATTTTATTTAACATAATGATAATTCAATACATTATATAAAAATTATAGATATTCCATTCTTATGTATTATTTATTTAAATTGGTTGAAAATTTAAAATTACTATTTTTTTCTTTTAGATTTTCTATATTGAAAAAACTCTTAAACAATAATTTGAGCAAAAGTAAGATCTTGTACAATTTCAACCAAATTGTTTATAATGTTTTTGATGAATTTGTTTGTGCAGATTTAAAAATGGAGGAAACATCATAGGGAAACATAATAGATTAAAATTAAACATCAAGAAAAACAATATTTGTATATAATACTCATATTATTTTGCTTCTACATATAATCTCATCTATTTCTTATAGATTTTATCATATATGTAATGTGAGAGCAAAAAAGATAAGATATTGTTTTCTCTCTTATACATTTGATATCATTGAACATTTTCTACATAAATTCTATTAATAAATTATAAATATGCTATAACAGAAGTATTTTCTTAAAGAATTATATAAATTGAAACATAATCAATACATTTAATAATCTTCTATAAAATATAAATAAATATTTCACTTTAAAAAAAATCAAAATCTTTATGGACCCACAAAAGCCTGCAACTACTAGTTTAATTTGTTTCGGCTCTTGTTCTGTTCTCGTAATCTACAACATTTTTCTCTTCGCTACAATGATTTTTGAAATATTGATTCAGAAATTTGAACAGTTTTGACCACAACACTCAAATTAAATAAACAACAAACCATTTCATCAGGGAACAATTCACTGAAATTAAGTAGGGTTTCTTAACAGAGCGGGATTGGAACTCCCGATCTTGGTGAAATATGTAGTTCAATTTTAGCGAAACCCTTATCCATCGCTACTTTGGAGACTTTTTCAGTGTTTTGTAAACTTCGGCTCCAAATTCAGCAGGCATTGGCGATTTTGGGTTTTTTTAATGAACTCCCATGGCCTCGGAGGTGCTGCTGTGGCTCGTTGCATTTTTCGTCTTGGTTGCTCTTCTCTGCATTGTGGTTTACCAGGTAGTACATATATTCTCTTTCATTTCAGTGGTTTACGTTTAAAATAATTCAAAACATCACAATAGATGTGAATAACGACTATCTATATTTATCTCAATAATCCCTGACCCACAAGCTATTTTTAGCTTCGTGAACGGTAAAATAATTAATTTCTTTCTTTCCTTCCCAAACTCCTTTCATCTGTTCTTTTTGAATTGAAGTCATGCTCACCTGTCTGGGTAAAAAAAAAACGCATAAAAACCTAGCGGATCATAAACAATAAAATTTAGGGGCAAAAAAAGTTAAAAAAGATGATCAGGTTTAGTCAATTTCACGGGAATTGATATCCACTTGCGTTGTTGAGTCTCAAAATAGTTTCAACCCTAGCTAAATTTATAATCAAGGGAGCGGGCGATCCACTTTTTTTTACATAGATGTTAAGGCTTAGATTATCTTTAATGGAATTTGTGGTTAATATTTCTAATGCGCTAGGCTTACCAGCTTTGAATGCATTGCTTTAAATGTTTCTTTGTTTCTTTCGTCATTCGGTAAATTCTCGTTATGGTACATTTGACAAATTCTCATTATAGAGTACATTTGGACAAGGGTGTCTATTTGCTCCTGGCCTTGTCTGTAGGGTTGCGCCACACTCAGTAAGTGGATGTGGTTTTTTTCCCAATACATTTACCACTTGAACTTTCTCGTCTGATGTGGTATGTTCTTGGTTCTTTTGTTTCTTTAGAGTTTTATTATTGCTTTTGAATTTTGCTCTATTTCAGTATTATCTCACTATTTTAAAGATGCATTGAGTATTCCCATTGTTATCTAATTTTTTGAATATTTACTTTCGTCGGTTCCTTGAGTTTTCTTGACCACGGTAGGCACTGTTTTGTAAATTAAATTGACTGACAGAATCTCAAAGTGGTGCAATCAAACCTGTAGGTGTTCATAGTCTGAAATCGCCCTTTGTTACTTGATGATCTGATCACACTACTGTAAAAGGAGAGCACTTAGCAATTTCACAAATCTTGTGCTGAACATTTGGTATGGTGGAAAAGACAACCAGCTAAAAACTGCTAGAACTTAAGATTTAGAGCAATTTAAACATTTTTATAAAAATGTAAAAAGTTATTTCACTGAAAGACAAAAGTTCACAAAGGGCAGGGGTGCGAAGAAGGTTGAAGAGAAACCTGAATATTAATTATTTACACCACTAACATTGATAAATTACAATCCTGGCCAGCTAAAACTTCCATCTAATCAGCAATATAAACTATATTGTCCTTCCCTTTTTAATTATGTAATTATTCATTTCCACTGGAGTTGGAATTCCACATTTGGTAAGGTGGAAAAGACAACTAGCCAAAAAATGCTAGATACTTAAAAATTACAGCAATTTAAACGTTTTTTTAAATGTTAAAAATAATGCCACTGAAAGACAAAAGTTTTCAAAGGGGAGGGTTGTGGAGAAGGTTGGAGAAAAACCTGAATCATCCACACCACTAACATTGATGAATCACAATTCTGGCCAGCTAAAAACTTCCGTCCAATCAGCCATATAGACTATATTTCCCTATCTTTTTTAATTATATGATTGTTCATTTTCAGTCGAGTTGGAATTTTACTTTTATTCTGAGTTTCTTCCCGTGTTGAGAATATCATTGCCGCCTGTCTGATTGTCTATCACCATCCATTGTAATTGCCGTCATAGCACCCTGCTCATGAAGAGTAATTATTTACCCATAAGACTGGATTTGTGCAGGTACCATTACTAAATCATCATGCACTTTTGAAGATCCATTCTCATCTATTGTTTAGAGACATATTTTCACAGTTCATTCTAACTATATAGAGTTCATGTTATTTAATTCCAGTTCATTCTATGTAACTCATCTATCAAGTCATCAGCTTGGGTTTGCTATTGAATCATCATAGGGTGCTTAAAGACCCTTGGAATTTGCAAGTCAAAATCATGTGTTACGTTATTAATTTATTTAAAGCCCCATTGTCCTTTGTAGCAGAAGCATTTGAGGTCATCTTGACTGTTGGAAACAATACACACTCCGAGACAGAGAAAGGGCTTGTAGCTTGGTGGTAAAGCAGCCTAGCAACATATAGGAAGGAGGTGCTCATGAGGTCCTAAGTTCCATTCTTAGATGATTCATGGAAATTTAGCAATGTTGAATATTTAGAGTAGTGCTATTTAGAAAACACTTGTATACCTTTTCCAAAAGTTATCTAAGAATCTATAATAGAGAAAGCTAAATTCAAGTTTTAATATCGTTTCCAGTTTTAGCCTGTTTATAGCATTAGGTATATGAGCATTTACAAGCTACACGTTGTTTTCTTGATTATATGACTCTCTCAAAGTTCTACTTATGTACTTAAAGCATTCTACCTGGACTCATTCTTTATTCAACAATTTCTTCTATATTCCTCTTTACAAAAATTTGTGTATTCTTCTCTGTGATTTATTTCCTTTGAGATTCAAAATATGCTATTGCAGCAGATTATGTGAAGTTTTCTTCATCAAACTGGATTGTTTCCTACAGTACAACTTTTTCTATTAAGTGGTTTTGTGTATGTTACTTTTTCAAGATCTAGTCATGGTTTAAGTTGAATCTACTTAAAACATGCATTTGTTATGTAAAGGAATTTTTCATCAAACGGTGCAGTTTCCTGTGATGCAGTTTTTATTCTTTTAAGTGATTTTGTTGAAGTCCATTTTGTTAAGAACTAATTGTGTTTGCAGTTGCATCTGCTTCAGACATATGATTGATAGAGTATTCTAATGGAGAAGATTTCAGCTTGTGGAGCTATAGTCCAACTATGGTATGACTATAACTCCTCCAGATGTAGCATATGTGGAACAATAAGGAGTGCCACCTGAATGTCTGAGTTGAGCCACACTTTTGGAAAATTAGACATTTCATTATGCAACTATTGGCCAAGAGCTAGCCAATCTAAAAACCTTTTGATAAAGGGGTTCTGGACATCAGCAGCTAACATAATTATATCTATATGCACATCTTTTGCTTGGTGTCAATGCCCATGACCTGACAAAATGCCTGATATGTTGCTTATAAATATCCCTCAAAAATGTCCAGAAGTGCTCAAGTTCACTGTCAGGAAGGTAAAACTATGAAGAAGCATACGAGAAATCAAAATCAATATATGTGACATGGACAATGACTTAAAAGTTGGAGTTTTATTGAAAAATTCTTAAGCAAAAGATGCAGGAAGGAGAAGATTGGTTGATTCATGCCAACAAGATGGAGGGAAATTTAGATTAGCTAACAGATATTGAGTTTTAAGTTAGATGAGGAATTGTCTATCTTCTTATTCCTAGATTTTCCTGACGGATCTTATGAGAGTGTGACCATCTACATCAGCAGTCAAAGCAAAATGGAATGGATGATGCTGTTAACATAATATTGCAACAGGTGAGAAGACACAATTGGTCTGAAATAAAAAGCAATGGAGTGGTTGCATTTTTAGCAAACACTATGTAAGAAACCAACCAAAATGCAACATGATAGTTGATACGGATCATGGAAATTGAGGAGGATGAGAAAGGTAAGGAAAATATGTAAGAAGACTGTTTGGCACTAGTAAATCATACATTTCCACTTGAGTATGGAGAATAAAGAGTAGGGAATGCAAGGCTAGATGACACACTTGCATACAAACTTGGATATGGAGACAAAGTATGAGGAACCTACAACCATGAATAGGAGATTCAAAAGTCAAATTGGTTGTTAATGCTTTATAGCTAGTTCGTATTCTAGCTTTATATCAATTAAGTTTATATATTTAATTTAAACTTAATACAAATAAAGGGCTGGGTCCTCTCCTTGAATATATAGACGTTTGGATATAGGGCTGGGCCCTATCCAATTCAAACATATAAGATTAAAACGTCTTGCAAAGCAAAATGTGTGGCTTGTCCAAGACAAATTTAGGCGCCAAAATATATATTTCAAAGAAGGCCAACAGCATTTGGATATATTCACACGCCATATATATAAAAGACTTCTCTTCAACACAAAGAGGCATACAATGCACTAATAAACACAATAAAAAATATTCAGGGAAGTGGTTGAAATTCATTGCTGTTTGAACTTCTCTCTCAGATCATACCGGCGACTTTACTCTCAGCAAATCGGCCATCTATTTGATCTACAGCGACAACAACTACACTCAGCAAATTGGCCTCCATTTGATCTACAGACTCAGCGAATGCATGCCAATACACACACAGCGATCTTAATGCTCCATAACAGAGAAGATACATCTTGATTGGGCATCAAATATATTTTTGATCTACATTGGGCGTGACCGCTAAAGACGTCATGTATTGTGATTGAAGTTTCATATATTCAGACCGTGTAAAATCGTGCACATACACTTGACATATATAATCAGAATTCAAGAGTTTGATATATCGATATTCAAATACTACCTATGTGTGTCCAGCAATTTAGAGGATTGCTTCGTGGATCGGGGATCCTCAACAAATCTTCAACGATATCACTATGAGTTATTGTAATCACAATTCTGAGAAAATTATTTAAGTCTGATCTGAATGCTGGGTTTTTCCTCATAGAGGTTTCCTAGGGTAAAATTATTGTGTTTTGTTTTACTGTTCTTTATTTTTTTTGTTGATTATCTAAAGTCTCAGATCTGACCACTAAAATTTACATGGTATCAAAGCCTGGTTCTTACTAATCGTGTTCAGATCTGACCCATTATACTTTAGATTTGTTTTCTTTGTTGCTGTTTTTCAAAATGGTGACAGGGCTCATGGTAGAGGACAGATTGGAAGGGGCTGTAAATTTCTCTTCATGGAAAGTTCGTGTGCTCCTTGCCTTAGAGGAAAACAATCTACTTCAATTTGTGCAAGGGCCTGCACTTACTGAACCATTTGATCCAAATGAGTTAAGTCAATTTAAGAAGAATGTAGTGAAAACAAAGAAAATCCTGATTGACTCCGTCAAAGACCACCTTGTTCCAGTCATCTCCAAGTTGTCTTCAGCACATGACATGTTCAAACAACTTGAGAGTATGTATGAGATCAACAACCTAAGCAAGGCACTAACCCTAAGGAGGCAACTTCTTCAAATCAAGATGGACAAGGGAGAAATTGTAATGACATTCTTCACGAGGATCGTTGAATTAAGGGATCAGATGCAAGCTATGGACGGAGAAGTGGTGGACAAGGATCTTGTTATGCTAGCTCTAAATGGCCTACCTTATTCTTGGGAACCATTCATTCAAGGTTTGAGTGGTAGAGGTATTCTTCCTTCTTTTGATTGTCTTAGAGCTGATTGTATTCAAGAAGAATCTTGTCTAAATGCTAGAGGATTTAAAAACTCTTCTTCCTCTTTAGATAACCAAGTTCTTGTAGCTCATTCCTTTAAGAAAGGTGGAAATTGGAAGAAGAACAACTTCAAAAGGAACAACAATTTCAGATCTCAAGAAAACAATGATTCAAGGAAGAGATCTAAGGATCTATCTCTCGTTCGCTGTTTCAGATGTGACAAATTTGGTCGCTATGCCAAAGAATGCAAGATTCAACCAAATCATCAAGAAGCACACATTTATGAAGTTGATGATAAGGAAAACAAGGAAGACTTTCTTTTCATCTCTGCTTTATCTAGTAATATTCCTACTGACAGTGTGTTGTGAGGTTGTCACACCATCGCCCCCAAAATTTATGGGGACCCCCTATTTTAACTTGCTCGGGCAATTTTTTCAGATCAAGGATTGAAGGTGAAGTTTGAGGCGCTTTGGGTAAAATTTGGAGCGATTTTGAAGAGTCAAGAAATGAGGTTCAAGGGGATGAATGGTGGATTTGAAAACAATAAAAGATGAGTTTTATCAAGTTTATAACTTGATTTCCCAAAACGTAATGATTTTGCTTGTTAATCCAAATTAAAAATATGGATTGGATAATTTGATTTATAAACAATCTTGGTTTGGCATTTTGAGCAAAATTTAAATTTTGTGGACTTAGAATTTTTTTGGAAAATTTGGTGAAATTTCGCATATTGTGAAAATGGATAGATAAATTTGGGCAATTTAATCGTGCAATTTTGATCAAATAATTTTTGAAAAATCTAAATTTTAAGTGTCAAAAATTAAAATTGCAATTTTAATGTTAATTTTTCACAGTTTGGTAAGAGGGTTCTTGCGAGTTGGTAGGGGTGCTCTTGCATCTTGGCAAAATTTCAATTAACTTGATGGAAGCTCAACATTTCAAAATGGTAAGATCTACATGAGAAAATAATTTTCTTTTAGCCAAGTGGAATTATTATTATTGAGAAAATTATTTTTGGCTAAAGAAAATTGCAATTTGCAAGGAGGCAAAATGATTTCAAGTTGGCAAGCAAGTCTTTGCAACTTGGCAAGTGTGCTTGTGCAAGTTGTAGGGGAGGTTGGTGTAAGTTGGTGCAAGATGTGAGGTAAGCTATTACAAGATGACAAGAGGGATCTTACAAGTTGGAGAAGGTGTTTTTACAAACATTCACAAGCTCCTTTACCAATTTCATGAGGTGGATTAAACAAAACTTTCATTTTCAACATGCCACCTTGCAAGTTCGATTTGAATAAAGAGCCTATTGGTGCAAAAAATTGATATAAACTCGAGTCCATTGCCTTGCTTGAAATTCAAAATTAATTTGGGGGCCCCTTTGTGTGCTAAATTCAATGTATTTTAAGGCTTAATTGGTGTGAAATTCAAGGCAAGTTATTGGGTCCACAATTGGTAGAGTTTAAAACTTAATTAGGGGCCTATATGATCTTTTTTTCAAATTTTAATTTTGGCGCCTATGTCAATTTTAGATTTGGCTAATTTAAATCCATAATTTTGTTAAAATCGATGTAGTTTTGGGGCCCATTTTTGCAAGTTTCAATTGAGAGAGATTTTATAATTCAAGGAAATTTAATTATTATAATTTTGGCCCAAATTCCAATCGATCCAATTTAATCAAGGGCTAGAATTAATTAAGGTGAATTTAGTCCAAGGGGATGTGATTTAATTTTATTTCTTTTCCCCCATGCAAGTCGTCCACTTTGGGCAATTAAAGAGGCATTTGGGCATCATTTCTCATTGTTTCCAAGAGAAAATTTTATGATTACAAATTCTGGAAATGCATTTCCAGCCATGGGTGATTTTGTTTTGAGGATTTTGTTGGCCATTTTCATGCAATTTTCTCAAGTTTGAAGGCTTCTAGAGGTGGGTTGGTCTTGGGGTTTGAAGACATCATCTTGGCATTCATTTTCACCTACCTTTTGAGCAATTCTCATCTTCTTCGTGCCTAGAAAATCAGAGATTTAAGCAAATCCGAATTTGGAGTTGGTGCATTGCAATCTTGACATCATTTATCCAGCTCCTAGGGCATCAAGTTACATCCATTGAACATGTTTTCTGCCTAGATCATGTGGATAAGTTCATGTTTTTGTGATTGGGCAAGTTAGTTGAATGAAATGCAACGATAATCCTAATTAGCTTGAGCAAATGTTATTGTCAAAGTTTTATTGGCGATATTTTATCAAATGAAATGGAGTGATTTGTTTCTTTGCCTTTTTTTAGGTTGGTGGGGGAGTTCTTGCAACTTGGTGAGGGCCCTCTCGCAACTTGGTAGGGTTGACAGGAAGGAGGATGCAAGGTTTAGGTTCAAGTCTCTCAAGTGGCAAGGGAGTTCAAACCAAGCTCAAGACGAGATCAAGGGCAAGTTCATGATTCAAGTACATGAAGGCTTCACCATTTCGAGATCAAGACATCAAATGTACAAGTACAAGCAAGCAAGTTCAAAACATGGCAATGAGAAAATTCCTAAGGACTCAAGTTGGTAGAGGTGTTGCAGCTAGTTGGCAGGCATGCTCCTACAGGTTGGTAGGGGTGTTCATGAAAAGAGGTGGACAAGGTTGAGCATCTAAAGGATATCTTCCCTTCATCAAAAGATCAAATAACATGATAATGATGATGGGGTGGCAGTTGGTTGTCTCCTCCAATCAAAATATTCATCTTTCAAGCATGTGCAATCATATCATGCCAAGTGTCCTATGTCCTCATTGGTTGAAAAAATTATTGTAATTTTCTTATTGGCCCACAAGTTTGGTGCCCTTATGTAATTGGTTGTAATTATGGACACCCTAATTAGGGTTTATGGGATGTAATTTGGGCCCTTGATTTCAGATTCTTGCCTCTTATTCTTGGCCATGCGTTGTACTTGAGCCTCTATATAAGGCCATTTGCTCTCATTTGTAAGAAGTTGGAAGATTGAAGAAAATTGTTGCTTAAGTAATGCCAAAATTGCTCTTCTTATCATTGTTGTGCTTTGCATGGTGATTGAGTTAGAACACTGGGTGTTATTGCATGGTTTCTACTTCCACAATTAAAATAGGATTTTATTTCAAAGTTGTTAAAGTAAGAGTAAAAGTAGATAGATTGTATGGTGATATTGGTGGATGTTTGATTGGTTGACTCTATAAAATTAGGCCAATAGCTCCTTGTAGATGCAAGGGTGCCTTGTGTGGTAATCTAGTAGTTATGCTCAAGTTCAGTTGGCATTGGATCCTTGATTTGTACTCTAAGTTGGATTGAGAGGAAGGTGTTGATATCAAAACTATTTGGGATCTTTTGAAGCTTTGCACTAGGTGGAGTTGAAGTCGTATACAAGTCTTTATTTGGTAGGAGTCCTAGTCCATCCATTAGTCTTCCTATCCATAGTTAGAAGTAGAAGTAGTCTAGATAGTAGGAATTGAAGAGAAAAGTTGGAAGTGATATAAATCATGCTTACATTTTTATTGCACATTGTGAAGCCAAATCTTTGGAAGTGCAAGTAAGTTGGCATCCTTGAATGAATTACGTAAGCCCGCTTAAGTGATTAACCAACAAATCACATCATTTCAATTGAGTTAGATATCCACGGGTGTAAGGAATCTTGGAGTCATTCCGTGATCTTCATTGCAAAGCTTAGCATGGGAGATGACTTTATTCGAGAGAGGGTTTAATGCTCTATGTTTCTTGAAGCGTTGAGTGTTTAGTTCTGCATGTTGTGTAAGTGGAACAAAACTCGCATCAACACAGTGACACTGGTTGATTGATAGTGGTGCTTCCAGGCATATAACAGGTTATAGGAATCAACTTATAGATTTGACTGAGAAGGAATCAAATCTTTACGTGGTCATTGGAGATGATGCACAATACTCCGTAAGAGGTTTTGGTAACACAACTCTCAACTTGGATTTTGGTATTTCATTACAGTTATTTGATATCTTATTTGTTCTTGGAATTAAAAGAAATTTGATTTCCATTTCTGCTCTAAAAGATAAGGGTTATCAAATTGCATTTTCTAAAGGTAGAGTTTTAGCTTGGCCTAGGAAATCTAACATCAAATTTGCTAGAGTAATTGGTAGAAGATTTGAAATTCTCTACAAGCTTTCAACTTGTCCATTTTAGGCTCTTATTAGTTCGTCAGCCGACTCTAGTGACCTTTGGCATCAGAGACTTGGTCATCTTCATTACTGTGCTCTTCCTACTCTTGAAAGGATGGTCAAAGGTATGCCTAAGCTTAGTCATGTTCATGACGATATATACAAAGGATGTGCAATAGGTAAAAACATTAAAAGTTCATTTCAGAAAAGTGAATCTAGATCTAAGGAAAAATTTGCTCTTGTTCATTTTGATTTATGTGGTCTAATGTTAGTTGCATCTTCTAGTGGTTGTTTATATTATGTCACTTTCATAGAAGATATCTTTAGGAAGACTTGAATTTATTTCTTAAAGACAAAAGAATTTGATGAAGTCTTAGCTAGGTTCAAAGAGTTTAAATCTCAAGTTGAAAATCTTTCTGGTAAACGAATTAAGATTCTTAGAACTGATAATGGAGGTGAGTACACTTTAGATGTCTTTCATGATTTTTGTGTAGAAGCAGGGATCAAGAGGGAGTTTTGTGTTCTCTACAACCCTCAACAAAACATAATTGTTGAAAGGAAGAACATAACCATTATTGAGTTAGCCAAAGCTATGATCCATGATCAGAATTTGCAATTATTCCTTTGGGCTAAATCTACTAGGATTGCTGTTTACATTCAAAACAGATGTCCTCACAACATTCTGAAAGATATGATTCCAAAAGAAGCATTCACAAGAGTGAAACCTGACATCAACCATTTGAGGATCTTTGGAAGTCTAGTCTACATTCACATCCTCAAGGAGAAAATAACCAAATTGGAACCATCTGATAAGAAAGGTATACTTGTTGGTTATAGTGAGAATTCCAAAGCATTTCAGGACAAAGGTATATTGAGGTAAGTAGAGATGTTACTTTTGAAGAGAATATTGCATTAAGAAAATTTAAAAGTTCTTTGATTAAAGATGAAAATGCTACTAACGAAAATCATGAGATGGATGTTGATGATGATGTTGAGTTTCAAAGGGAGTCTACAGGTCCTTCCGATCCAATTAGCCATGATGAACCTTTAGTTCCGACAAATGGTCTTAGCAAAATCATCGTAAGAAGAAAATACCACTTTGGGTGAAGAACACAATACAAGAGGCTGAACGATTTGCTACTCCTCCTGACACTTTCCGATAAAGTAGGAGACCTCAAGCTTTCTCCAACTATGTGGCTTTGATATGCAACCTCACTGAGAGTGAACTCGCCAACACAAAAGAAGCTATGAATCAGTTTGAGTGGAACAATGCCATGGATGAAGAATACGAGTCCGTCATCAAGAATGATGTGTGGGAGATTGTGCCTAGACCCAAAGGTAAGTCTGTTGTATCTTCTAAATGGTTAATTAAAATTAAGCATTTTGTTGATGGTCGTATTGAAAAATTTAAAGCTAGATTTGTAGCTCGTAGTTGTTCTCAAAAGGAAGGTATAGACTATGAAGAAACCTTTGTTCCTGTAGCTAGATATACTTCTATCAGGTCTATTATAGCCATTGCTGCAACTAAAGGATGAAAGTTGCATCAAATGGACGTCAAGACTGTTTTTGTCAATGGTGTCATTGAAGAAGTCTATATTGATCAATTTGAGGGATATGAGATCCACAAGAAAGAAACTCATGTGTACAGGTTGAAGAAAGCTCTCTACGGTTTGAAACAAGCTCCTCGTCCATGGTATGAAAGAATTGATAAGTATTTGATAGGGTTAGGATTTTGTAAGAATAATGTTGATCCTAACATTTATTTCAAAGTCCTTAATGACGAGATGTTGATTTTGGTCTTATATGTTGATGACTTATTTCTAACTGGAAAAGAAGATCTAATCATTAGATGCAAGGAGTTAGCTTCTGAATTTGAAATGATAGACTTAGGACTTATGCATTATTTTCTTGGCTTAGAAGTTTGGCAAGGGCGTAATGAAATTATGTTAAGTCAAAGAAAATATACTATAAACATTTTGAGAAGATTTGGCATGTTGGATTGCAAACCTATGAATACACATATGAAGACTAATTTGAAAAAGTTGAGTACATGTGCAAAAAATTCTAACTTTGCAGATGCTACAGAATACAAGCAGTTGATCGGGTCCTTGATGTATCTAGTTAACACTAGACCGAACATAAGCTATGCTGTTAGTGCACTCAGGCAGTTCATGAACAAACCTAAGCATGTTCATCTTGTTACTGCTAAACACATCCTGAGGTATTTACTTGGCACAATTAACTATGGGCTGAAGTACTCTTCCAAAATAATTACCTTGGAAGGATTTTGTGATTCAGATTGGGCAGGAGATGTCTTCGGGAAGAAGAGCACTTCTGGTTTATGCTTTAGCTTGGGATCCGCCATGATTTCCTAGGCCAACAGGAGGCAATTTTCAGTTGCCCTGAGTACAGTTGAAGCTGAGTACATTGCAACAAGTGTTGCTTCAAGGGAAGCAGTATGGCTTCACAAGCTTCTTACTGGATTGTTTGGACAACCATTGGATCCTACCATTACTCATTGTGATAATCAGAGTTGTATAAAGATGGTTGTCAATCCTGTATTCGATGACAAATCTAAACATGTGTAAACTCATTATCACTTCATTTGAGATATGGTGTAGAGAGGTGCCATCCAGCTGAAGTACATCAACACTGATGAGCAAGTAGCCGATATTCTTACCAAGCCACTTAACAAGGTGAAGTTTGAATACTTCCGTGAAAGGCTTGGACTTGTAAAGCTAGCTGCTATTGTTGATAGGGAATCTCAGCTTCATTGATGTATCTTGATTATGCATTTGTATTTACCACCCTTTGCGGGCAATGCAAGGTGTGCATTGTATTAGTTGTATTTTGAATCTTCTTTGAGAGAAGATATGATTGACCACCCTCTGCGAACAATGTAAGGTGGAGATGTACTTTTTATTTTTTCTCTCTTTTACCATCCTCTACGAGCAATGCAAGGTGGTGTTGTAATTGAAGTCCTCCCTTTGCGGGCAATGCAAGGTGGCAATGTAATTTTAAGACCACCCTCTACGGGCAATGTATGGTGGCAAAGTGTTTCTATGACCCTTTGTGGGCAATGCAAGGTGATCTTTTTTTTGAGGCTTGACCTCTTCGCGGGCAATGTAAGGTGGATCCATCCTCTGCAAGTAGGCATGATGGAAAGGTACGGTAAGGACTAGAATACTCCCTAGCTAAGAGGGAGTGTTAATGCTTTATAGCTATTTCCTATGCTAGCTTTATATCGGTTAAGTTTATATATTAAATTAAAACTTAATACAAATAAAGGGTTGGGCCCTCTCCTTGAAGATATAGACGTTTGGATATAGGTCTGGGCCCCATCTAATTCAAACGTATAAGATTAAAACGTCTTGCAAAGCAAAACGCGTGGCTTATCCAAGACAAATTTAGGCGCCAAAATATATATTTCAAAGAAGGTCAACATCATTTGGATATATTCGCACGCCATATATATAAAAGACTTCTCTTCAACATGAATAGACATTCAATGCTATAATATACACAATTGAAACTAATCAGGGAAGTGGTTGAAATTCATTGTTGTTCGAACTTCTCTCTAAGATCATACCAGTGACTTTACTCTTAGCGAATTGGCCATCTATTTGATCTACAAGGACAACTACACTCAGCGAATTGGCCTCCATTTGATCTACAAACTCAGTGAATGCATGCCAATACACACACAACGATCTTAATGCTCCATAACAAAGAAGATACATCTTGATTGGGTATCAAATATATTTTTGATCTACATTGGGCGCGAAGGCTAAAGACGTCATATATTGTGATTAAAGTTTCATATATTCAGACTGTGTAAAATCGTGCACATATACTATATATATATATAATCAGAATTCAAGAGTTTGATAGATCAATATTCAGATACTACCTGTGTGTGTCCAGTGATTTAGAGGATTGCTTCGTGGATCGGGGATCCTCAAGAAATCCTCAGCAATATCACTGTGAGTTATTGTAATCACAATTTTGAGAAAATTATTTAAGTCTGATCTGAATGCTGGGTTTTTCCTCATAGAGGTTTCCCATGGTAAAATTATTGTGTTATTGTCTTACTATTCTTTATTTTTTTTGTTGATTATCTAAAGTCTCAGATTTGATCACTATAATTTACATTGGTTAGTGACAATTAGAATCCTATGTTGAATGCCACAATAGTAAAAAATTTCTTGGAGTATAATGATGTCTTTGTATGGACTTACAAAGACCTCAAAGGAGTGCCACCATAATTTTGCATCTATAGAATTTGTTCAGTACTTGAAGCAAAACTAGTAAGAAAAAGACTCTATAGGATGAATCAGAACTACGTAGCAAAAGTTCAGGAGGAAACAAAGAAAATGTTAGAAACTAGATTTATATTCAAAGTGGAAACAAGTGATTGGGTGTCATCCATAGTCATTTCATTGAAGAAGGAATCGAAAAAATTAGAATGTGTAGATTTTGAAGGCTCAACGTAGTGACTATTAAGGATCCATTTCCAATGCCATTGTCAAATTCTATGTTTGAAGAAGTAGCAAGACACGAGGCCTACCCCATAGATATACTCTCCAGGTACAACTAGATAATCATAGTTGAACAAGACAAACTCAAAACCACATTTGTGATAGAAGATGGAATATACGACTATAATAAAATGCCATTTGACCTATGCAATGCTTTTGTAACATTCTAAAGAATAATCCTTGATATCTTTGATAAAATGTGTAGGAAACTTTAAAGCATTCTTGGATGACTACCAAGAAACACATCTAAATGCCCTAGTAGAATGCATAGAATGATTTAGATCAACATGCCTAGCCTTAAATTCAAAGAATGTTGTTTCATGGTACCACAAGGGAAACTTCTCGAACAT
The DNA here is from genome assembly GCA_027943335.1 of Chamaecyparis obtusa. NCBI lineage: Eukaryota > Viridiplantae > Streptophyta > Pinopsida > Cupressales > Cupressaceae > Chamaecyparis > Chamaecyparis obtusa. The sequence continues at coordinate 868,291 of BSBK01003794.1, read as the reverse complement.
ATTGTCTGTAAAGATAGATTGAAAACCGATCTTGACAAAATAAGAGTAATCATGGAGATGGAAGCTCCAAAAGATATTACAGGAGTAATATTGTTTTTGGACCATTTTGGCTACCATCGATGATCTATCTAGAACTTTGCTCAAATCTTGTTATTGGGCCATGTTGGCAACTATCAATGATCTACCAAAACCTCTGCTCAAATTTGACATCCATTGGATGTGCTTACAAATTAAGGGATGTGATTCACTTCGTAGGAGAAGCAAGAAAAAGCTTTCAACAAATTAAGGTATGACTTATTAGTTCTCCTATTTAGCATTCCCATATTAGGATAAATAGTTCCATATACATGTGGAAGCATCCAAATTTTCTATTGGAGTCCCACTAGTACAAGTAGGGCCTCAAAGGTTCGATCACTTGTTCTTGTTTGCAAGTCAATTATTATCAAGTGCAAAACACAACTATAGTACCACAAAGAGAGAGGTGTTGGGTATGGGCTACTCAATGTAGAAGTTTTGACACTATTTTCTGGTAACACCATTTACTATTTCTGTGGACCGATAGGCATTAATGTACCTAGTAAACAAACCAATCATCTAAGTCCTAGTGAATAGATGGTTACTATTGCTTCAAGAATTTACTTTTACAATCATGTTTGGGCTAGGAAAAAGTCATGTTATTGCAAACTAGTTGTTAAGAATCAAGTTAGGAGAACCTCTAGAAGGTGTAACTGAAGATTTTCTTGATGCTCACTTATTCCAGATAGCTATACCACCATTGTAATGAGAACATTAGTAAATACTTTTCAACATCCCCGTTCTTGAAGGATATGCCACGAGGAGAAAAAAGGAAATTATCCCTCAAGGCCAAAACATTTCAATTGATCAATAGAGTTCTATACAAGATGGGCCTAGATCACATCTTGAGAAGGTGTGCGATGTGGGAAGAGGTAAGGGGTGTGTTGGAAGAGGCAAATGAAGGGTTGGCAAGCGGCCACATGGGACTTGATGTCACTACAAGGAAATTCCTCTTGGTTTGTGGTGGCCAACACTCCACACAAATGTGAGTGGGTAATTGGATGTCATACATGCAAGCAATTAAGGAAGTTTTCAAAAAGGGATTACATGTCACTGTCACCATCCCAATCACAAGAATCGTTCAAACGATGGGAACTAGACTTTACAAGTCTTTTCAATGTCAATTAACTACATAGATGCAAATATATCGTAGTGACAAAAAAGTCTAACAAAGTGGGTAGAAGCGAGAGAATTAATAACACAACATTAAGTACAATAAGGTTTACCTACAAATACAATCTCTAGGTTGAAATTCCTATACAAATAAGAAGTGATAGATGAATTTTTGTGAATCATGTGTTTTGACTAATGATGAGTGAGTTTTGGATCTTTCATATCCTCTTTAGCTCATATGTTTTAGAGTAAATGACAATCAATGAATAAGGTACTTATCTTAATCGTCCATAAAGCTTGTGTTATTGATGGAATGAATTTGGAAGAGAGTTGCTGACAGTTTTGTGGGCTTACATGATGACATACTAGGCAACCGTGAGACATACACCTTTTCAATTAATGTATGGACAAGAAGCTAGCATGGAGAATTGGTTAGGTGATAGCAAGAGCCTCAAAGAAAGACTCCTTCACTTCAACAAATTAAACAAATGAATAATTGTGACATAGTGGGCCATTCAAGTAGTGTAGACGAGGAGAAAAAAAACTGGCATGACAAATACCTTTGAAGAATTAACTTCAAGCCTAGAGAATTGGTAGTAATGAATAATGATTGCAATGAGATCAAATCAGGTAAGCTTAAAGTTATGTGGCTAGGACCATTCAAAATCAAAGAAATATTAGCAAACGGATCAATAAAGCTAGGAAACCTAGATGGAACCATGATAAAAGACAACAAATAGTTCTAAATTGAAAATTTATAAGGTGAAGAGGCCTAGGCAACAGTGAAAACGGTAGACTGGGAGATTGAAAATGAAGAATTGATTGTGTGAAAATTACAAACAATGATAAATCGACACAAACTAAGTGTTTGTGTGGTCCACTTACAAGATTAATTAAACTTTATGACAAATGGCGTATGCATTCGTTGTACTATGGCTTGCATTCTAGGTATGTTAGCTTTGACCCCCTTGTAGGAGATGTAAACTTTGGTCAACCTTCTAGAGATGTCATCTTTGATGATCCATATGAACTTATAGAAGAATATCGACATTTCTTTGGAAGATATCCATTAGAATAAACCGATTGGGGTATGTTTTGACCTTTTCACAGATCATCCCATTGCAAATGGGCACCCCCCAAAATTTTTTGCCCACTTGGTCCTTTGCTTTTGAGTTCTTGGTAGTTTGACGTAGTTTCTCAAAGTTCCTAGTGTTTGGATTGACAAGGATTTGTGCTAAGCCTAGATCCAAGGGTCATTTGCCTTTATTGTTTCTGTCCTATTGACTTTGAGAGAGGAAGTTGTAATTGAGGAGGTAATGAAATTTGGCTAAGTGTGGAAAAGGAAGAATTCTTTTAAGAGGCCTACTAGTAATGTTTTAGAGTTTTTCTGACAGCTTACTATTTTTAGTAATTTATATTTTTAGTTTCATTGTGTCTTCGTTTGGCCTAATTTTGAGTTTGGAAGAACTTACTATTTTTAGCAGTATCTATTTTTAGTAAGTTTCACTGTGCCCTTGTTTGGCCTAATTGTAAGTTTGGACAAACTTACTTTTTTTAATAGTTTCTATTTTTAGTAAGTCTTTTTATGGCAACAGGTGAGCGTTGACTATGAAGGAAACAAAGAATATCCAAATTCAGGTCAGTTGAAGTAAAAACCTAAAACTAGGAAATTTGGCTAAGGCATGACAACAATCCAAAATCCTTCACCGTCTGCTAGAGGTGCCGAGGAAATTCACCATGGCGAAGGATTCCTCCGCAAGTCATAAAATCCTCCTCCACCCCAAAAGTGCGCCTAGGAGAGGGAGCCCATCATGTTGGAGGATTCTTCCAAAATTCAAGAAATCCTTCTCGAGGCTCCAGGTGTGCTCATGGGTGCAAATACACCTATGCAAGGAATTTCTTTTGGATTCCAAGTTCCTCCTTCATGTCTCAATGCACTCAAGGTAGTAAGATGCTAAAAAATGGACTAAGTGTGAGAAAATTCCTTGACCCCCTCTAATATGAGCCCAAGATGGAAAGAACATGAAAAGACCAAAAAATGACTAAGTATGGGAAAAGTCCTCTCCAATCTAGATGCACTCACGGGTGCTAATCCACCATGTGCAATGAATTATTTCTCGAGTGGAAAATCCTTCACCATGTCTAAAGTGCACCTAGGAGCGCTAATTCCCCTTGTCCAAGGATTTTCCTCTCTAAACAAAAATCCTCCTCCCTATCTAAAAGGCACCAAATGATGAGATTGCATAGAACATTGGAAATGAGTTGTGTGCGGAGGAAATCCTTCTCCATGTCCAATATGCACCCAACATTGAATAGCAAAGAAACGAATTTAAATGCCTGAAATGGTAACAAAAGGGGCGGACACATGGAAATCAAAGATTGGGTATTTTTCAGTAGCATGTGGGGTCCACTAAGAAGATCTGTCAAGATTCCCCCCCAAGAATGGAAACTCAAGAAATATTTGGGAAAGTATTAAATGAATTGCTAAAATTAGTCCAGTGCCAACTGAGTAGCAGGGAGGGCAAATTCTCTATATAAGGGAGTGTAGAATTTCATTTCTCACATCACAGGTTGAGGAATACGAAGCAAGAACACATGAGCTCGAGAAGAAAATAAAATTTGGAGTGAGTTTAAAAGTCAGGAAGTTCTTTTCTTCCAAGGTTCAAGATCATTCCAAGTTTGGAATGCAAAGTATAGAATTGTTTTTATAGATTTAAAATTCCTGGACACAATTCTTATGTTGATTATATTTGTTTTGCAGGAAGCTAAATGGCAGAATCAAAGGTAACAAGCACTTCAAGACAAGCGCCTATCAAAATTGAGCTCAAAGGATTTCTTCCAGAGTCGCAGATTGTGTCGAAGTGGAAAGAAGTCAGGGCCATCAACCTGGGAAGTACTCAATCTGGATGAATTCAAAAGAAGGATGTTTGGCTATGAAGGACATCCTCCATCATTTTGAGCTAAAAAGCTGACCAGAAGTAGAATTGTGGTGGCAGTTGGTTATGCAGTGCCCAGATTTAATTGTTGAATTCTCAAAGTACTATAATTCTGAGCAAAGATCAATTCTGGCTCCTAACGGCAAGCTGTTGCAAATCTCGCCCTGGAAGTGCTAAATCATTGAAATGGTATAACAAAGAGTAATAATTATTTGGTAAGAAACCCTACTTGGAATATTTAAGAGCACACATCTATTCCTTCTATTGTTATTGGCTACAGTCAATAATCAAAATACTGCAAGATTTACATTCCAACTATGAAATAGTTGTTTATTACTTGAGATGTGAAAGTTATTCGAGATTCCTCTCTATTTATTGAAGAACTAGTTTTGATTTTCAAATTGGAAAAATGATTTCAACTTATATTCAGATTTCAATGAGGAGGAGCCTACTAATTAGATAGACAAGGATTTTAAAATTGAATTGGAGGAGCAACCTCGTTTTCTAAATGAGGAAGAGTCAAACTTTTACATATTTCAAGTTTTTGTCACAATGTGATAGGAAGTCTCTGTGAAAGGTAACTGAAAATATTCAAAATTCATTTGCTTTTATTTTGTGCAGTTTCAAAAGAGTCCAAAACTGTGCAAGTGGCTTTTAATTACCAAATTCAGAAAAGAGAGTAAAGCAGTGGATGATAAATATATGCTGTTGCTGAAAAATAAAACAGGAGATAGTAGATCTTTTTGGACGAAAGACCATTGATTGCAACTTGATTTACAGGCATTGATAGGTTAAACTTTTAAAGTTTGCCTTGTTATGTTGATAGGGTAAATTTTCCTGTAACACAGCTATTCTCAAACAGGAGGTATTGATCGTTTTTAAGCAGTCTTGTGTTGAAGATGACTTGGAAGTACACCAAGTAAATTTTAAACATGCTTTTCTAAATGGAGACTTGAGAAGGAGTTGTTGTAGCTGGAATTAAAACAAGGTAAGCAATCTAAAGATATCTCTATCTTGTCATAAACAATAACCTCATGCTTGTTGTAAGCAAGTTGATTGATACCTTCTTACAAATGGCTTCGAGAGAGATGTAACTGGTAATAATTTCCATACTAAGCAAGCAAATGGATTGTTTATCCTTCAAGCTATCTCAATGACATTACATTGAGGGGCAAGAATTTGGAATTTATGGAAGTATCAAAAGCATTTTGTGCATTGAATTTTAGATGGTGACTTGGTAAGTCACGGAGATTCACATTATTTTCTTGAAATTGTAAGTACATATGATAATGGAAACAATGAGATTGCATGTGAGCTTGAAGAGGTTTCGAGAAGACATTTTGAAGTGTTCCAATATGGCCAAATTTAATGCCGTATTGACTGTAATGGAATCGAATTTGAATCTATCTACACATATGCCTCCTAAAGGAGAACAAGACAGGAGTTATGGAACAAATTCAATAAAAACCACTGTCGAAATTCACGTGCACAGCCAAATTTGGCTTATGCAATAAACTCATTAATCCAGCACACAGTGATCTTGGATGGTCTTGCAGTGAAGAGTGTTAAGCTACATGAAAGATACTCTTGATAATGTTATCTGTCTTGAAATAATGATAAAGTGTTTTACCTAACAATGTATTTAGATTTAAACTAAGTGTTGGTAAGGATCGAATGAAGAACTGAGAACAAAAGAGTAATGAGGCCTAGCATAATCTGTGCAGGTTCGTTTATTTATTATTAAAACTTGGGGTTATAAATCAGTTACAATGAGAATGCACACAGGAATATATGATTAACATTAATATAATCAACCATTGTTATGTTTATTATTTTATATAAATTTACATTTATTAGTTATTTGCAGGGAGGTGATTATGAGACAAGAAAATTGACTACAGGATACAGTTTTATGCTCAGTGGTGGTGTTGCATCAGGAACAGCATAAATGAAATAGCTAGAGCACTTCCAAGCAGTAAAGCTGAGTATATGGAAGCATCTTATTGAACTGAGAGGGCTATGTTGTTACAAAAGCTAGAGGAGGATCTGGGGTTGGCACAGAATTGTACCTCTGAGGTTATATTGTGATAACCAAAATTACATTAGATCCTAAATCATAAAGCATATTGGCAGCAGTCTTCAGTTTTTTCATGATCAAGTTCAAAATTAATTGAAGTATTTCTGTGCAGAAAGAATGGTTGTACAATTTTTCACTTAACCATCATCTTGATGAAATTTGAGAATTACAAGTTTCAAATAAAAGTGTCTTGAGGAATTGATGGGCAGTATTTTAGACTTAACCTTTTGTTATATTTACGATGTAGCATGTTTAAAGTACTGCTAATTTAGAGCAAGCCATCTTAGGAAAAGTTTGTGCAACTTGTGCAGAAAGTTATCTCTGAACAAAAAACATGAAAAGTTAGTTTTAGTTCTAAATATGTTTCAATTTTTAGTCCATTCATAAGATTTAGCTATTTGAGTACTTTATGTACTTTTTTTCGATGAAAGAATTCTTACCACTTATTCACTCAAATAATTTTATGTATTATTTATGGCAATATAATAGGATTTTATTCTACACTCCTCTTTATAGGTGTCTATACTTTCTCGTCCGTGTCACTCTATAAGGTCCCTTAACGCAAGGATGCCAGCGGCCATGTGTCTGTATGGGGTTATCATAAAGCCTCAAATGCTTAGGTGGAATGCTTGCAGGGCCATCCTTAATGCTTGTGGGTGCTGTTGTCATCATCAGGCTGGTCTTTTGGTGTAGTGGTTGGGCCTAAGTGGTATCAGAGCTGAGGTCTCAAGGTCGACATCCGTTGAGTGTGGTGTGTTGTAATGTCCCGTAGTGTGGGGTCGTGGCCTGTCAGCTATGTTTCTGTATAGGGTTGTGGTAAAGCCTCAAATGCTTGGGTGGAATGTCTGCAGTGGTACTCTTAATGCCTGTGGGTGCCACTCTCACCACCAGGCTGGTCTCTTGGTGTAATGGTTGGACCTTTGTGATATCACTGTAATATGCAGCCCTGTTTGCTATAAAGTTTTTTGCCCTTTGTCTTTGAGGTATTTTATTAAACAGTTTGCCAGACTGCTGGTTGCATGCTTTAGTTTACACAGTGATAATATGTGTTGCTGATTAGTTTGTTCATAGGTGATTGAATACATTCAAAATATAGATTCATATCATGATGCCAGTATGACCGAACACAATAACATACAACTAGAAATTCAAGAGAACATTTACTTGGAGCCACAACTGAAACTAGTATTTTATTCTTTAATACAGTTTCATGTAACAATTTACAAGGCATGTAATGAGAAATCCTGACCTCTTAATGCAACCATTGCACAGGTAATATGTTCACATTGATTTTCATAATATTCCTTCAGCAATGTAGGCTACTCTTGCAAGCCCCTTGACTCCGTAATCACCCTTCAAGCTATGTTCAGGATATGCAATAGCTCTCTGAGTACTGCTGTAGCATGGTTTCTCTCTCCAAACCATGTTCAGATGCTAAATTACTTCCAGAATGTTATCACAGCTTCTATAGGTCTGCTCCAGTCATGAAACAACTGCTACTTCATCATGAACTTGACAAGCTTGCACCAAGGAAGAAGCATACTTATATTTATTTTGCATCAAGATGAAATGCCTCATGCCAAGGTGAGAACAGTTCACCCAAAAGGCTTTGGCTCAAATATGATGAAGAGGCCAACAAATGCACCCATGTGGAAAGATAAGGATAAGCACTGGAAATAGCAACAGTAATGATGGTGTGTCCTGGTAGCGGCAAAATTCCCACAAGCTGAAACATACTCATGTGCTTCAACCCAAAGCATTAATACATCAACACACTATGGAATATATAGCAGCTAGCAAAGATATGTGAAGAATTACCTGCCCAGCTTGGAATTAGCTCAGTTCATGCTTATAACATATTGATTTGACTTCAATAGAAATCAATGAAATGATATTTTGAGCCTCACGCCAAACATTAATGTTTTTCCCAAATGATATTGCTCTCACAAGGAGTTGAATTATAATGACTGCTTCATAGCTAAACTCAATTCCTCATATTGGATTGACCACATGGATAATAAATTCGGTTAGGAAATAATATCAACACCAAGACAAAATAAAGAGCTGACAAGAATTATAAAGCACCACACCCAAAGTCTTCACTTTATTTATTCTTCCATGCCAAATATAATATTAAATAATATCAAATAGCTATGAAATATCTTCAGCAAGGCTTCTAATGTAAATAAGAGATAATCTTCAAGCTTAAACAAATTCGTCCCAAAATGAGACTTAAGAAATTGTTTGTACTTATCTGAAAGTGCACTGATAAATATCTTAAGTGATATCTGCAAAACCCTCTAAGAAATGGCAGAATAAAATCTCCAACAAATTGATCAATGTCATGCAATGGTGAATCCTGAAGTGAATCCACCCATAAAAGAATTGGGTTTCTGTCCAATCCATCGTGAAATCCCAAGGGTTTCTGTCCTCAGGTTTCTTAAACGGAAAGCCAGAAGCTCTCAAGCCTTCAAGAGAAATAATGAAACCAAGCATATCCCAAATGAAACTCAAACTTCACTTTTATAACTATTGGAGACTCTTCTTTGCCTTTTGATTTACCCTCTCGTTTAATTTAATTCGAACTTGAGGGAATAATAATAAAGTGACTTAATTAGATTCTCATTTAATAAACCATTTATGTCACTTAAAGACTTCATTAAATTTATTTATTTTCTGGCAACTTAAATTTTAATTCATTTAGTTAAATTCTAATGTCCAAATAAAGGGGACATCACAGATTCAATTTTAAGACTTTTAACATCCATACTGAGTAATTCATGGAGGTTTTCTCACACTGAGTGGCAGCCTATCTGCTTTTGCCCACTCTTCGTGGATTTTGAAACCATCTGTGGCCCTGGCAGCATTCCTGCCTGGAGACTGATGATATGTTTGTGTTGCTGAAGTATATTCAAAGGATAATTGTCCATTTTCAAAACAGTTACTGCACCCGAAAGCAATAATCTACATGTCTAAAAACACATAAAGTACATGCAATATGCTTAGGAATTTGTTATTCTGTCCCACACTGCCATGGTGGTAGATGCTTTATATGAGGCTTATGCTTTCTTATAATGTATTAACTTAAAGATTATAAAGAAATAAGTGCTGATAAAAAATGTATAGCTTTCTTACAATTTCCCTTTTTAATTAGGGTCTACAATGTTTCAATTGAAGTTTCTGAACACGAACACGCAGTTAGCAAACTTACTTCTTTGGCAGATGCAGAAACCATCGTTGACCATGAAACAGGAAATCCAAAAAACAGTTGGCAGAGCCACTTTCACTGTTTTTGTTTGGAAAGTTTTGGTTACCAAAATATATGGTCAATTTTGTGATAGAACCACTTTTTGTTACTCCTGACTATTTAATATAATATTGGGAGATATAATTGGAGGTTCAATATGCTTCCTCGGCATCCCCCAGGTATTGTGAATTTGAGAACACCTTGTAATATTCAGGTTGTCCTCATAATTTGGGGGAGGGCAGGTGTGTCACTATGGACATCTTCTGTGCACAAACAAACGTCTTTTGCATGTAGCTGGAATGTCAGCCTGGAGTCCTTTGCAAGAGTAGAACTTTGCACCATGTGACCATTCAATTCGCAACTTTTCTGTGGACTCACAAGGTGACAATCCTCATAGGCTGTCTTTTGGGTAATATGTCTATCCCATTCCATTGAATTTGGGAAACAGAAATGTTACAAGCTTCATAGGTGCCGTTTCCACTTATAAATTGTGTGGACTGAGATTAAACTTAACACTTTTTTAGCTGGCACGTTAGTGTACATAGAACACTCAAAAGGATATGGTAAAAGATGAAAATTTAGAATCTTAGCATTTCTTCCCTCGCCTACTATGAATATTCCAGAAAATTATATGAAATGTGTATTGGTTTTGTATACAATGGGATCATTAATGACTCACTTGGTCTTTTTATTTTGTAAATCTTAAATCATTGTTTCTGCAAAGTTCTTGCAACATTTCTAGTGTTCAAATTTCAAAGTTCTTGCAGCTTTTTTGGTCGTCAAAGTTTTTTCAACTTTTCTGGTTTACAAAGTTGGAGCAGTCATCAAAATGTTTGAATATTCTTATTTCTAACCTATTTTTATATTGTTTGTATTGTTCTTGTATGCAGCTGTTGAGCTTGTCAGATTTAGAGATTGACTACATCAATCCTTATGATTCATCATCTCGTGTGAATTATCTTGTAATCCCAGAGTTCACAATTCAAGGAGGCTTGTGCTTGCTTTTCCTTTTCACTGGGCATTGGGTTATGTTCCTTTTATCTGTACCACTTGTAGGTTATCATCTGCAATTGTAAGTTTTCCTTCTGACACATGGATGGTTACTATTTAGAAAGTTGCTACTAGGATTTTATTTCTTATTTGATGGTGTCTTATAATCACTGCTATATTCAATAAAGTATGTTGTAATTGCATGTACATACTCTGGAGGATCTAAATTAGCTCATATGTAGGAATTAGTAGTCTTTTGGTTTTAATTTGATCATAGTTTCATTTTTGTTTGTGAGATAAGATCATAGTAACTAATGAAGGGTGCTCCCCTCAATACAACAAACACATAACAAAAATAGAGACACAACAACAATTTCCAAGAACAAAAAATGAGCTTCTTATTATCTCCAAAAGTATGAAATTACAAATTTCAGAAATACAATATGCAAAGCCACATGGGCATTTTCCTTACAATATTCCGTAAGACAAAGTCTTGAATAACCACCCAAAACTGCCCTAGAAAACACTACGGGCCTTCCTTATATAGGCAATTTTCCATTGCCCAGGAAGGTTCTAGAAATTTTAACCTAAGTTTGAGGCCGACCGTACCTAAGATATTATTATTTATTTGTATTGCATTAGAATAGGCCCAAACAACTTTCAGAACTCAAAATGAAATTTTGAAGGAAATTCATTTTCTTCCATTTTAGGTAGCGCAAGTTCCGGAGACCATAAGTCATCGCTCGTCGACCCGATCGACTATTATAACCCCATTTTGGAAATGGCTCAAATTGCTCTACAACTCCTTACTTGCGCAAGGTACAATCAACCGAAGTTTCAACCCCATTCGGAGCCTCTAAAGCCTTCAAAACTGAGTTCAAAGTTTTTGGACCCTGCTGCCAATATCGGAAATTTTCGATATCTTCAAAACTAGACTTGATCTTGCAATGAAACTTTACTGGCAGGCTGGTATAACCAAAGTGAACCTCCAGGGAAGAAAATAGAGCATTTTGAGCTCAAATAAAAAAATTACTAAAAATTGTAAATTTCCGAAAATAGTAGCTCTACACAAGATAGCCCTTATTGAAAAGAAACCAAAAATATTTTTGGCTGATGCAAGATTGCCCTTACACCCAGGATGCTCGTGCATCAGTAATGCATACAATAAACATGCTCAAGTGAATGTGGATCAGGAAAGAAAACACCATGTATTGTCAATATCTTAATAAGCAATATTGTAGTACATTCTCCAAGAAGGGTTTGGGTTAAACTTGTCAATCATGCTCCTATACATCATCTCTTATTGATCTGACTAACATCCAACGACATCTAGATGGCAATTTTTTAGTTTTTCTACATTTCCAAAGTTTGCATTTTTGGAGGCCATTAAGGGTGCCCTCCTCAATGGTGTGACTAGAAGGAAGAAGTGTGCATGACTCAACCTCAGGGTTTTCAAGTTGTAGGGAAAGAGCATTAGGTATGCAGATTGATGAAAGCTCTCTATGGCTTGAATCAAACACCTAGGGCATGGTACATTAAAATGATAAGTATTTGCTTCAATAGGGATTCTAGAGAAGTCCTTTGGATCCAAATCTGTACATAAAAAGTATAGGCAACAAGATCATTCTATCGGTCATTTCTGCAATTTTACATAGATGGTATATCATTATAGGTAGTGAGGCACATTTGGTTGAACAAATCGATGTAATTTTAGTAATGCTTTTGACGTTAAAGAGTTAGACCTCCCACATTACTGTCTAGGTGTAGAAGTTTGGTGGTATTCTTATTTCTCTATCTAAATATGCTAGCACTTAAATCAACAAGTTCAGAATGATAGATTGCAAAATCTCGTCTACAACTATAGAGAAAGGGTTGAAGCTTTCAGCCAAAACAGACTCAAAGGTAATAAATGAGTCAGCAATTCAAGCAACTAGTGGGTAATCTTATCTATTTAAAGTCACTAGACGTGATTTGAGTTATGTTGTTGGTTACATTTCTAGATTCATAACCACAAATGGTAGAATATTGGGTTGCATTGAAGCATGTGTTGAGATATGTGAATTTGAAAGGGACACTTGACTTTGACATTTTGTAAAATAGAAGAAAAGATCTTAGGCTGGTTGGGTTCACAATTCACATTGGGCAAGTTCTATTGATGACATAAACTCCATTTTTGGATATGTTTTATGTCTTGGCATGGGTGCAGTCACATGGACAAGTAAGAAGCACCAAGAAATATCTCTTTCCTTGATAGAAGTAGAGTATTGAGGAACAATCAAAGTAATGTGTGAGGTAGTATGGTTTTGAAGGATGCTTTTTGACATGAAAATGTCTCAAGTAGGGCTTTCATCATTGTTTTGTGACTGTTGGTGGTAGTTTTGCTAATAAAATTAAGTAATGTTTTGTTTAATATATGGAATGTAATGGATTATAGTTTTGGAGTAGCTGTTAGTTGTTGGTGGTTGGCACTCTTAGCCAACCGTCAAGTGGTATATATTTATGGCTTGTATTGGGAACTGAAACATTATTACGGTTTTACACATTTCATGTTGATAATAAAGTTATATCTGTCTACCCTATTGATGCGTTGTCTTGAATTTTTGTATTGAATGCGTTCATTGTTATATTCCCGTTTACTTTGTAAGTTAAAGCACTCACCGTAGGGAGTAAACATTTTGGTGTCATTGCCTCTTTGAACCTGGAGATCTAACCCAATGACAATAGGCAAGATGGTGAAATAATGGGCTGATCATTTGAACAACAAATGCTAGAAACAAAAAGTGATGAGGAAAAAGCACAAGAAGATCGGTTGATGGAGGCCTTGTTACATGCATTAGAAGCTTCAATTGATTAGTACGTGTAGATGAAAGCTTAGGAGCAAGCGGTCCCTAAAGGCACGATATGCAATGAACTCATAGTGAATCGCGTGGTCTTTGATCATCTCAAGAGAATTCCAAGGTTGTTGGCAGGAATTCTTATTGAATTGCAAGATCGGTGTGAGGAAAGGCACATAGAGCAGTGTCGGCAAACTGCAACGATACAAAGAAAGGACTCGTAGGGAGGAAGAAGAGTGGGATACTGGCCAACGTTGTACCCTTGTATTTAATGCTCTTACAACCAAATAAGGAATGACGTACCAAATATACTCAAAAAGAGGTAGGAGCGGTAAGGAGATCTCTCTGTTTGAGAGAGCAAAGTGAGAGGAGAGGACAATTATGAGAAATCGTCAAAAGATCGAAGAGTCCAATGAGAAGTAAGAGTTGTAGTGTGAGTCGAACTCGTAGTTGGTAGAGGGCAAGAGCGTACATGGAGTGAGTTGAAAGAGGTTGCTAGATACCTACCTCTCCCGGATGACAAAGTAAGCGAAGATCTCGTTGACCAAGCAAGTAACCAAGCAACACACTTTGCTTCCAGCAAAGACTCCGAGTCTACAGACCATACCAATACCACCAACCTATCCATAAAGTCTAACGAAGGGGAAGAACAAAACCTCCAAATCGAGGTTGCCGAAATTTTTGAAATTAATTTACACCATATCGGAAATCTGTCCCTTAGAGAAGAACTGAGAATATGGGAGCCAAAGCCAAAGACTCTGGGGAGGAGAGAGTACAAATACGAGGAAGGCAACCAAGGTGTAGAAGACACGAGTGGACGTGTAGAGGACTCGCGCGTGGCTGAGAGTGCTAGAGAGGCATCAAAATGCAGTTGAGAGACTCCAATTTGGTCGTATACACACGATAGATACCAAGCAAGAACAATAGTGAACATCCTGGAGATGCAAAAACTCCCCAAATTCATAGGGGATGGATTGAAGGATCCCGTATGCCATTACAAAACCTGTGTAACCATATGGGAGGTGAGTGGCAAGATGACAAGGAGTACTAGTTGAAGGCATTTCTTGCCACACTACGGGAATCGCCATTGACCGGTACATAGACTTGGATAATGCACATAAGATGACATGAAACGGCCTCAGGAAGAGTTTAAACTATCGAGAGACGACAATGAAATTGACATAGAAATTTACAACACAAAGCAAGGAAAGAGTGAGAATGTATGGGCTTATAATCATGGGCTCAAGGAATTGTTGGGCAAGTTGGAGAATCAGCTAGCTGATGGGTTGAAGAGGTGGTTCGTTAAGGGGTTGATTTCCTCGTTGCGCAAAAAGATGAAAGTGGTGTCTCTGTCCTCGTACGCCAACGCCTACAATTGGGTGATGGACATTGAGGGGAAAGAAGGTTAGTGATGACAAGAGTACGGATGAGAGCAGTGACGAAGAATCCAAGACTGTGCAGGCCCTGCTAAGGGACATGTTGCGAATGATGGAGGAGCTATAGGTGGAAAGGAAAGTGCCTGAGAGGGTAAAGAGTTGTGGTGCATCAACTGCAAGGTAGGACATAATGCTCGAAACAATCAATCTGTGACATATGTCAAGTATTGGGACATTCTCTCAAGGAATGCTTGTACAACTTGAAGTCGAGGACACAAGTGCTCTTCACTGAGGGGGGAAAGGCTACCCTACCAACCACGCACCACCAAAACCACCTGTGAACTATTATGCCTCACTAAGCGGGTATTGTAACAATTGGCGAAGGAACAACAACAATAGCAACAATAGTACATTAGAAGCAAGATCTAGGAGGATGTGAAGGGTAGACCCATGATTTAGTGCTGAAGGTGCAACCAGTGGGGTCACTTCATGTAGGACTGTTAGAGCAGGCAAAACAATGGGAGTTTCCTGTGCAAGTGGTGTGGTCATGGGAACCATGAAAACATTGACTGCCCAAAACAAAAGAGAGTGAACATGTTGGACGTAAAGGAGCCGGGTGAGGAAGTTCTAGTGATCGCCAAACTCCAAACTAAGAAGGCAATATATCATGACCCATGTATTTAGAAGGAAAGACTTTGAGAAGCAAAGGGTGACGTTGAATGGGCGATGGCAAAGTAGAGAAGGGCCTTAAATGATGCCACCAGTACTCCACCGCGGTCGAAGTTGGAGAAAACTATGATGAGATAGATGTTGCAAGCTACCGTATTTGTATGGGCATTTGACCTTTTGCAAACCATGCCACAACTAAAGATGGCCATTACCAACGTAGATGATGACGACACAGTCAGCCAGGAGCATGGCAAGTCAATAGAGAAGTCAATAGATAGTTTGGCCACTAGCTCGATGTTGCTTACAGTCGGCATTGGAAGGAAGCCATCCATCATCGAGATGGAGATAATGGGACGGAAGTTGACAAACACCATCATCAATGAAGGCTTGAGCATGAACGTACTACCAAAGGAGAGGTGGAAGGGGCTCAGAAAGTCAACACTCTGGCCACCAACCTTCCATCTAGTAGTGTCGACCAACACGACATCAAACTGCTTGGGAAGCTCATGGCACAAAAGGTAACCATTGGCACTCAACATTTCTTTCTAGACTTTGTCGTCATCTCGCTAGAAAAGAAGGCATATGACGCCCTCCCCAGAAGGGGCTGGTTGATCACTGCTAAGGCAAACCATAACTTAAGAAAAATACACTCCATCAAGAGCAACAGAAGGTAATGTGTCATAGACCTACAAATACATGCAGTCAACTAGGAGTTGGCATTGGACTTAGAGTCTGAGGGCGGGGAATTCGGGATGGAAGGAAAAGTAATGGAACCCATCGACAAAGGGTGTAAGAACTCAGAAGCTGCTTGAAGAACGAGACAAGTTCTCTGAATGGGTTTTTACATTGGCAGATGGAGGACTGTGAAGTCTTCCACCTCGAGTGCAACATGTTGCAGATCATGAAAATTGAAGAAACTGGTACAAAGAGCACAACCTCCCCTTAGGAATACAAAGAATATAAAGGAGTGGCATGAGTGGACAAGACCCCTATGGACCATTTTGAAGGAGACAAGGCTATAAAATATGAAGAGCCAATTGTCATACTTGTACCGATTGTTGCACCTGTACCAAATGTTGTACTTGTACCAATTGTCATACTTATAGTAGTTGCCAAAGGTGTAATTTGTACGGCTGAAGGAGAAATTGCCGAAGGTGAAACTGGTACGGCCAAAAGAGACATTGCCAACTGCTGAAGGTGAAATTGGTATGATTGAAGGTGAAATTGGTATGGCTAGAGGTGACATCTGTGTGGCCTGTTGTGAGGGTTTCACACCATCCCCCCATTGCAAATGGGGACCTTCTCTTTATTCTTTCCTTTCAGTAAGTGACAGATTAGTTTGTTGTAGGTGTTAGTGTTTGAGTAGATTGGCAACATTTTCAGAATCTAAGCCTTGGTGAGTGAGAGCAAGACAAGGAATTGGTTGTGACAAGCAAGGAGGTTAGACTTAGAAAAACTTATTGAAGTTTTGATCATGTGGATTAGCAATTTAGCGGAAATATAAAAAATTGGTGGCAATTGATGAATGGAGAGGAAAACGCTTTTTGTGAGAAAGCTATGTTGAATTTGAATGGATTTCACCAAAGTCCATGGTGAGTTCCACTACATACTAGATGCACTTTCCTAAGTCGCACATGATTTCCACTACACATCGCTTACACTTTGCCTAAGTCAACCATGAT
The DNA here is from genome assembly GCA_027943335.1 of Chamaecyparis obtusa. NCBI lineage: Eukaryota > Viridiplantae > Streptophyta > Pinopsida > Cupressales > Cupressaceae > Chamaecyparis > Chamaecyparis obtusa. The sequence continues at coordinate 851,292 of BSBK01003794.1, read as the reverse complement.
TTCCACTGCACATCGGTTGCACTTTGCCTAAGTCACCCTTGATTTCCACTGCACATCGGTTGCGCCTTGCTTAAGTTGGTTTGAATTTCCACCAAACAATTGTGTAATTTTGCCTAAGTCAGGAGTAGTTTCCACTTCATGCATAGAGGTTGTACCTAAATAGGCAGTGGTTTCCACTTGTTCATTGGCGGTTTTTCCAAGTGGTGGTTTCCACTCCATTCACAGTGGTTTTGCCAAGTGTAGGGTGGTTTCCACTTTCGAGATTTTAACCTTTGCCTAAGTGTAGGGTGGTTTCCACTTGGTGATTAATGGTTTTGCCTAAGTGGTGGTTTCCACTCCTTGTTTAAACATCGATTTCAACCCAAGTAGCTTCGAGTTTGACAAAAATGCTTCAAAATTGTGAAGTTTATTGGAGAATCAACTTTGTAAATAGACTTGTGTTGATGTCAGTTTTGTACCACTACATAACATATAGCAATTGAATACTTGATATAGAATACCAAACACTCAACCCTCTCTTGAAAAGTATATACTCATGAAGAACATGAGAAAACTCCAAGGTTCCTTACACCTGTGGATACTAACTCAGTTATATTAATGTGATTTGTTGGTTAATCACTTAGGCGGGCTTATGTTGTTCGTTCAAGGATGTCAAATTCTTGTTATGATGATGATAGGATCTAGCTTTGCAATGTATACTCAAATTTATATCACTTCCAACTTTGCTCTTCAAAACTATAACTACTAAACTACTCACTGCTTTACTACTACTTCTACAGAATGGAAAAGTTGGCAAATGGACGGGGATCAACCCAATGAAAGCTTGCCAGCGGCGCTACCTCCATAGATGCAATGATTTAAGGGGAATGAGACTAGATTACCACCCAAGGCTCCTTAACAAGCCGCTAAGATGCTAGTGGCCTAGTATATAGATCCCTATCAAACATCTACCAATATCACCATACAACTAGCCATCTACTTCTATCCTTACTTTAACAACTCAATGAAATCTAACTTTAACAATTGGAAGTAGAAACCATGCAATAACACCAAGTGTTCTTAATCACCATGCAAGACACAACAATGACAAGAGAAGAAATTTTGGTAATTATATTAGCAACAATTTTCTTCAACCCTTTACAAATGAGAGTACTTGGCCTTATATAGAGGCTCAAAATTACAACCAACGACAGAGATTAAGAGGCAAAATCAACGATCCAGATTAAATCCCAAAAACCCTAATTAGGGTTGCCACTCCATCGGCCAATGAGAAGATGCCACCTCATCAATGGACCAATGAAAAAAAAGAAAAGTGGCAACCAATGAGAAGGCACCAAAATGGTAGCCAATCAAAATCAAACACCTATCCTACCCAAGAAGAAAGGAGAATTTGCCACTTGGGCTTACATCAAATGATCTTCTAATACAATTCTATCATTTTCTTTCATCTTTTTAGCATAAGCAATGAATTTGGCTAACATGTTGTTGACTTTCTCCATGGGAGGGCAAGGTGTGTGCCTCATCCTGAGCTCCAAACACTCCATGTCATCTGTGATTCTTCCCATATCATGCTCTACTATCTCATAATCCTGGGCCGCAATCTTGTCTACTGCCTTGCTAACCTTTGGTACAGCAATCTGAACCTTTTGGTGACCATCCTCATCATTCCTGATTACCTTTGCCACTGTTCCTGCAATTTGTTTCTGTCCGACATCATCTTCCTTTTCCACTAACCCTTGAATATCCTCTACTGTCCGGATGGCCACAACCTTGCCCCTTGGCATAAGCATCTGTCTCAACCACAGTGGTGCAATGCATCTCCCCAAATTTGGATTTGGTTCGACTAGCACAGCATCACCAACGGCCTTAGGTACTTGGCTTCCTTCCTCAGCTGATAAAGCCTCGATGTCAACTAGCTTATTTCCTTCATCATTGACTGTCATATCCTCCTCAACTTGGTTCTCCGAAAGAGGAGAGTACCCTGTACTGTTACTATAACCACTTGATTCTGAACCAGAGCTCACCTCTACCGCTGCCCTTTGCTCACTTGTACCAACCTCTTGGCTCCTAGCCTCAACTATGCTCTCTCTTGATAGTACTTTACTCTGTTTCTTTGCTAGAGGCTCCTGATGTTCTTTGTCTTTCTCAACCCCCAAACTCCTCTTCTTGCTCTTAACTGCTTGCTATTGGCTACTACCCCCACCTTGTTGTCCGACTTACTCCGCTGGAATCTCCTCTTCTGGCTTCATCTTCTCATAGGTAAGGTGTACCCTCCGACTTTGTAATTGCCTAAACTTCCTATTGTACCACCACTCAATGTGTAGCTCAACTATTCTTGTTACTACATCTAAGGAAAGATCCTGAGGATCATCCCAATCCACTAGATTCAACTCCGTTCCCTCTACTGTACTGTAATCTTCCCTTAGCACATCTTCATCCTCTTCCAGCTGATCCGAAATATCAAGATTTCTCCATCTGATGGCCCTCATCATACCCACCGATAACCTTGAGAAAGCCAACTTCCTCACATGAAAGTCATCCTGTGCATTGGCCTAAAAATCTTCCAAAGTAGGAATATGCTTGAATGGATCCCCATGAGATGCCTTGATTAGACCATTAGGATCGAATCCTTGCCTTGCCCTATACCATCCTAGATGATATTGTTCTAACTCTTTCTCCGCAGCTACAAAGGCAACAGGATTGGGACAACTATCATTGCCTATCATGAGTGAGAAGGTAACCCCTGTCTCACCTTTGAGCTTCATCATTTTGTCATATTGCTCAAGTTGCCTAGCCAACTCCATCAAAACTATCCTATTGGGTGGATACCTTGGAAGCCTCTTGGGACAAGCCGTGCATCCAGCCACTCTGATGTAAGTGAATTGTGAAAATTGAATGAACCAACTCCCAAACTTCTTGACTTTTGTCTCCGTCTTCGGCGAGAGCCTCCTTGTGGGTGTCCCTTGCAATACCCTTACTGTCCTCATGGCAAAGGCGTCATAAAATATCTTGTAGTCCTTGGTGTTGTGCAAATGAAGTTGTGGATAGCACTCATGCACCAAGCATTGTCCGGGCCCATTGCCAATCACCTCTCTAGCCTTAAGTCTAGGATGTTCATACAGTCTTGCAATTAAATAGAAAAGGTAGGACCCCATATATAATTGTTTCTGATTTTGCACTGTCCTAAGTTGCAACTCTAAATTTTCACTTATAATTCTAGCCCAATCAAACTTTCTTTTTCCATTTTCAATTCCTTCAATAAAATAGTACATCCAAGTTTCAAACTGCATACCTTGAGCGGAGCCCATGACTCGGTTGAGAAGCACAATAAGATCGCCATACTCTGATTTGAAATCTGACCTAGTGAGCTTTGATGACTTGGTGACTCCCTTCTTGCCTTCGTGTAACCAATTCTGTTTTAGTAGAGCGAGGTAGGCATCCTGACTGTCTTGAAAGAACCTGGCGGCTTGATCCATCAACATTACTATCATGCCCTTCTGCAGGGGTATATTGAACACTTCCTCTACCACCTACCCGCTGATGTTAGCCAACATCCTCTCTCCTTCATCAAAGATGATGGACTTGGTCACAATATCTAGCCGAGATGCACACTCCATCACCAACTCCGGACAAGGCAAGGTAGGAGGGAAGGCAGCAGCTTGCACAATTCCACACTTGTAGATCTTCTTTGCCATAGAGGACTGGCCCCCTTTCAACCTATCTCTCAACTGTATCATATCTATGGTGCCGATGTTGGTGTCACCGACTTGCTTCAATTTTGAGAAGAAGGTGGTCTTGCTTGCACTAACATCCGCCATTCTAACACTTATTTCTGCCCCTTCTTTTTATAGTGAGGTGGGACTACACTTATCTCTGCCCCTTCGCCTAGGGATGAACAAACATATTTCTACCTCGCCAATGCCTATCACACTACACTTATCTTTGCCTCTCTGCCTAAGAATGGGACTACCACTTATTTCTGCCTCTTTGTTACTTATGAGATGGACTACACTTATATCTCCCAACTTCGTTTCTAGGGGTGGGACTACCACTTATATCTCCTTTCTCTAAATCGTAAACGAAAACTACACTTATATCTCCCAACTTCAAGCCCTAGATGAAATGATGAAGTGATGGATGGATGATGCAAGCAAGAAAATAGGGAAAATGTACCAAGCAAAAACAAGAAAAAAATCTGTCTTTTAGACCAGCCTTCACCCTCAAGCATGAAGATCCTCCTCTACACCAACAAATTCTCCTCCAAAGAAGAAGAAGACAACACCAAAAATATTCTCCTTGCAAAATTTCGCTCTTTTGCTGCTCCAAGAGCTCCTCCTTGGCTGCCAAGAGACAAGTGAGAAATGAATGAGAAAATGAGGAGACAAGCCCTCCCTTTATACTAATTTTTTGCCTCTTCAAATAGGACCGACCTGCATTGGAGGGAAAATAAAATTAATTAAATTGCCAAACATATAACCCAAATTAAATGCATTAAATCACACAGCCTTGGGTATTTAATTTTAATTTAAAATTTGGGCCAGCCTATTGCAAAAACAAAAATTTGTGCAATAGCATGTTAATTTTCTTTTTAAAAATAATGAATTTGGGCCACTCCAAAAAACCATCCATATGGGGCCCCTAAATATTGAAATTAACCAAGCCATGGCCCCAAAAAAATTAAATTAATTTAAGGAAAGGGCAGATTTAAATTAAGAGAGCCACTTGCATTGAATTGTGCAAAATTATGGGTTTAAATTAGCCAAATCCGAAATTATCATAGGCCCTAAAATTGAAATTTTGAAAAAAGGTTATTTAGGCCTCTAATATAGCTTTAAACCTTCTCCATTGTGGACCCAATAACTTACCTTGAATTTCACACCTCTTAGGCCTTAAAATACATTGAATTTAACACACAAAGGGGCCCAAATTAAATTTCTAAATTACGAACACTCGGCCCAAAAATATGATTTTATTTATTTTAAAATTGCCAATTTAATGCATAAAAATCGCAAGTGGGGCTGGAATTGATGGCTGCCTTGGGTGATGAAAAATTTATGTTTGTTGTGCCCAATACCAAGCAAAAATTTAAAAAAATGGGAAGGGGCTGCCATCGGTAGCTTTTTTTCATTTTATAAATTTAGGATTTTTCCCAAGAAAAATTGATTTTAGCCTATTTAAATCATAACAACCCCATCCCAAAATCAAAATCTGTCAGCCAATTAAAATTCAAATAAATTTCAATTCCATTTCCAACTTTTATTTACTCTTTTTCCCCATTTAAAATTTCGAAAATTCCACTTGGCAATTTAAATTTTATTATTTTTCAATTCAAAAATTATTTAGCAATTTAATTTCCATTTGGCAATTAATTTTTTTTTTATATTTTGCAATTTATGTCCATTTGGCAATTAATTTCAAATTTGGCCATTTAATTTTTTCATTTAATCTCCATTTTCACCACCCAAAAATTTACAAGGTTTCCCCAAAAATATCCAAATTCACAATTAAATTTTGGAAAATGTTCAAGTTATGCAATTATATCAATTTTCCAAAATTCATCGAAGTCTAAAAAAATATTGCAAATTTATCGTCTCAAAACCCCAGGGTTATTCCAAAACTCGCTAAGGCATCCGAATACTCGGATCTAGGAAAATTGCCAAGGCTCGCTCAAAAATTGGGGGGTCCCCAAATTCTTTGGGGCGATGGTGTGAAAACCTCAACAAGCTGGAGTCAAATGCCAATGGTGAAAATTACATGAAGAGAGAAAAATGTAATTAAATGAAGAGATCGATTTGACCTTGGAGATTGAATTCAAATTTTCCAGCAGAAGGTAATCATTTAATGTAATTAAACCTTGCATTGAGCTTTGGATTAAATATTTAATAATATTAAGCAAGGGGAGATCGATTTTAATGCCATTTATTGGGATGGAAATTAATTTCAAATTGAGATCCAATTTGCATCGATTTTACAAGGATGATAATAGATTTTAAATGGAGAGGCCCCAATTTACCTCGATTTTGGAAAATGAATATCAATTTTAAATTGAGATGAGACCAAATTTGCTTCGATTTTGCAAAATGAAAATGGATTTTAAATTGAGATGAGGTTAAATCTACCCCGATTTTGCAAAATATGGATCAATTTTAAATATGAATTACTTAATTCATCCATTGCGGCATTTTATTTTCCAAATGGCATCAATGTTAACAAATGGGCGGTTGAAATTAATGGGAGAATTAATCATAAATAGCAATGGATTAAATAATTTCCAATCAACTTGAAGTTGTGAAGGGTCGTGCATTGAATGAATTATTCCAAGGCACTTGATTTTGCAAAAAATATCAATCAATTTCAATCACAGGTGAGCCAATTCAAATTGATTTTATTCGAGTCATCAAATTTAAATAATTAGCATCGATTTTAAACAAGGAAAATAACAATTGTTTTAAATGATGCTGATTATTATTGGTTGTAAATCAATCTGAAGATGAGAGATGAGATTTTGATCTACATTACCCAATCAAATTTTATTATTGGAAATTAAAATGGGAAGATGGGATTTAAATAAAATCAATATGGGATTTAAATAAAATCAATTGGAATGGTTTTGAGAGAAAATTGAATTGCAGATTTGATTTCATATCCATTAGTTTCCTCTCATTTCAAGAGATGAATTAAAAAATAGCAAGTTTGTGATGATTTTCTAAGTCTTACTAACTTGATATGTTGAAATTATTGTTTAAAATTCCACGATAACTTACAAGTGGTGGTTTGCCTTGTAGGATAAGGAATGGTGGGAGCTAATGAAGGTGAAGGTTCAAGGGTCAAGTACAAACAAGACACTTGCAAACCCATGATTGAATTCTATACATCAAGAAGAGGTCAAGAATGCAGAAACAAGCCAAGGCAATGGGAAGATTTCCAAGAGTGGAAGAAGTTTTTGAAGAGGACTAAGAGTATTTATCAAGTTTATGAGATAAGCATGTTCAGGTGGTGCCCATTTCTTCAACCAATCAGAATGTGCCAAGTGTCCTAATGGAAGGGCTTCATCATATTATGTCTAGATTTATTGAATTTGCCAAAAGAGCAAAAATCAAAGAAAATTATCTTCTAAAAGAGGATTTGTTGTAAGCTCATGTGGCATTTAATCATTGGCCCATTGATGGGTGTTTTCTCTTGCAAACTCCTAACTAATCTATTTTCTAATTGGCCCACAAGGTGGTGCTTAATTGTTATTGGCTAGCATTTAATGCTTGTAGTGTTAGGTAGATTAGGGCTTTGGTTGATAAATCTTTGCCCTTAATCTTGAATCAATCTTGGCCCTTCATTGTAATTGAACAACTATAAAAGGCCAAGGCCTCCTCATTTGTAAGGCATGAGATTAGAGATTAGAGATTAGAGATAAGATTAGAATTAGATTAGACTAGCTAAGGGAGAGACTTGGAGAAATTGTTGTCATAATGTTATCAAAGTAATTATTAATTCATTGTTGGTCTTCATGGTGGATTACTTGTATTGCTTTGGAGTATTGTATGGTTTCTACATTTCCTCACTTAGAGTATATTTTATTTCTTGTTGGTTAGAAATAATGTTTAGGTGAATGGAAGATGTTTTGGATGTATCTTTGGTGAACTTGCTTAGACCAAACCACTAGTTACTTGTTGATTGTAAGTTTGCCTTGCGTAGTCAAATGACATATTCAAGAGCTTTACTTTGATTAATGCTTGCACATTGATATTCATCAATGGATGATGTTAATAGAGTCATAGTTCAAAATATCGTTATCGGCAACTTATTGGCGAGGGCAAAAAAAAAGATATCGGGAAATATCGGAGATAAGTCGAAAACTTCTCGAGAAAATATCGGGAACTTAAAAATTGCATAAATTTAATTAGAAATGCATTTTTCTTGCAAAATTCAATAAGGAGTGCATCTATTGAGTCAGTAAATGAGTAAAGAAACCAAACAAGCTGATCTAGATATATATAAATGCAAATAGGATACAAACTCGCATCCACATGTGGAATGCTGATGGCTCGTAGCCTTAGTCTGATATTCTGAACTATGAAGCAAACTAAAAATAGCAAATTGTCTTTGTAAAACTAAAAGCAAATACAAGTGGCAAGTACAATATCAATATAATCGACATCTTCCTCTTCCCCCTCCCAGCAACTCTAGTAAAAACTGTTGGAATGGGAAGGGGTCTAGCCGTAGAAGTCCACTGTGGCTGTGAATCGACCTCCATCTTGGATGCAGATGGTGCTGACATTGGCAATGACTCGTCATCTGTATCCTGCTCACTCTCATACTCAGTGCCCTCATCCTCATGAATGTCATCCAATCTCGCTGCAAATTGACCCTCCTCCATAGCCTGCCTCTCCAAATCTTAGATGTCATCCTCTGTGGACAGTGGAGGTTACTCCTGTAATGTCCAATCACAGTAAGGATCTATGTCATCCAAATCAAGTGGACTAGCTAGTGCTAACTCTACCTTTCTTATGTGCAACTTAAGGTTCTATTGCACAAAGACAAGGTCATTGAGAGGTTTTTGTGCTAACTTGTTCCTCTTCTTCGTGTGAATGGCCTTGAATAAGCTCCAATTACGCTCACAACTGGATGAGCTACAAGGCTGACATAAGATGCAAAGGGCAAGTTTTTGCAGATTTGGGACATTTCCACACCATTTTCGCCACCAAGCATCTGCAAGATAAATATTAAAGAGTTAGAAAACAAGGTGAAAACATAATTTAGTAACTTAGTTTTTATCTTCTTATCATGCATGTGAAAGACTCTAAAAATTCAAATATTGTACCTAGGGTTTGAGTGTTTCTTCATCTCCTTGTCACGTCTGAGGAGAATCACTTGCCTGTTGCATTCCGGTACACTGCCATCTTGGTCACAATGAGGTCTCTCACCTCAATCTCAAGTACCTCCTCTACATGCAATCAATGAAGCCCTCCATGACCTCTCCATTGGGATCCCTGTAGGATGGAGAGAAGCAAAAACAAGGGTTGAGGAAGTACCTTGCCACATGAATAGATTGGTGGAGCTGATTGTTCCACCTCCTATCAATAATGTCCCATATGGGGTCAAATTTGAGGCTGTTCCACTTGTAGTAATTTTTAATAGCCTCTTTGGCCCTATCCATGGCCTCATAAAGATACCCTATTGGGGTTTGATCTCCATCTACCAAGCGGAGAACTCTAACCAAGAGCTTTGTCACCTACAATTGAAAAATAGAAAACGATTATCATTAATCATTAGAAGCTAAAGTTACAAATTAATAATGAAAGACTTGATAATTCAATACAAAAAATTTAAATATTCAACTTTTGAAGTTTCCAAGTTACCTTCACAATTTCTATAGCAGCATCTAAAAAGTGGTTGTTAAAGATGATGTATGCAACTCTCTCTCCATTAGGCTTCTTTGAATAAGTTGAATCTAGTTGTGGATGACTCACAAATATTTTCTTCAAAGAGGTCAAAGAAGTAATAACACTTTGCAATGTTAAGAAAATCGTTGCAAACCTTGTGACTACAGATGTAACCAAGTCCTTCCCATGGGTATTTTCTCTCATCAAGTGGAGAACCCAAAGGTGATTGTAAATATATTTTGTTATCTTTCTTGCATCCTCTACAATTGGTCTCACCCAATCCAATTTTCCTATGTCCTCCAAAAGAAGGTCAAGGACTTGCACTGCACAAGGAGACCAAAAAAGTGTGCTATACTTATCTTGGAGAATCCTACCCGCTGCCACATATGCCGCTGCCTTGTTGGTTATGATTTGCACTAAATTATAAACCCCCACCTCCATTACAACTTTCTCTAACATTAGAGCCAAAGTTTCTTTTGTCTTTACCTTGTCTGAGGCATCCAAGGATTTCATAAAGACCACTTGATCCTTGCAAGAAACGAAAAAATTGATGATGGTACGGTTTCTTCCATCCATCCATCTGAAAGTGTCATGTCCCCTCTTTAGTGACGTCATTTTTCAGTGGATTTGCCTATCATGGACTCTCGTAGGCAGATGGTTTTGGTGAGAGAGTCATTCTGATGATTATTTGGAGATTGGATGGTCTTATTTGCTCTTGGAGAGATGGTGTTTATCATATTTTTATTATAATGTGTTATGTGGGGCCAAAATGTTATAATTTTGAGTTGAGTTGCACTTTTTTATTTTATAAAGTTACTTTTTATATAAAAGTGCATTATAAAGAGATTTTATAAGAATATTTTATGGATACTTCTAGAAGTTCTAGTGGCTTCTTAGAAAAGTGAATAAATAGAGTGCTTGGCCTCTCATTTGGACATCCCATGACTTGAGTTTACACTACTTTTCTCTTTGAGCATTTGTGGCGCCATCTTGGTCTGCAGATTGTCATTTGATCTTTAGGAACGGAGTTTCTTAAGGATTTGCATAACTGAGGAGGTGAAATATCCTTTGAAGGGTTGCACTTTGGAAGTGGTATTCAGCCATTTCAAGTTGAGCTTATTTGGAGTCCTCAGACTTACCTGAGGGTTTGAGTTTTTTATTGCAAGAGGGAAAAAAGCAGATCCGAAAAAGCAAAGCAAAAAAGCAGATCCAAAAAAGCAGAGCGAAAAGTAGTCAGAAAAATTATTGCAGCCATCTACAATCAGGTTCCTCACTTCTCATTTGGCATTTGGCATATTTTTTGAGAAATGTATGTTTTCAGCTGAGTACAAAATATAGCTTCAGCACTTTACTATTTTACATTGTACTTGTCTTTGTTCGCCATTTGGCATTATTGGTATCAAAGGAAAGCTAGGATTTTGCAAGTGAAAAGGCATTGTAATTTTCAGTCTATCTATATTGCAAACTTAGGGTTTGATGATCATATTATTAGCTGAAATATGTATGGCATTGTTGCAAATTGTTGATATATGAATGGCATATGGTTTTGAGCAATTTCCTACATCATTGATAGTGTTTTAGATGGTATTTGGTTGCTATCTATTATTCTGAAATTTTGGAACAATGAACTCGTATATTGCAAAATAATTTTCTATCTACATTTGAGTTGCATTTTTGAGGGGTTTTTTTAGTGGCCTATTGGCAAGGGTCATTACAGAAAGTATGGTGCAGCCAAATTGTTTCCATTGTGATCTTTGGTTTTCTACCACATCTCTGGCCCTAGAAACAAATCTTTGAGAAATCTACAAGCACGAATTAAAATTAACATTATGAAAACAATTTTGATAAAAAAAATACTTACATTCAACAACTGAGTGAAAGTCTACAATAAGAAGGAACCTTGAGATTGTCTCATTTGATCACACAATCCATATACATTGTTTAGCATATGAGCATCCTTATTCAAGAGAGAGTTGAAGATTTGGTATTTCATTTGGAATACTAAGTATTTGATTTTGAAATTTGCATGTTGTAGTGGAACAAAACTCACATCAACACGACCAAAGGGAGATATCAAGAAGGCACATATCACACTTGTGGTACACCTATGACCAAAGGTACCACAGTTGTGGCTAAATAAACACACCTACAATCAAAGGTACACTTGTGTTTGTATTTCGTACACCTATGACGAAAGGTACAACACCCATGACACCTAGGAGTGTTGCACCTATGCCCAAGAGTGTCGGAAGGATGGTGGCGGCAAATGATGTAGATATTGCACTTGGGAGTGTTGCACGTACACCCGTGAGTGTTGGATGGATGGCAGTGACAGATGATGCATATATGAGACTTGATAGTTTACTGGAGGTTTGATATGAGTATTCTCGAGACTCCGCCTTCATGTAGATTATTGGCGAGCACTCACTTCCAATAGAAAGTAGAAAGACAACACGGGCTTTTAGTAGCAAAGCCACTCAGAGAGCAGGAGGTGAGGCAACCTAGGAAGGAGGAGATGCCAACTGCAATTGGAGAGGTGATTGAGATCGAGGAGGAGAGTACACATTAGGGAGATATCTCCCTACATCTAGTGATGCTGATGGATGAGTTGAGCAAGATAGAGGTACATGACAGCCACGTTCAGGTCTCAAGACTTGACCCGCAGGATGCCCTTGGATCCATATAGAGATACTTAGCCGATTGGAGGGCATGGCTGCAGTTGCACGAGGGGTGGCCAATCTCGCCAAAAAGATGGATATCGGATCTACCTCAACAGAGGTGGAGAGACTGCTCGCCTTCATGAGGAATGACTAGGAGTAGAAGTTCGTTGAGCACTTTACAGCCCGTGGGTGGTTGGACACAGAGGCACCTAAGATGAAGGCATGGTGCAAGCTACATTCGTAGGAGGGTCAGGGTGGTATGATAGACATAGTATGGAGAGCGTGTTTTGAGACACATTTTTTCTGTTGCAAAAGGCGACCCATTTGGTTGATGAGGCCAAGCTAGGGAGAGTGGTCACATTAGAGAAAGTGGCAATTGCTCAGGAGGAGTTGGTGCAACACCAGAGACTAACCATTGTCAAGAAGGAGTAAAGAGTGGCCTTGGAGGAGCAGTTGGAGCAGGAGAACGCAGTCAAAATAGGGAAGGAGGTAGAGCTTGGAGAGATGGAGGAACATTTGGCAACAATGACGGGAGAGCTCAGGAGTACCAAAAAGGGCTTGATGGAGACTGTGCAAATGGTAAGAGTATCACACAAGAGGTAGAAGGTAGTAGAGCAGGGTCTATGGCTCCTTCGTTAGCAGCTTTTTGGTGCACCCAGGTCGACATCCTCAACCACTCCAGAAACGTCCTCTCCCCTTGCTTCTCAGTAGTAGATGTTGTAGTTCATCAGCTCCATTTTTATTCCGTCGTCTATAGGAAGACTTCTTTCTTGGGGGGCTGATGTTGGCAGCAGTTTTGCCAATAAGAATAAATAATGTTTTGTTTAATAAATGGCAATGTAATGGATTATAGTTCTTGAGTAGTTGTTAGTTGCCGAGGGTTGACACTCTTAACCAACTGCAAGTGCTACATATTTCTTGATTGTATCGGGAACTATAACATTATTATGGTTGCACACATTACATGTTGATAATAAAGCTATATCTTTCTGCCATATTAATGTGTGTCTTGAATTTCTGTATTGAATGTGTTCATTGTTATATTACTGTTTACTTTGTAAGTTAAAGCACTCACCATAGGGAGTAAACAGTGATAATTGAAGGGTGCTAAAGCTTGCTAAGAATCTAGTCTTCCACCAGTGTACGTAACTTGTCAATCTTCATTGTATATAGCAACTTGTAGAAGATGGATTGGTGATGTAGTATTGTCCAATTGAGGTGCAAACTACAAACATTCTTACCAAGTCCTCGAGTCTTGACAAATTTGTAAAAGTTTGGGATAATCTTGGTGTAGTTAGTAGATTGATCATTAAGGGAGGGGATTAAAGTAATATTGTAATATTTAGTTTATAATGGTCAATCAAATTTTTAGGATAGACTTTAGGAATTTTTGTTTAGTCTTTTCGTTAAGTTCTTAGTGATCAATCTTATCCTTTATGGATATATCTTTGTATCGCTTATTTAAAGAGACTTTTGGTCCTTTATTTACATTGAATATCTTGGTAATCATCGTGTCTTATATTTTTTCATAATAATTTCAGAGGCTGAACAAGGGAGTATGGTACATAGCTTTAGGATGATACAGGGATTTAACTGCTAATTCCGTTTGATTTCTGTCACTGTTAGTAATGAGATGATAGCTACCTTTCTTTTTCATCTGACCCATAGCCCACAGTGATCTTGGTTTTAACTGTTTTCTAGTACACATGTACTATACATGTGTTGGGCCTTGACGAGAGGCTGTTATGATCATCTGTTTTGTTGGGGAGTATGCTACACGGTTTCAAGATGATACAGGGCTTTAATTTCTATGCCCACATGGTTGGTTTTCAGTTCAATTTCTGTCTCTGTTTGTAAGGAGCTGTTAACTACTTTGTTAATCATCTGGTTAGCAGCTCATATTTATCCTGGTTTTAAGTGGTTTCTAGCACTCATACTATTCAATTTTCGGGCCTTGATGAGAGGCTATCAGAACTCATCTGTTCGAGTGTGTTAATTATTGTCTTTCTTGCTATCTGGATCTTGAAATCTTCCAAACCAACAGTTGGTATTCTCTTGTCACTTTGTTTTTAATTTTCTAAATAATGTTTTTGCCTTTCTACTCCATTTTTAGAGTAATTAAAGAACTAGCATGGATGCGTATTGACTCAATTACTTAGGGAATTTGAAAGTTCTAATTCTTATTTAGCATCATTGATCGTTGAAAGTGCATCTAGAAGTATGCTATATATTGCAAGCTTAATTTTCTTACATGGTCCTTTCTGCAGTGGTTATTATTAAGTGGTCATGGGACTGTTATCTTTCAGCCCATTAAACTAGATTGAATAATTTTTTAAATCACTTGAAGCTCTCCTTGCCAGGTATTGAAAACCTTTTAGCTATCTAATTTACAGGGATCTTATTAAAATCAAAAGCCAATCATCAAGGATAACTGGAAGCTCTGGTTTGTGCTCCAAAATTTGTTTGTTTAGGGACGTGATGAGTTATCCATGAAATAGCTGTTGACAAGTTAATTTTCATTTGGCAGAGGAATCTAACTTTGCTCTGCTATTATTGTAATCTCTACCGTTGATAGTGACCTGTAGTTTTGTTTTGAAGCAAAATCTTTAGTCCTTTCTTGGTAATGTTCTAATGTTGATTTAATTTCTTAATGCTTTTTTCTTGAGAATTTTCGCCAACATCATCATTAGTTGCTAAATACTAATCATGAAAGCTCAAATATGTTTTGTATTTTCTCAGTAGTGGTACTTTTGATCTTTTTTTCTTTTTTTTTTCAAGTTTTAGATCTTTTTTTTTTAATTTACAGAACTTTATTTTGTTACAGGTATAGTAGTGGGAAGCATTTACTTGATGTGACAGAAATTTTTAGTCAGCTCAATGGCGAGAAAAAATACCGTATGATCAAGCTTGGCTATTATCTTACTGTTTTCTGTGTTGTTATCTACAGGTCTGATTCTATCTTTAATTTCAGAGTCAGATCTAATGCATGCTAGATTTCCATTACTATAATTCATATAAAGTAGTAAAGATGGCTAAAACAAAACTGATTGGACGCTCTTCTATAAGTAGCAGTGGTATTGACAATTTGCTAGAGCAAACACGGGTTATTTAATATTTGTTTTTGAGCAATTTGTTTCCTTTATTTGCAGGATGCTTTATGCTGTAATTGAAGAAGATTATTGAATGATGCAGTTGTCTGCTCGGTCTTGTTTTTAAATTGTCAAATGGTTTAACATTTTCTCTTCAGGACTGGAGTCTTACCCATACCCCTAATGTGGAGTCCTGGCTAAAATCAGGATATGTTTTGATTCAATAATTATAAACTCAATTAGCCTGCGCCTTGATGAATCTGTTCTATGATAGACAAGTTTAATGCTGATTAAAGTTGCAATCTCATTTTGCTTCCCTTTCTATGATCAAAATTTTATATCTTTAGAATCAATATTATCACAACTTTACAGGAGTATTTTGTGTGTTAATGTTGACTAGCTATTCTGCGGATGATATTTAGCTTAGATCCAAAAGTATTCTGAATTGAAAACCACCATCTTTCAAAGTGAAAAAATATGCAATACTCTACATGGATGAACATTATTTTCCTCTTTCTGCATGATCAAATACACATTAAATTGTTTTATTATGGTACCAGCAATGTGGATGTCACTTACTGTTAGGATCACTGCTAGAATTGAAACTTTTGTTGGCTTCCTGGACTCACTGTTTTGGATCTGAGATTCAATTTCCAGTGTGCACTTGTTGACTGCAATTTGAAGTATATGAAATTAATAAGCAGGAGATGGGTTCATCATGAATGATTCATAAGGCACAACACTTGCTGAAGGTTTTGCAAATGGGATAGTGAAGTGGGCTTCACCTTGGAGGAACCTCCATGGTTTAAGTGCACTTGAGTTGGAGTAATACTGGAATGGGTGACCTCCCAGAAAGGCCCAATGCTTCACCTGTGTGAGCATCACCTAGATGCAATGAGCACTTAAGTGTACCATTCATTCTCATGAGAGATTGGGTTCTTGTGAACCACTACGTAGTTGAATCTTGATAGCAATATCCTAATAGTATTTAAATTTCCCAATGGAAAGGAAATAATTGTTTGCATATGTGTATTGGAACTTGAAAGGTTCTTAGTATCATGAACTTATCTGGGTCTCTTTGTTGTGTGCTCAATAAAAGGATAGTGGACAACCAGATCCTTACCACAGCTTAGCAGGATTTACATTAGTGTTTGAATATGTTATCTGGTTGGACACAACATTTTATGTAGGTGGAAAAAAGTAGTCTTACTTTTGAGAAAGAATCTAAACTGGGGATGGTATTTGTTTATCATACACCAATGCAACATATTTGCTCATTTACCATTAAAGCAAGACGTTTTAGGACGTGATATACATACATGATAACCCAATGAACTGGTTTTTGGATAATCTGTAGATAGTAATGTTATTCTTCTTTAAACTGGATATTTTCATATGTTCAATTTTGGAGTCATAATACATGAGCATGTTAATCTCACATTGGCACTGAGACTGAAATTTAGATAGCATGGACAATGGAATGGTGCTGGGAACAGCTTCTTGAACAGTTTCTTTAATTGTCTAATTTTCCAGCCGCTTGAACTATTTGACAAGTTCAAACCCAAAGAACTCTCCTATGACGTATTTTTTTTTCCATGTAAGGAAATAAAGTTTCATTCTCATGTGCCTTTACATGATGCCAGTAATGAAATTAATCTAGCACATGAATTGCTTGTTAGTCTCGGATTGAGATAAGTAGGTTTTGAAGGGATGATAAACCTTGTACATCAGATAGAAAATCTTAAAGCCTACACAACAATTCCTAGATGGGACCAACACAAAACAATGTAGCCAAGCTGCCAGGCAAGATGCGATGTCCCCTCTTCAATAGAGAATTTAATACAATAATTAATATTATTAAATTCTAAGTAATAACTGAATAATAAAACAATAAAATTATAAGGTCTCTAAAGAGACAATCATAATCATATGATTATAAATCTTTAATGAGACATTACATATTCGTAAGCCTTCTAGTAATAATAAATAAAATTAAATATAAATTCAACAAATAAATAAATAATAAAAAGTATATTATAATCACAGGGACGAAGTCTAAGAGGAAGAAGATTATCTAATGTACATTAATAAAATTAGATAATATAATTTTGCTTTTTGATAAATAATAGGTCTAGGTTGAATTAATTTTATTAATTCAAATCTTATTTACATGTCTACTCACTAGGAGCACCAAGAGGAAAGAGTTGATCGGAGAACTTCGATATTAGTTTAAAGAAAAGGAATAACTTCTTTTAACCTCTCTTGCTTTTAGACTTCGGGGAGTTGTTACATATACAATTACGACATTATACATCCCCTTTGCTGCGTACGGGGTTAAAATTACAGTGTTTAATCCTACATCAAATATTCCTTCCTCCATTTAGGTTATCTTCCAAGCTTTGTCTTGGGCCGCCTTCTCTTCTATCCCAGGGACATGATTATACCTTTTAATCCAAATGCTGTCATGTTCCTGCACAGCACATCATCTACTTCTCTACACAACATTTTAATCTGGTTGGCTGATGAAATTCAAATAGCATTGTAAGCATATTTCCATATTTCATTTTCCTTATATTGTTAAAACAATAATCAACCAGAGAACTAAGCATTATAAACGAATCATGTACAAAGACTAGTATTGTTGTCAAGTCATTTTTCTATGAAAAATCTCTAACAGAATTCCTCATATGTGTTTAATCATGAAAGAATCCCATCCTCAAGTCTTAAATCATTTAAAGGAAATGATATCTCAATTCACTACGTAGACTGAAAACCATATCAATGAAGCTAAACAGATCCTCACTCTACATATCCCTTATAACACATATAGAGAGATTAACAAATTTAGCAGCTGAGCACTAAATGAAAGTGAATAATCAAATATATTCCTTTTATCCATACCTAACTGTATGCAAGTCATAACAAGTAATATCTCTAATGCACAACCAAACATAGCCAATAAGACATCCAAATTAGTATTTTGTCCATCATGCCTTAATCAAATATTACAAGTGTCTATATTATCATCATCAAGATCAAATGCTAATGATCAAACCGTAAAACCACAGAAATAGACATAAGATAATCAAAGCTATCAAACTTAACCAAGGTATGGATTAAGCCATATTGAAAATACTAATGCGAGAAAGCCCTGTTGCCACATAAAAGAAGGCTACAAGGTCAGAGTAGAAGACATATCCATATATATATATACTTACTAATAATCATCAGAGGAGCCATGATCAAAGAACATCCAGCATCAGGAAAAAGAAGTTTAAGATACTAAAACCATAGAGCATGATAATCATAAGTATTAGTCATAGATATATATACAAGTTAAAACCAAATGTGCCAAATATTTATCAAAGGTAACAGACTCGAACCCGACAAAAACTGAAAAAAAAACAACCCTAGAGGGAAACATGGAGCCATAAAAGCTTCATTGATACCATACAAGCTTGCAGTCCAATGCCCGACTCTATCCTATAAACTAACCCTAAAATGACCCAAAGTATCCACAACTACCTAGTAAGACAAAAAACCGCCTATAAGACACATGCGATAACTATAAACAAAGCCCTAAAAGACCACATCGAGTGTCTTTAATAAACAAGGGCCTTTCCTTTAGCATCAACAGTACCAGTTTGAACTATAGGAGGGTCCGCCTCAACTTCGTCATCACTATGGTCCACTTTGTCTTCTAGCATAACCTTGTCCAGCCAATTTAACTCCACGCTCCTAATGTGCATAATCCGCATTAAGAAGTCGAGATTCCTCATTATCGTTGGGATTCTCTGCTCAAACCGGCGATAGTTCTCAATAATCAAGATCGGGTATATCGGAATTGGAATACCCCCTAGCCCTGTAGTGCTTCCTCTTGGGAATGCAGAGATTGTCATCAATATCATCATAACGATGTCCAATTCATTCAGTAGATGCTTTTTAAAAATTCTCATGCTTAATTCCATAACTGCATTTTTATCACTTTCAATCTGCAATGCGGTAGCAATAAACATTCCCACCACCTCCGTATTGGTCTTCAATCTATCTTCCAACTGTGAAAATTCCTCCCCAATAATCTTCAACGCCGCTCAGATAATCAAGATATGCTTAGCCAACACCGTCCTCTTCAGCCTATTTGCAGTCACCTCTCCCCAAAATGGCATGTCTCTCTTCCCCGCCCTCATACAGATAGCATCCATGTTTACAGAGATGCCTTAACCAACACTGAAGACACCGCCAAATGATCTTCGAGTCTTAAGAATGATAAAGAATAGGCTTGGAAAAATCTAGAAGAAACCTACAAGACACAATAACGATCCTCTTGGGAGTGATCGATTCATAATTGCAAGGCCTAACGTGACTCCAGTGAGCGAGCTCATAATCATAACAAAGACACCTCAAGAACCCCCCTCAGCGAAACTAACGAAACAAAGGAGGAAAATAAAGAAAAAACGAAGATTAAGGAGGAAAATAACCTATATGTTTTTGTTTTGGTAACAGGTACATGTTGATTTTTTTTAGAAATGAAATCTGTTATCTTTAATTTCATTTAAATGTTCATGTTTTAATATGCCCATGTTAAAAAGTGCGATGCAAAGACAAAAAAAAAAATGTCAAATTTTTTGTTTATTTCAGATTCTTGAAAATATAATGATTTTTTTGTAATTTTTTTTGTGATTTTCAATCACAAAATATTCAGATCATGAAGAACAGATGGTGAAAATTTGACAAAAATCTATTGCGTTTTCCATTTTCTGAAATTTAGTCAACAGTACATTTTGTAGAGAGCTTAACAACATCCTATATATTACATATAACTATGTGTATTGCAGTAAATTAATATTTACCTGTAGCTTTCTTAAGCTGATTAATATTTTATTATCTAGGTAGTTATTTGTATGGTAAGCTACCTACCCCTACCCGCTCCCACGTTCTTGCCTTAATAAGAAAGATTCTTGAACAATGTAAAAACATCAATTCAATTCAATCATTTTTATCTCTCTCCAAATTCTGTTCGAGTGTTCTCTGGTAATTGCTCTTCTCCTGGTTCGATTCCTCAAGTCTGTAGCTTCGATGGCTCCCTGTGTATCCCAATATGGTATTAGAGCTTGAACAGAGGAGTTTTCAGCCCGCATTGAGGATTGAAAATGGTGAAGAAGAGATTGACTGTGGGGGCATTAATATCAGTTGCTCTCACTAAAGCCAACGAACTCTATTACTGATAAATCCTTTGCAGGAATCGACTTAATAAATCGGCTTTGAAGACTCCAATTTCCAATGCCGCCATACTCTATTGGTAAAGGCAGAATTGTGATTGGTGAATTTTATTCTAAAAAACTTAGTCTTATTTTTTGCGCAAATCATTCTTCAGAGGGCAGAGAAGGCGTTGGGCGGGTCCAGGTTCGTCATAGGGCTACGCAGGGACATTTTAATCCTACATCTCTTGCAGTAAAGCCTTTTATGGTTTTCATATACCAAGATGCATATTTGTGGGCTTCGCTTGAGTACAATGCGTGGCATATGACTGCCTTTAATTGCGCATGTTGATAATTTTTTGTGCAAAAATTGGTGGACATATTTTATTATTTTGGTTCCATACAATTTTATTTTATGACACTAAATTATATTCTCCTTTTTTAGCCCCATAGGCTAATTTCTTTTTGAAAGAATAAGTGCAAATTCCTTCAGTTTTTTTTGTAAAATTGTTTACTCGCATGGTAGAATCAGGGTTTGAAATTCTCACCCCTCACAACTATCACACTTGGAAGGTGAAAATGCTAGAGATACTTTTGTCAAAGAGGTTATGGTCCATGATAAATAAGGAACAACCAAGCTTCACCAAAGAATATGAGAAATTCACACATGGGAGTAAGTGTGACAAGGTGATAAGCTTGGTTTTCCTCCATATTTCAGAATCCTCGTTTTTTCACATTGAAGACTGTGCCACACCAAAAGGTATGAGATAAACCCAAGGATCTTTTTGGTTCAGTTAGTGAAATTTGAGCAATGTAGTTAGAAGCGGAGATAGCATCACTTTCCATTGATCTTTTTCCTTAAATTGAAGACTATTTGGTCAAGTTTAAATCCTTGCATTCTCAATTGGTTGTGTGTGGATAAGATAAGACTAACAAGGAATATATTTTTCTAATTTTGTTAAAGTTCATAGGCGTTTTCTCTTATTTTGTCACTTTTTCCTATGCCACCATAGATGGGTTGGGTAATTTGTTATGCCATCATTTGACACTCTTTGTGAAAGGTTGACTAGGGAATAGTCCAAAATTTGTCAAACTAATGTCACAAAGTCTTATCCATTAGTTACCACTACTCCCAAAGACAAAGGGAAGAAAAAGTATAAACCCAAGCCCGAATCCAGTGAGTGTTCTAAAATAACCCCATCAAAAGATTTTAGTCCTAAGAAGGAAACCAAAATGTGGGTTTTGTAAGAAAGAAAGTCATATTGAAGAACATTGTTTTATATTATTAAACCAGCCTATCAAGGGGGATGACTCTTACATAAACAAGGCCCAAAGGCAAAAATCGGGCCATCAACAACACATAGACAACACAATAGGTGCTAATTAGAAAGACAAAAAAACATAGCATAAAGGCTAGAAGCCCTTCAAAGGAAAGGCCAAACTCACACTACATGAGAGGATGAACGAGAGTTTGAAGAACAATTCTTCCTATGTCGTCAAACAACCATTTAGGCGATGTTATCCTTAATCTCCCCAACAAAGGACTCTGCTAGGGAAATCGTCAATGTTGCAACCAGTGTGCTAAAGAGGTAGACTAGAGTCAACAGGAACTTGTTGCAAAACATAAACAAAGGTAGTAGGATCAGAATGGGCCACGGGGCCATCAAGGGTTGCACCAGAAGTAGTAGGGGCAACATTCAGGGTTGCAGTAGGACCAAGATCTGGACGAGTTGCAGAATCCCGAATTTGATTAGCAACATGGACCACCTCCAGACTTTCAACGGGGATTTCATCTTCATCAACAGACAGTTACAAAAAGGAAACTATGAGTTAAAGGAGTTACTCAAGGGGCATAATATTTCATTGCCATCATTTAGTTATTCTACCAACCATGAGAACAAGGTACATGAAGACACTTCTCTTAGTTACAATGCAAAGGGTCATGAGTTGATCACAACTCATGCACCTAGGAACATCGGTTGGATCCTTATTCAGGAGCATCATAACACATTGCTAGTTCATCTAACTACACGGTTCCATGTTCTCTTCGTGAACCACTATAAGACTGACTCTTGACAACAAACAAATAGCTTGTGAATGTTGTTTTAGTAGGTGATATTGATTTGAGTGTTAGAATAAGGACTAATATTTTTTATGTTCCTAAGGTTGCACACAATCTTCTTTAAGTTTATCAATTGACACACGAGGGTAACATAGTGGAGTTTACCCAAGAGACAATGTACATTTGTTGAGAGAATTGTGATCTCATTGCAGTTGCTATGGCTAATCATCTACACATGTATACCTTTGATTTCATTGATGATCATCATTATGTTCCCTTGACTCCATACAGTGTCAGGAGTAATTCAATGCCTTTTAATGGGTTTGTGGATCTAATCGAGATTCCCCCATTACCTGCTACATTAGAGTTGATAGTCAACATGGATTCTAGTACTTCAACCCAATAGGACTTCATCGGTTCATATGATATTTGGTTTCATGATGATTTCATTGTAGGTCTATCTGTCTTGGATTCACATTCTGCTTCAGATATGGGAGACATACTTGAGGGGACTTCTCTGCTCTTTGATGATAGTTTTGACATAACTATTGTCACACCACATTTATCTCTAGAGATTGATATTGATGAGTTTCCATATTCTCTTGATTTCTCACATTTATTGGTTAATTTTGATCATGTTTATGTGATGAATTGTTTGGTAACATGTGATTAGTTTTCTGAGATTCATATTTGGAGACTTATTCCTTTCAGTTGGACATGGAGTGGCTTCTTCATCATCTAGTGGATTTGTTTCTTCCTAAGGGAAGATGTGTTGCTTGTAGGTATTGGCTCATTTTTTATTTGTGGGCATTCTTCATCGACATTGGAGCTTCTTCATTATGGGGGCGGGGGAGACATATTGTATCCCTTATTCCATCCTACTGGGGGATACTTGATTATGTATACATGATGTGTGTAGTCATTGGAAGGTATGATTAAGTCCTCCATGTATCATCTAGTTTCTTTCTTTTCTCTCTTTTGGAGAGGAGTTTTTTCCCATGTGGTTTTTTTCCCTTTTCTCCAATTTGTGAGAGATTTTTGTTTTCATTGCATTTGCATTGTAAATGGGTACCTAAGATGGTTTTGTAACCAGGACCCATATTGCATCTATCTCATTTGGCATAATAATCTTCTCCTTAAGTTGAACTTAAAGGGGGATGTTGGAGTAAATTATTGTTTACTCCTAGCTTAAGCTTAGGCTAATTAATATTTTATTAGTAGATTTTTGTATTCTATTTGGGAAGTTACCTACTTACTCCTACATTCTTTCCTTTATAAGAAAGATTCATATACAGTGTAAATCATCAAATTCAATTCAATCATTTTTATCTCTCCAACTTTTACTCGAGCATTCTCTGGTGGTTTCTCTTCTCCCAGTTCGATTCTTGATGTCTGCAACTTTGATGGCTCCCTATGTATCTCAACAATGTGTGTGTGTGTGTACATATACATACACATATACATATTGCATAGTCCTAAAAAGTAAGAAACCTTGTTAGGTGCTCATTTTTAGCCCCATTTTAGCACTTATGGGTTCCCACATTGATTTCACATTCTTCTAGCCCTTCTGAATCCTCCAAATCAATATTATTTTCTCAAAACTTGAGAATGGCTCTAATTTCTATGCACAATTTCCCATTTATCCATTCATTCACATAATTCATTTCCCTCTTGGGCCCCATTTAAACATTTATGGCCAATTTTCTCGCTTATTTTCCTATTTCTCCCATGCAATCTCCTAACACTTCCCAGATCGTGAAGTCATTTCTCAAAAAAATTATTCTCAGGTATAGGTCAAGTTCGACCTATACTTGAGAGGTAAATTTTAAATGGGTTTTAGAACCGATTCAAGGTGTTTTCATTTTCCCGCCTACTACAGTCGGCCTTCATGAATTTGGACTCTGAAATTACTATAAAAGGATGCCCCTCCCTCTCATTTTCACATCTTATGACACCTACAATTCATGATCTCTTTCTAAGAAATCAATCCAAAATACACAAGAATTCCTACAAGAAAGCTATTATGCATTCAAGGACTTCAAGAAAGCAAGCTAACATTGGAGGCATTCATTCATCTTCCATCAAGCATTCATGTACTCCTTCTATAGATCTAGCTTCTTTTCTCCATAGGAGGCAAAGGAGTTTGTTATCAAGGAAGGAGATCCACATTCATTTATTCAAGTCTTCTTCGTCTCTTTCTATTCAATCCAATGTTGTGGAAAATTACAACATTCGTCATCCAAGGGTTTGGTTTCATGATTTCCTATCAAGTTTTTGTGGAGTCCATGCTATTCCATCAACACTTTTGATCATCTCCAAAAGGCATTGCCTCATTAAGGTATGAGGTAATGTATGTTTCAGATCTAGATTATACTTCTTCATGTACTTTAAATTACATTTCAAGATTAACTCCTATACAGGGGCTTGACCAAGGCAAGCCCCTTTCCCCAACAATTTCCCCTTCTCTTTTGGCATTATGATGAGATTGAGAGTTGACATGGTGATGCATATTGGTCGCAGTCATAGGTAATAATTGGTTTGGTTGTCATTTATGGAAACTAAGTCAGATCAATCATGTATCATAATTGATGAAGTGCAGAAGGCAATCGGTGTGAAGGTTAAGTGATCAGTAATGTTGAAAATTGGTTAAGCCGAGAAGATCAATAGACATAGAGGTCAATACTTTGGTAGAGGTCGTGACAGATGAATAATTATAAGGTGTGGTCACAATGACAGTATCAACATGGTCACAGTATAGTGTGGTTCTAACAACAACTCGTTTGGTTGATCGACAGAGAGAGATATTGGTGTCACATGCATTTAGACAGGTGAGAACACTTGTGTTCTTGAGTATCAGTTGGAAGATTCTAGATCAGTAAGCGGTATAGCATTTGTGACGATACTTAATGTTATGATAAAGTGTGATATTGGTTATAGAATTGATGAGGTTTTGTTTTTGGGATCGATGTTGTTGTATAAGGAAGATTTAAGGTAGTGCATTGGAGAAGTCAAAACATGTTTGACTATTTTGGAGAATTAAAATGCAGATATTATCGAAAGCTGACACAGTCATAGGGAAATTTTTTTTACATTGAGCTTATCACTTTGATGGGAAAAATTTTAATTTCATGAAGTCGGTGCCAGAAGTATATATAAGTAGTTACTCTCTACTACATCGAAAATTGAGAGGCCCCCAAGATCTTGTATCTTGATTTACTTGAGGGATGTGGAGTGGGGCATTTGCATTTTGCCTAGGGAGTACATCCCTAGCTTAAATTATTTTTAGGGGGTGACCCTTTGGTGAAATGGTGGGGCTTCTTTCCTGTAGTGCCTACAACCAAGGTTCAAACTCCACGGGGTTACTCTCTACTATGTCAAAAATTGAGAGGCCCCCAAGATCTTGTATCTTGATTTACCTGAGGGATGTGGAGTGAGACATTTGCATTCCACTTAGGGAGTACATCTCTAGCTTAAAAAATTTTATAAAAAAATAGAGCTACTCCCGAACGTTGTTGTTGTTGGGACTAGGGTTTCTTTACATCGACTTTCTCATGGTGATAACTAGAGTCCTCTGCAGGGGAATGGGATGCATAACGGGAAGAAGGTTTTTCCAAATAGGGTGCATAGTGGCCAACCACAGGCTGCAAAGAAGGGGAGAAGTTTAAAAATGGTGATGGTGGCGGCCTCACTGTTGATGCTAGGGTTTTTTTGGAACCTCAATCCCACATTGGGACAGTGAAGACACTTCCCAATAATACTGGAGAAGTTTATTCCAATGCGATAGATAATATTTCGTTGGGTAATACATTTATGTTATTGAAGGGGAAGAAGAGTGGTTTAGTGGAAGAAAGGGGGAAGCCACCATTAACAAGAGAGAAAAATGTGGATGTAGCCTTTAGTAGAGGGAGTGGAAAGGAGCACACACAGTCTGTGATGGACTATCAGACATAGGTTTATGGAATGGAAGGGAGTGTGAGGGTTAATGAAGCGGGGTTAAGTGGAGGGGTAAGTTCCTATTGTGGATCGGGGGATCCAAATCTAAATAAACAATGCCATCAGAGGGAAGGATTGGGGGTTTAATCAAACCCCATTCAACTAGATCTATTACAGTGGACATAGAGAATGATGTGGAGAAGGTAAATCACAATGCTGAAGTTTTCTACGGACTGTGATTGATAGGACGTTTTAGGGGTTTATTGTTGAGTCTTAGTGAGCTCTATAAGTGGATTTCAAAGAATTGGGAGCCCGGGCTGGAGGGGTATGTTCAAATTTATCCATGTTCCTCCAGTTTCTTTATTGTGGTCTTTGGAAATTATCAAGACGCAACAAAGATTTTATGTGATAGCATTTGAATTTGGGAGAACAAGTATTTGTTGATGTTGAAATCATGACACCCAACTTTTTGTCCAACAACATAAACTTTAATTTGACATGATTCCATAGATGGGTGCGACTTTTGAACTTTCCTTTACATTACTGGTTTGATTCATGACTTGAAGTTAAAGGAAACTCTTTAGGAAATTTCATAATGGTTGATGAAGGATCTTCAAATCTCTTACACTCCACCTATGCTCGAATCTTGGTGGAAATGGATATTTCTGAAGGACTCCTAGCAGAAATATCTCTCAAAACTTCAAATGGTTGTTGGACACAACTTGTGGATTATGAAGGGGTTCCATTCAAATGTAGGAGGTTCTTTCAAATAGGATATATGGTAGTCTAGTGTTCTAAACAAAGATTGGTTAAGGATGCTTCTTGGTGGAAATATTTCACACACCATCACTATATAGTGGAGAAGAAGGGGGAATGACAAAAAAGTTATTTTCAAGTAGTGCATGGTGAGGCATCACAACAATAATGTAGAGAAATAAATCAAGAAGCTCCTCTTCTTATGACCAGTGTTAAGGCAGGTATGGTTGATAATGAAAGGGTGAAGACTTTCAAGAAGGTTGCCGCTACACCAAAAGGAAGAGACAAGAAAAGGCATGTAGGGTCTCGAGGCAAGGAGGTTGAACTATCAGATGAAAATAAAACACAACATGACAATAGAAGCCTGGGTGAAGGAAGTAGATCTGAGGATAATCTTATGGCATGGAAAGATGAGGCAAAAAAGTTGGAGGATGGTTGGGAAACCGTGAAAGGGAAGAAAGGTAAAAAGAAAAGGCATCTTTTGAAATGATTCTCCGCTCTCAGAAGAAAGGTGGAGACAAGAGAAAAAGTTGATGGCTATTATTATTTTTTGTATTTAAAGATTCTTTTTGGTTAATTGTGTCAGTTAATGGGTCCCTTGGGGTGGGCATTTCTTTTGGGGAGGTGGCTCTCCTGGTTGTAGCCATCCTTAGTTTTGGCCAGGTTCTAACTCGATTCATAAATAAAATATAATTTGTTACCGACCCAAAAAAAGTGATGATGAAATGGGATTTGAAATTAGAAGATTGATGTTATTGTGAAATCAAGGTTGTGATCATAGATCTGATAGAGTCAAAGTTGTGAGAAGATATAGAGAGAAGAGAAAAGATTGGATCTATCAAGCCGTTAGTGCTACATTCAGATCACTCAACTTGTTCCCTAGAAGTGAAAAACAAGAAAGGAAGACTATAGAAGATGCTAAGAAAGTTGTTGAGGATGCCCTAAGAGAAAGAGATGAAGAACTCTTTAAATTGAGACAAGAATACACTTTTTATAGAAACCAAATGTAGGATACAGCTGAAGAAAATCTACAAGTTATAAGTGAGAATAAAGACTCAGAGAAGAGAATGAGAAAATAAAGAATGAATTAAAATATGAGAAAGAAGGAAATGAAAAATTGAAACAGTACAATGAAAACATGCAAAATATTAATGAACAATTGAAGAGACAAAGAAGACACAAAGATCCAACTAGTCTTGGTTACACTAGTCAAGGAACATTTGGAACTGGTGAGTCATCAAAATCTAAGCCTGAGAAGCCAAAAGATCAAAAGGTAGATCCAAGCAATTCAGGTGAGAAATCTAACAAACCTACTTGTTATAACTGTGGAAAGCTTGGTCATATTGTAAATGTGTGTAGGAGAAAATTGGAGAACAAGTCTTATACTTTTGATGGTTATTACTACAATTGTCATAAGTATGGTCATACTACTTATGAGTGTAGATCTGGATCTAGCAATAGATCCAATGGTAGTAGACTCAATGGATACTATTTTGCATGTAAAAAATATGGACATAAAGCTGAGAATTGCAAGTCTAAAGTTTATACTTCTAGGTCTCCAAGAAAATTGGTAAGTCCTAATAGAAGGGAAAGACAATTTGATACAACATGTTCTATATGTGGTAATTATGGTCATCTAGCAATGAATTACAGATTGAGAACTCAGAGAGGAAATTGTGGACCTTGGAGGTCAACCAGTATGGCTTGCTTTGTTTTCCATAGGATCAGCTACATTGCAAAATATTGTCGATTCAGGAACCGGTCATCCTATTGGTCAGAAGACAAAAAAGACAAGAAGATTTTTGATGTTGAGGAAGTTGGTCGAGAAATGAATAATATTTGGAGGAAAGGAGAGAAGTAGGAAGACAAACAGGGAGAGGTAAAATCATCTGAAGAGAAGTAACCATCCTCTAGTGTAGAGGATTCTTCTTCAAACTAAGCGTAGTATTTGCTTAGGGAGAGCACTTAAAGAAAAATCATTTACTGGTCCCCTAGATCTAAGAGTGGTAAGATCTATATGCACATTATGGTATAAGATGCTATGATTTTAGTTTTGATAAGTCTTTTTGGAGTCGATAGTGATTATGTGATGAGCATATTGAATTTTCTAGTTGGTATATGAATTTTACTGTTTGATATCGCTTATAACTATTTGAGTGCCTATCGGTGAACATGCATTAATCGGTGAACATGCATTAATCAATGATATGACACTATTCCTATTGTTGGAAAAACACTATTTTATTGTTGGAAGCGCATACCAGTTATATCTCAGTGATAAATAAAGGGAAGTGTAGACGCTTAAAATCATCATGTAATGTTGTAATTATTTAACTATTTCAGTTATATTCCTCTTGCTTATTTAATTAAATTTGTCACATTATTCTATAGTATTTAAATTTAAAATTTAAATACCCCTCTTGCAAGTGTATTAAATTTTATTTAATACCCTTCCCCCATATAAACCCTTATTAAATAAATTCTAATTTATCTAAATCCCTTCACATTCTATTATTCTTCTAAACCATGATTAGTTTAATTTTTAATTAAATTAATCCTAAATTTGAACCTAGATTCTACCCTATACACATCACTCTCAACAAATACACCTACTTCTTAATTAACTAAGGTTAATTAAACTAATTTTTGGATTCCTACATCTATTAGCCCTAATCATTTTCTCACACGTATGAGCAAATTTCCAAAAATTGCCTTTTCAAAATAATCTAAAAAAGCCCCAACAAGATTTCTTACAACCTTGATGACACCTCTTACACATTCTAAAAACATGAAAATGGACTTTTTCTCTTACACCTTCTTACACATTTGTACTTGAAGTACACATTAACCCATCACATCTCAAGTTTCTCACACACTTGTGAGCAAACTTGGACTCTTGCATGGCTTATGTGTCCTTCATGTGACACCTATGTGGATGCCACATGTAATCCACCTCTCCCCAGCCCTCCAAAATCCTATAAATAGGAGCCTTGCCAAGAGTAATTCATCCATTATTTTTGCATTAGAGTTATCATGCTAGCATAGTCTTAGATTTTTCTTGCATTTAATCTAACATGTTTGGTAGCTCTTTGCATTAAAGGTAGAAGAGTTTCATGCTAGATTACATTTATTTTGCTCATTCATATTGAATGTTTGAGGCTAGTTCTTCATAACTAGTCCTTGAGTTCATTCAATGCCATTTTCATGGTAGTTGGTAGTTTTTTTCATGCATTTATATTTTTCTAATCATAGTGGGATTTAAATATTGTGTTGGAGAGCACACCCACATATTCTCTAAGAGATAAAATCAAGCAAATCTTGGGTGCATTTTCTTATTGCTCATAGGAGGTTATGGAGAAAGCTTCCTAGTTGTTCTTTTGCAAGTTCCATTGAATGTTAGATTTATATTTGAATAACATGCTTATTGCTAACGTTTGAATGTTTTAGCTTGTTCTCAACAGGAAAGATTTCATCACATACAGGAAGTGATTACACTTTTTATCTTTTGCATTCACTTGATCATTTGAGCTTAATTTGATATCAAATTTTCAAGAGCCCTAACCAGTATTTTATGATTTATCTATCTGGTTCGTAGTTGAATTTGTGTGTTGTTGCAGCTGAAATGGAAAGGAGAGTTAATACCCCTGTGTTGATGAACATTGATTATAAGCCTCAACCCATGTTCAAGATTCATCTAATCAAAGCGATGAAGATTGACATGTTTGGTGCCCTATCTACGATTCCTTTGTGAGTTCTTTTAATCAAAGATGTTCAATTGTATGTTCATTGCAATTTTGAAGAAATGGGAGCTAGAGCTATCAAGAAATAATATGAGAATATGTGTCCCAATGGTGTGTTGAGAGATGAGCACAAATATCTACAAGTGAAAGGTTTAACATATGCAATGGAAATTCTCACTGAATTCCATCTCGGTTGGATTCACTATGAGTTAAGAAGAGTTCATGATTAGTTTATTTGTTTAGACAAGCCTTATAAGATTTCAAATACAATGATTCATAGAGTTATTGTTTTTTGAGCGCAGGGATTAGAATGCACATTGAGAATATTTGCGACACATTTGGTTACCAAGCTAACCAAATTTAGACAAGACGCCAGAGCTATGACTATAGATGATATTGGAGACAAAGAAGTTTGGTTCGCATCTATGGTAATAGGTTATAGGGTATATCAATAAAGCAGAGTTAACAATGTGCCTGGTGGTACTATCCATATCAGTTATCGGATAGTGAAAGATAATTTTGTGTATGAATTATGTGAGATGGTCAGAAGTGAGTTCTTTGCAAACATGGAGAGGATAAAGAAAGACAAAAAACAATCATTCAAATATGGTGCCCTACTAGTATGTATATTCTTCTACATTCATAATTTCTTCCAATAGTTGTGCAGATGAGTGAATTCATTAAGGAATTGGGTGAAAATTTTAGCAATATTATGTGGGGTTATTTCAAATATTTCCAAGCTAAGATGCACAAGCATGAAATAATCCCTACTAGCATTGTAGATAAATATAAGAATGATATATGTTTCCTAGTAGATACAGACTCTTGTATTATGATGACGTTTGAACCTAGAACTTATTGGGTTCCACCTATGGGTTATAAAGTAGAAGAAGAGTTAGTGAGACTTTATGGAAATGAGTTACTCTCAAAACCCTTGGATAAACAAGTGCAAAAATTTGGTACTTATGAAGAAGCATTTGCTAAAATTAGTATACAACTAAAGAAACTGATCTTTGAAAGGAAAACTAGAAGGATGATATCTAATCTAGAACAAAAATTTGGTAGTGAAATAGGTACATCCAGTACTGTTGATGTTTCATTTGAAGATCCATCATCTATCATTCCATCCACTTATGCAAAAGTGAAGAGAAAACATAGTAAACTCATAGTAAAGGAAGTTGAAATTAAAATGCAACCGGTAAAGAAGACATACAAGAGAAAGAGAAAATCCATTGATGAGAAAAGTAAGCAGAAGAAAACTGCAGGAGATGAAGATGTCCAGACTGAATTAGATAAGGATGCAAAAGAATTGAAAGAGGGTGGTAAGAAGAAAGCCCCAAGTGTTGATTATATTGCCAAAGATATAATGCAGAAAAGTAGAATGGGAGGAGTTGGAAGTAGATATGGATTCTTTAATAATGAAGACAAAAAGAATATATAAGAGGCTATAATATTTAGCCTACACAAATTTTGTATGACTCCTAGTGAGATTTACCAAATTTTACCCAAATATATTTATGATCTTATCCATGCTAGATGGGAAGATGCACTAAGAATAGACAAAGAAATTATGGAGAGAGCACTTAGTCAAGTGCGACCTAAGATGAGTCATGGTGAAGTAAAGTTACTAGTTGAAACCTATATACAGTCCAATTTAGAATGAAAAATAGAGCGACAAGCATACTTGTTGGTAAGACACATAATGTGTATAGTGAAACCATGGAGACGTGGAGGAAAAAGGTGCAAATGGTAAGGAAGTAGAACAAGAACAAAAGAAAGAAAAAGTTGTTGGTGAGAAATAAAAGAGAAACAAACAAGTGATTGAGGACATTGATGAAATATCCATGGGTAAGTGCACCAAGATGGTGGAAAATTTAGTGGCCACATCCAAAAAAAATTGAAATTTTGCATAACCCATGTGGGTTATACAAAATTCAAAATAGTGCTAGGCTTGGTAAAAATGATAGGCTTGGTTTTACCAAGCCTAGCCAAAAACTAGTTTAAAAAGCCAATAGAACTTCAAAACCTGTACGGGTTTTGAGGAACATTATATTCCCTAAAACCCACGTCTTTGGACCATTTCCAATGACGAAAATGAAGGACCGATCAATTGGGGAAGCAAATTTTCATCATAACTCGAGTGTGTTTTGCTTCCATTTGCATTTTTCATCAATTTGCAACAATGGCATCGCGTCGGAAAGGTTAGATTTTAGTGTTTCAATTGTTTTTGTTTGTATTTTATTTGAAGTGGGGTTTTTTAATTAATTTATGTTTTTTTTAATTTTGATGTCATATTCTACAAAGAATTCCCCAAAACAAAAAATAAAACGAAGACCTCATGCACAAGTAACAGAAGAAAAAATTGAACATGAGAAACAACCACAATCACAAAATCCTCCTCCACAACCTCAAAATAATTCTCCTCAACAACCACTGCTACCTATAAACCCTCCACGTCCTCCATTAGATCGTGTAGATGCCACACAAGATGATCTCATCAAACACCTTACACATAATAGTGCCCAAATTTCTATATTGGCAAATAGGTTGAGGTCCTCTAGTATTAACCACCACTCAACCCTCACCTTGATGCTATGTCTAAGATCACTCTACTTAATTCCTTCTCAAACATGACTTCTACCAAAATATCCATCTGTAGTTGTTCTTCCTATACACCACTCGCTATACTTAGTTGATTCCTTCTTACTGATCGAATACTAACCTTACTTATTGTCCTAATCACCTGATATGACTATGTTTTCATCAATAAAAACCAAACTCTCAATTACCTATGACTGATCACCAAAATACATCACAATTCCAACAGTGCCTTCCCTTCATTTATGTAAGGGGATAAGCCTCAAAAGGTAGGTACCAAATAATTATACACACATTCTAGGAAGTGGAATATGATTGTACAATAATGGTCCCCATTGGCACTCCAATCCTCATAATGGAAATTAATTCTATAATGCATCTACTCCTTCATATGATCTTCCAAGAACCTCTCTTAAGTATGGCAGTTTATATTGAGCACATTACAAGTCATTTTGCCAGAAATTCCAATAATAAAGGACCTCAAAACTAATCATAAAATCCAAGAGGAAATTTTTTAACAAAATAATTCAATAAAGTAAAATTCAAGAGTTGGCAAATCAGTAAAGCTTGAATAAATAAAAATACATTAAAAATGTCCTTGAGGAAAAGAGGACCATGAAAAGCACAATTTTTGGCCAAATATCTCAACACTCAAATGTAATATTATTGGCAACTAAAAAGAAAATAAAATAAAACTTTGATTCAATATTCTTCAAAAATCCACATTTTACCATCAATTGAACAATACAAGCACTATGCGACCTTATTAAGGCCACCCGAAGGGAGGAGGGGAATGGTGGTTTTGTTGGTTCCCAAATCAATAGATTGGAAATCCTATGAGCTTGTCTACTCAATTCTGGGATTTTCCAACTGACTTATCCAATGAATGGGAGTGATCAATTGTGATCTTCCTCCCATGCACTTTAGGCTCTAAAAAACCAAGGCGGGTGGGCGTATACCTCAACCTAGATCTACTGGTTAGAGGAATTTTATATAAGATTGAAAAATGTATATTAAACTTTAGGTGATCTCTCAAGATGGAAAGTGAATTCTTGAGACAGATCAAATTGTGAATATCACAACAACTAAATACTTCATAGTTGTTTGAATGCTTTAATAAAATGGTTTTGAAAGAGTCCTTTAAAATATATTTCTTGTAAATGAATGAATGCTTAAATGCATGCCTTATAAATGCAAATGCTAACCAAATTCCAAAGATTAGTAACAGACCAATGCCTTCTCTTTCTCAAGTGATGAAATTTTATCTTTATGATTCTATGTATAACCTTATGAGACAGTTTTAGACTAGCAACCAAATTACTTTTGTATGTTCAAGTAATTTTAAATTACTGCTACAACTAGTCTTATTGATTTTGACTTCTTGGAAAAGGCCAACAAGACAGAATCAATTTGATGATAAACTTTCAACATAATTAAAATTCCATTCCACAAGACTACACATTCAACATCTATTTTCATGAAATAGATAACATAAGGAACTAATCAATAAAGACAATAATATCACACCTTTGAAAGAAGAAAAACTCTTGATTTGTATTAAGCATGAGAATTTGATTGCATACAGTTGGATATGAGGTTTAAAGAAAACATCAATTGTGCATTGTAAAAATAGTATCATAGATTGCCTCCTTATTTCGGTCTTGATTTCCCTTTTATAAAAATAAGGGAGCATTTTAGACCATTACATCCCAAAAGGTGACAACCTTTGGTTCTGAGAATAAATAAAAATTAAAAACCCTAATTATCCAATAAGAAAATATTTTAATAATGTTATTTTAATCTTCCACTTTGTAAAATATTTGTTTGCTTCATTGTCTAAAATTCTTTAATACTCCTTATATCTAGTCATTGGATAAAAATATCCCGTGTGCAAAAATGCATTTCACCTTTGTAATTTCTTATATTTCTGCAACTATAATTCCTTATGTATCTTCTGCAAATTATCATTATGTCTCTAACTTCTATTTCTTTTTACAAATTTTTGTGTCGGAAAATCTTCAATTGTATGGTAAATGCATCAAAATAACAACCTATATGGTGTATGGTAACTCCAAGGCTTGCTTCTACACCCACCAAGAGACTTAACTTGTCTCCCCTAGTATCATATTCCTCTTTAGGATCCTCCAATAGGCTTAGGTAATTAAATAAGGCCTATACAAACTCTATCATAAGAGTCAAACTCAAGAAGCTACACCTTGAAGGACTAACACCATGTTATGTCTTCTCTTTCTCCTCTACACTTAGATGGCTCTAAGTGTCAAATCTTCATAAACTTGGTCCATCATTGCAGGGATGTTCTCCATCATGTAAAAAATCATAATATTTCCCATTTGATCCATTTTGGAAGGATCTTGAATCATCTTCCTATTGGCTTCATCAATTCATCATATAGACACCTTAAAATAGGCCTATTTCCTTGTAGCCTTCACCATTCCTTTTTTCCCTTTTTGGAAATTTTTTCCCAAACGACTTAGAAAAATAAAACTTGTTTTGGATACCCTTTTGGGATTTTTAAAACTTTCATAAAGGTTCTGGTTCTGAAAGTGACCGTACAGGGGGTTCCTACAAACTAGGACAAGAGGTCTAATAGGTCTAATTTCTAGGACTGAACAGTGAAATTTGGTTAAAACTTGCTCAAACCAAATCCTTGGTGATTGATATGACCTCCATCTACACAAATGGTTAGATATGGTGGTCACCTACTGTGTGTGTGAAAATTATACCTGATCTGTAGACACAACACTCAGTAAAACATTAGAGGTTAGCTATAATCAAAATCATGCAAAATTGAAAGCTATCTAACCAAGCGATTTACTGCCTTCTAATAGGTGCGAGATTAATGTTCTCAGATTGTAATCAAGATCAGTGACCTAGACGACACCTAAATGAAGGATTTGAATGCAAAAGATGGATATGGAATAAATGGAATTAAGCTATTTTTTGGATTTTTCTATGCAATAATAATTGTAAAAACTGATATGAAATCTATGCTAAATGAAATTGATATGCTATGAATGCTATTGAAAATTGATATGCTATGAATCTAACAATGATATGTAATATGAATGCAAAAAAAATAAGATTGATCTCACAAAGCTTTGAATTCGCAAGTTGATTCCTCAGTCTCCAATTCTCCAGCGTGATTATGCAAAATATGAGATGATTTGTGAAGAGCTAAAGCCTTAATTTATAGAAATCCAGGGCTTTGGAGGTGCATGAATAAAAGCCATAAATCACTCAAATTAACTCATCTTGATTTTTGAGTTATCTGATCATAAAAGATAGTTAATTCTCAAAATCATGCAAAAACATGCAAAAACAGCTTTTTAACTCAAATTAGAGTTTAGATCAGCTTTTTGAACTCCAAAAGGATGTTGAGTTCCAAAAAGTCAATAACTTGCATTGATTTTCTGATTTGGAGTTTAACTGTTTCTTTTGAATATGCATAATAATTAAGAATTAAATAAATAAATAAAGTGATTTATCCTCAACTCAACTGATTTTTGAAAATAAATAATTAATTTATGGGTTAATTAACTATTTATTCAAACTTTTATTAAAAATTATATTATTAAATAATGACAACATGCTTTAATTAATTAAATAAGAATTTAATCAATTAAAGATAGGAATTTTGATTTATTGTCAAAATTAAATAATACAATTAATAATAGATAGAATTAAATTTAATTACATAATTAAGTGGCAAATATTAAATCTAATTAATTAAATATGAAAATATTCAATTAATCAAATTTTAGGATAAATGTGATTTATTGCCAAATAATTATAAAATTAAAGATAATTAAGATAATTAGGAATATTACTAGGAATATTCTCCGATGCAAAATTTAAGATAATCAATTAGATTTGATGATGTTTAGATGTGCCTTAGATTAGGACTTTGATGTCGAATTGATATGATTTGATGATATAGGAGGTTAATGAACTTATAGCCCATTTTTGGGGTATTACATTTTGCCCCTCTTTGAATTACTGTGCGAAGCGCAGTGGTTCAAAGATAGTCTGTGTTTGATAAAGATATGAAACTGATTCAAAAGATAAACCGATCTCAAGATAGAAACCGATTGAAAGATATTGAGATAGGAGTTGATTGATATTGACTTGATATGGAGATAATAGGTCTTGAATGACCAAAGATAATGTTCACTGTAGCAGCAAATGAACCTATGATTGCGAAAAAGTGTCAAAATGCCTGATTCTGAACCTTAGGATTGATAAGAAGTGAATGACCCGTTCTAGACTCGATTGTCTTAGCAGAACTAGCAAGTATCACATCTGAATCCTTCAGTTGCCGAAGAACCAAGGAAAGAACACTATGATCCGATGGTTGCAAAAATTGATACAGTTTACAAGATTAAGAAAATATCAGATTGATATGGATCTTGATGAATCTGATATGCCCCAAGTGATGATAGATTTGCCCCGAGCGATGAGGACTTTTGATGAATCAGTGACTAGACGTGATTGTTATCTTGATCACTGATGAAAGATATTGATAGATTTGATCGATAGAATTTTGATTTACAAACTTTGAATTGATGTGCAATACCATGCCCCCTTCGGGATTAAAATTGAAATCTGACAAGAGAAGTCAGCGTTAAATGGTTTAGAAGCATGTTAATTGATTTGAGAAGTGGTTATTTACATTCGAGAACGCATTCTGCATCATTGGAAGGTCCCAAAAGACCAAGTTTGACTAGGTTTGACCATGAGTTGACCATGGTTGACCAAGTTGAAATTTTGATAGTTTGATGTAAGATAATCAGTTAAGTTGAATACTAGATTTCTGTGATGATTGAAGGTCGAATATGCAAGTAGTTAATAATATGAATGATCTCAGATTTGAATTTTGATCCCGAAAAAGGATTCTACTTGCTATTTCATTGGAGGAACCTTCGTGTGAGATTCAGCTCTTGTTAGACTTGAAGATGCGATTTGAAGAATCATTTAAGCATTGAAGTTCGTTTAATCATTGTGAGATCATGCAATGAGACATGCAAAATGAAATGCAACCTAAGACCTAGGACCTAGTCACTGATCATGTGTCGATTTGTTATCATCATTGAACTTTTTAGGTAACCGGATAAATCAATACAATGCCCACTAGCCATGAAACCATAGACATATGAATATCGATTTGTATGTGCAAGAATCAATACAACACCCACTGGTCAAACAACCATGGACATATGAATATTGATTTTAGTTGTTGAATGTCGGATTAGATATAAGCATCAAGGCACAAACGCCAGGATGACCTGAATATCATGTCCATTTTGATATAGCAATTTGTACAAGCATCAAAACATACACGTCGTGATGACCTGAGTACGCCTTGCGTTACAAACACATCAAACAGTCAAGAGATCATTCTAAATCCAATGTGAATTACCCGTAGTGACCCTTTATCGTTCACATCCTTAGGCAAGATTGCGTTCCACAGTAGGAGGAAGAACTCACTCAAAAAGACAATAGTTAGATCAAACTTCCTTGAATTTTTTTTTGGGTATCAATGGTCGAGGTACGCATGGCCATCCAATTCGAGATAGAGGCTCTTACAGTCGGACACCATTTCAATCCAAAATTTCCAAAGTTGTTTGATTTTCACATACAAGCAGAAGACAAAGAAAAGATTATGCCCCCAGTCATCACTCTCTAAATCCTGTAAAGGACATCATTGAAGAGCTCGAAGGGACACAATATGCAAAAATCTCAATGCGAATCAGTAAGCATACAAGGAGATAAAAGCATGAAAAGCACATATTGTTTTCAGTTTGAGTTTGATGTTTGATTGTTGTTGATGCAAAATCCTTTCTGGAGACGAGACTGACTGACTGACTCAACTTGAAGCTTCAAAGGACTCTGAGTGGATATGACATGTCTAAGATACATTGGAGACTATAAGATATGACATTGATTGCCCCCAAGTTTGAACATTGATAGGATGCAAACGCTTGAGCTGATTGGTGTACAGACCGACTTATTGAAACCAGGATATGCAGAAACAAACCGGGAGATATGTAAAAACTAAAGCAAGACTGAAAGCTGGGAAAGACCAAGATTGTGCTGATAGATGGAGCATTTTGGAACAAGTGGTGCCCGTTTGCCGAGTTTTCACCATCTTGGTAGAGATTCTATTTTTGCTACCGAGGTGCCTGTTTCCAGGTTTTCACCAAGGCACTTTTTTTTTTTATATTTTTTATATTTTTTTTTTTTTTGTATTTTTCATTTTTTCAATTTTTTTGTACTTTTGATATTTTTTTGATTTTTTTGTACTTTTGATATATTTCTTTTTTTTGTGAATCATCAAGGCGCCTATTGCTAGGTTTTCACCAAGATGTTCATTTTTTCAGGACTTTTTCCGATTTTTAAGATTTTTTTTTTAGGACATTTACCAAGCACTGAATGCCTTAGGCATAGAATTTCTTTAGATGGAGAACGTTGATTGGTTCTCGGAGCTGTTCTCCTTCAGTGGTTGAGAGTTGATAGGCACCAGAGCCAAAAGTAGCAGTGATTACAAAGGGACCCAACCAATTGGGTTCGAACTTCCCCTTGCGTTCTCGATGTGATTGATTTTTAGGATTTTCTCTCAACACTAGATCGCCAACCTGAAATTCTCTATGTCTGACTTTCTTGTTGTAGCCTCTAGACATTCTCTTTTGATATACTCTGAGATGATCATACGCTGCTTGTCTGCGCTCATCTAGTAGTTCAAGTTCTTGTAACCTCGACACTCTGTAGTCTTCATCAGTGACAAGTCCATGCATTCTAATCCTGAGTGATGGGATTTCAACCTCAATAGGCAGTACCGCTTCAGACCCATAAACTAAAGCGAAAGGTGTAGCCCCTGTAGGCGTTCTGATACTAGTTCTGTATGCCCAGAGAGCTGGATTGATCATCAGATGCCAGTCTCTTCCTGTTTTATTCACTGTTCTGTGCAAGATCTTCAGGAGATTTTTGTTTGAAGCCTCAGCTTGTCCGTTCCCTTGAGGATAGTAGATAGATGACCAATGTTGAGTAATTTTGAACTTGGCACATAAGTCATCTAGGTCCTTGTTTTTGAATTGTCCCCCGTTATCTGTGATTATAGAGTGAGGGATCCCATATCTGCAAATGATGTAATTCAGGATGAACATAGAGATCTGTTTCCCCGTTGCTTGTGTTAGAGGAACTGCTTCTACCCATTTTGTAAAATAATCTGTAGCTGTGATTATATGGGTATGTCCATTAGAAGAGTGCGGATGGATAGCACCTATGAGATCAAATGCCCATTGTTGAAAAGGCCATTGTGTAGTAAAAGGAATCAGATCTCTCCCTGGAGCATGAATCAAGTTGCCATGTACTTGACACTGTTGACAGTTTTTAGCAAATTTAATAGCTTCTTTTTCCATTTCAGGCCAATAATACCCAGCCCTAATAAGTTTTCGAGCTAACGTTAACCCGTTCGAGTGTGACCCACATATACCCTCATGGACTTCCTCTAATGCACGTTGAGACTCTTCTCGTTCTAAACATCTAAGCAGTGTACCATCTAGACCTCGTTTGTACAGATCATTACCAATGATGACATATCGGGATGCGGATCGGATAAGGTTTCGTTTCTCAAAACGGTTAAAGGACTCAGGGATGATTTGGTCGTGGAGATAGGAGAACAAATTTTTGTAGCGAGATGAGTCATAACTTACAACAGTGCAGATCATGCGGGTTTCAGGGGAGTCATATGCAGGATAGGATAGGGCTTCCACCAGGAACTCGTAGCGTAGTTCATGTTCAGGCTGTTGTAAAAGAGTAGATAATGTTGCCATTGCATCAGCAGCCTTATTCTCCATTCTGGGTATTTGCTCAAATGTGATAGGGATGAAGTATTTCTTTAGATCATCGACCATTCTCTTGTAAGGAATGAGCTTTTCATCTTTGGTTTGGTACACATCATTGACCTGGTGGATGACTAGTTGTGAGTCTCCATGAATGTGCATCTCTGTAACTCTCCACTGTATTGCCATTTTCATACCATTGAGAAGTGCCTCATATTCAGCAATATTGTTTGTGCAAGGAAACTTTAATCTGAATGCTTTGGGTATCGAGTATCCTTGAGGAGTAATGAACAATATGCCTGCGCCGGATCCATTCTGTGTGTAGGAGCCATCAAAGAATAATCGCCATGCTCTAGAAGAGAGGTGCATGATAGAGGAATCGGGAAATTCCATTTGCATGGGTGTATCATCAAACAGTGGTGCTTCAGCTAACTGATCAGCAATGACCTGTCCTTTGATAGCTTTTCTTTCAACATATTCAATGTCAAATTCGCTCAAGAGCATGACCCATTTAGCTAGTCTACCTGTGAGGGCAGCTTTGCTTAGGAGATATTTCAGTGGATCAATTTTAGCTACCAAATGAGTAGTATGAGCTAACATATAGTGTCTCAATTTCTGTGATGCAAAGATCACAGCGAGACATGCCTTCTCTATCATTGAGTAGTTCTTCTCATAGGCCACTAAAGTTCGGCTGATATAGTAGATGGCTCTTTCTTTCTTGTTCTCATCATGCTGTGCTAGCAATGCCCCCAGTGATGTATCTGTTGCGGAGACATATAATATTAATGGCT
Organism: Chamaecyparis obtusa; assembly: GCA_027943335.1. Taxonomy (NCBI): domain Eukaryota; kingdom Viridiplantae; phylum Streptophyta; class Pinopsida; order Cupressales; family Cupressaceae; genus Chamaecyparis; species Chamaecyparis obtusa. The sequence goes on along the minus strand of BSBK01003794.1, from coordinate 809,229 downwards.
TCCCATGAATAGGAGGCATCAATATAGGTGGATTTGATAGATACTTCTTGATATGTTTAAAGTTGTTCTCGCATTCTTCATTCCATGCAAAGGTCACACCTTTATGTAATGTTTTTGTAAAAGGTTGTGAGATGTCTGCTAGCTGTGATATGAATCTTCTGATAGATTGAACTCTGCCTTGCAACGTCCTCATTTGACTGATATTTGTGGGAGGTTGCATCTCTATTATAGCCTTGACCTTAGCTGGATCAACTTCAATGCCTTTCTTGGAGACGATGTATCCTAGGAGCTTTCCAGAAGTGACTCCAAAAGCACACTTTTTAGGATTTAGTCGAAGACTAAATTTTTCCATTCTGTCGAGGATCATGCTCAAGTCTGTTAGATGTTCAGTTCTAATCATGGATTTTGCCAAGGTATCATCTACGTAATCCTCCATTGTTCTATGCATCATATCATGAAAAATAGATGTCATTGCTCTTTGATATGTAGCTCCAGCATTTTTGAGTCCGAATGGCATAACATTCCAACAGAAAGTTCCCCACGCACATGTGAAAGCTGTTTTCTCTTGATCTTCTGGAGCAATTTTGATTTGGTTGTATCCCGAAAAGCCATCCATTAAGGAATACATTTCATAGCCCGCAGTCATGTCCACTATCATATCAATGTTAGGTAGTGGGAAGTCATCCTTAGGGCATGCTCTGTTCACATCTCTAAAGTCCGTGCACACTCTGATTGAACCATCTGGTTTGGAAACAGGTACAATGTTGGAAATCCACTCAGCATAGTCTATGACACGGATGAATCCAGCTTTTAGGAGTTTTTCTAGTTCTGCTTTGACTAAGAGTGCAACATGAGGATGCATCTTTCTCAATTTTTGTTTCATTGGTTTTACTCCGGGAGCAATGGATAGATGGTGCATAATGAGATTGGGATCCAATCCTGGCATATCTGAATATTTCCATGCAAAGTTGATCTTTTTCTCTGATAAGAAGATAGTGAAGTTTTGTTTCTCTTCGTCTGATAGAGATTGTGCTACATGTACCAATTGTGGTTCCTCTGTTGTACCCAAATTGATGGATTGAGTTGGCTCAATCAGAACTGGAGATCTATCCTGTAAATGACTTGGAAGGACATCAAATATCTCATCCTTAGGTGCCTCAGAGAGGTTTTCACCTTCAGATACGTCTTTTCTTTTTACTTTTGTCGGTTCTGAGACTGCCACAAAGTGGTTTTCACCCTCAGAACTCTTTTTCTTTTTCTTTTTACTCTTGTTTTTCTGACTAAGATATTTGATGTCCGACTCGGTCATGCTGACACTCGGTTCACTGATGGAAGTACTCATAGGCTCAACTACATTGAGGTAGCAGGCAAGGGCATAGTCATTTGGGAAGGTATACATACCATGGTTTGGGTTGGTGGAAGTTTGGTCGATAAGATCAGGGCGTTGGATAGTCAAAGCGGGAAAGGCTTGGGATATGGTGTTCACGGATGTGGATATGTCATCATTGGTCCTAACCTGACGCTCAAGTTCAAAGGTGATATTACAACTCAGAATGTTCAATTCGTGAATAGGCTCAACATCATCATAGGAGTCCTCTTCAGCCATAGGTGGATCAGACACGTTAAGTTCATTGTTTCGCTCTAGACCTACGTTGGGTTGAGAGACATATTGGTGAATAACATCAATAGATTTCTCTGTTATAAGCTCATCTTCTTCTGGAATGGCACCCCATTCATAATCATTTGACTCATCTTCTGATTCAGAATCTCTAGGAAATCTTAGAAAGTGCGTGAAATTAGGATGAATACCCCAAGAAGGATTACCCTCAGTCTCTGACTTGAATTCATATTCATGGGAATCAGTGTCAGAATAACTACCCCCTACTTCTTGATCAGTTTGATTGCCTTCGAGATTGGCTGGTTCTTGTGGTACAACCATCTCTTGCGCTACAGTAGGTTCTTGTGTTTCTACTACATTAATTCTTCTGATAGGATCATCTGTATCATCAAGAAGATCTTTGATCTCTTTAGGCAATTTTTCATAGGGGATAAGCTCAGAGCTATCTGAATCATCATCAGAGGGTTCTGTTTCTTCTTTCTTAAGAAGGGGTTCTCCTGGTGCAATTTGTTCTATGACATGAGAACAACCACCTCTGAGATGATAGGGTTTCTTTTTAAACCCTATGCCACCAGTATCTTTTTTGGCTCGACCAATATGTGAAATGGGGGTCACAAGACCCTTTCCCCTAATTCCTAGAGGTCCTTGACCAGAATATCCCATCTTGGCTATCAATTTGTTTCCTGGACCATATGAATTAGAAGGGACTGTAGGTGCTATAGATTCACTAGGTTGAACAATTTTAGATTCAGAATCCTCTTTATATAGCCATGCCAGCACAGCTTCATCCTCTTCAAATTCTTGTTTAGATACTTGCTCCACCACAAAATGTCTTTTGTATGCTTCCATAGGTTCCTTAGGTTCTGATTTAGACTGCTTCAAGGATTGGCCATATGACTTAGGTGAGATTGGGAGAGATGTCAGAGACAAGACTGGCTCTATAGTGTATTCTCCCATCCCATTTTCTTTGATATTGATCTCTTTAGCAATGTCATCCATCTTAGATGTGGAAGCCACATTTTGTTGCTTGATGGAAGATTCTCTATTATTGGGAACAAGTTTATCGGCACTTTCCTTCAATGTATTGCAAGTTGTACTCAGATCAGCTGGGATAGTAACCTCCACTCCTTCATAGGGAAATTTCAAGCATTGATGGTATGTTGAAGGAATAGCCTGCATTTCATGTATCCAGGGTCTCCCTAGAAGGATATTGTAAGCTAATGGTAGATCGAGCACCTGACATGTGGTATCTTTGATGACTGGACCCACCCGGATGGGCAAGACAATGGTGCCTTTAGAAGCTCTTTCTTGTTCATCATAGGCTTTTATGGTGATCTTCTTTCGAGGATCAATAGCCATCTCTGAGAATCCCAACTGTGTGATTAAGTTGTAAGAACAAATGTTGAGGCCTGCGCCCCCATCTATCAACACACGTTTGACTCGACGGTTCTGGATCAAGACTTCTATGTGCAAGGGCTGATTATGTGGGTGACTTAGGGAGTTGTCATCCTCTTCTGAAAAGGAGATATATTGCGGAGATGTTAGATGACCAACCATAGTTTGGAACCTGTCTAGATCTAGATCATTAGGAACATTAGAGCTGAGCAAAGCTTTGTCTAGGATATCTCGGTGAGCTGGAGAGATTCGAAGTAACTCAAACATAGAGATTTTGGCATTGGTATGCTGGAGTTGTTGTACGATGCTGTAAGATGTAGGTCTGGTATCCTTTGGATTGGGAGTTTTCGAGGCAACCTTCTGTTTAGAAGCAGATGTGAGATTGAAAGGTATCTTAGGGACATCAAATGAATTTGGTGTTTGTCCTTTCAGATGTGTCTGAGCTTGTGATCTGGTAACTGCATTAGCTGAGGAATGATTTCTATCTCTTCGTACAATCGTGATGACATTACAGCTCTCAGAGAGGCATTGTTCCACCATATTGATGACAGCATCGTTTCCAGGGTAGGCATAGTTGACTTTTGCCCCCATGTTAGGCTGAGAAGTGGAAACTCCCTTGCCATGTTGTGGAAAAGGTTCTGTAAATGCTGTGTGATCATTATTGCTGGTAGGATTATCGATTGTGATGTCCCCTTGATCTATCAAGTCTTGAATGGTAGGCTTCAAATGGAAGCATCCATTAGTTCTGTGGCCTTTAGTTCGATGGAAAGCACAAAATTCATTATCTTTCCACCAACATGGTTTTGGATCCGGATCAGGTTTTCGGATTGGTGGTAAAGAGATCATGTTATCAGCTATCAGGGTCCTCAGAGCAGATTCCAAAGATTCTCCTAGGGGAGTAAACTTTCGTTTATTATCCCATCGTTTGAATGGCTTCTTTGGAGATGGTTCAGCAGATTTTTGCTCTGAAGCTTCAATGGCTTTGGTGGCAAGGGTGAGATTGTAGGCCGGTGCCTTTGATGGGGTGTGGATAGTGTCAACAACACCGTCAGAGACGATACCTTTGTTTCTATTCCAAGTCTTGTTTTTATCTTTTGAGCTAGATCCCGATTCAGACTTGTCCTTTTGAAGTGTGATTTCTCCTTTCTTGACAAGTACTTTCTCAATCTTGATTGCATTATCCACCATTTTATCAAAAGATACATGATCTTGCATTTGCAATGGATAGTTGAGCTCTGGAACAAGGTTATTGATAAAGATTTCAAGTTTCTCCATTTCGGGAATTGGTCTAGCATATAAAGAAAATTTCTTTCGCCACCTCTTGAGAAAAGTTAGGAATGATTCCCCTGGATATTGCTTGAGGTTACAGATATCGATCATGGTAATCGGATGTTGAATATTGTAGGAATATTGTTGATAAAACAATTTAATCAATTCCTCAAAAGTTTTGATTGTAGAAGGTAATCTTGAAAACCACTGAATGGATGCTCCTCCCAAGGATCTAGGAAAAAGACGCATTAGATAAGTCGGTTCATGCATGAATTCCATGGATTGTGTACAGAACTCTCTGACATGATCTTGAGGATCAGAGTGTCCGTCATATTTGTCATACTTTGGTATCTCCACTCTTTTTGGGAATGGAGGCATATACAAGTCTTTGTCAAAAGGGAAAGGACAAAGGGCCTCCATGGAGAATTCCTTGGGTTCCTTCTCTTTCTCAATTTTATTCATTTTGACCTGCATAGCGTGCAGCTGGTTCATTATGGCCGTCATCGGAGTTTCTTCCTCATGCGTGATGATATCTTCGACATTGAAGTGAGGAGGAAGTTTAGCTCCTTCTTGGGCTAATTGCAAAAAGTATGCCTCTCTATCCATTTTCAAGAAATGCCTCATCATTCTTTTGAATTCATCATCATTCTGACACCGATGGATTTCAGAGGGTGTAGGGTCTTGGTCGGCATTATGTTGAGAATGGTGTCCCTGGGATCCTCCTCCTAGAGAACCATGGTTTGTCCCTGCTTGAGACATGATAGGAGTTTTTGGGCTCCCTGGAATAGATTGAGGAGGAGTTTGTTGATTACCTCTGTGAGTTGATAGAAGAGGTATGTAACCAGTTTTTAATCGAAAGTTACCGAGACCGTCGTCTTCGTAGATACCTGACTTGATGAGTTGTTCAAGAGTTGGACCCGGGGTATTGGTCAAAAGTAAGTTCTGAGATGTTTCTTCTGATTTCTTGTGTGAAGAAGCTCTGGTCTCCACCATTAACTTTGAATGAAACAGAAGATAAGGATGAAGACAACTGAAGAACAATTTGATTCGAGAAAATCGGATGGCGCAACCTTGTCAAGATTATGATAGTTTTGAAGATCTGATGAGATGTGGGTGAAGGAAACTGTGCCCTGGATGTATGGGATAGATCGCCCAAAAGATAGCGGACACGAGTTCTCAACACTTAGTTTGTTTTTGAAGATTGATTGATTGAAGATTGATAGTTATGACAAGGTTTTGACACGAGATAAAAAGGACTCAAATTGATCAAACAGAAGACTAGATCAGATTCAAAAGATCAAACTCAGAAAATGGTAGAATGCTCAATAGCTACTGCTCTGTTCCTGACACAATGATATTTTTGACAGATTCTGGAACTAGGCTGGAAACATTGGATATCTTGCAATTTGACAATTTCTGACAACTTTCTCAAATTTTTCCAAACAACACTCTGCAGACTCGTACGACACTGGGTAGTCTATGAAATGACAGTTGCTAAACTCATACGACAGTTGGGTAATGCTGAAATGACACTTGACAAAACTCGTACGACTTTTGAATTCTTGAAATGACTTTTGACTCCAGAAAGAACTTTACGTCAATTTTTGCAAAATTTAAGATTTTCAGTTTTGGATTGTTTGCAAATTGTACTGTCCAGATTTTGAAGGTTATACCAGATTTGATCGTTTTTAATAGCCAAGTAGATAAATAAGCACACAGAACAGCAAGCAAGTGATTCCAAGCACGTCTGAAAACAATGATCAAGGGCAAAAGCAACCTTGCGCATGAACAATCAAGTGACCAAATTGTGCTAATCCCTGAGAGTACTAATTGTGTATGTTCTGAAAAGTTTTGCAATAACACACATATACCTGAGAATGAAAAATTGGCCTCTCTAAGGTTTTTAGTAATGGTTTGACTCTGCAACTTTTATGATTCAAAGGGGTGAACTCCAATCCCGGCGCACCAGGGTTTTGACACAGTCTGAGAACTTAATCTTCAAGAGCTGCTAGGGAGATCTGACAACCCAACAATGAACCATACCCGTGGAGATTTCTTCCACAAGGACATTTATATAGCGGCTGTCACTACCACGGCGAAAATGGCTATGACCGCTTGAGGTTCCGTCAACGCAGTTTGCCCTGTGAAGGGATTGTCCGCTACGGTTAACCCTCTCTAAAGATGACTCACAGAGTTATACCACAAGGGGACTTGGCTCCAGATTCAAGGTTTTGACACCTCTTCACTTTTAACCCAAACAAAGCAAGCAGATTAATCCGACACGCTAAGACAAAGTTTTGTTCCACCAAGGTCTGTGATATCAACTCCACGTGATCTATCAACCTCTCCGGGGAGAGAATGTATCAATCAATAAGAGAAGATGCACTAACCAATTTTGATTCACCAAAGCTTGTGATATCAACCCTACGTGATCTATCAACCTCTCCGGAGAGAGAATGTGTCGATCACTAAGAGAAGATGCACTAACCAAGTTGAATGTGAAACGCACTAAGTATCCTCCCTACCTACAAGGATTCTGTCATCAAGAAGGATTTCGCTGGGAATCCAATCTTTCAAGAATCACGAATAGTGTTCATAGGGCCTAATTACTATGTGAGCACAGATATATGTTCTGAAAGTAAATCTACCAAAAGCATTCAAAAAGTAGAAAGAGGAACACTTAACGCTTAAAGCAAATATGAGATGAGTCCACAAGGTGGAACACTTAACACCTCACACAAGCTAAAAATGAGTCCCCAACTTAGAAAACAAGTGAGTTCCTAAAAGCACAAAAGGGTTGCCAAGTGGAACATTTAACGCTTCTGTCCTGTTGACCCCTCCCCTTTATGGCGCTGAGATTGCAACCACGGGGCGGAAATGAGGGGCCGGCGGATTAGCGAGTCCAATAACCCAAGATAGCAATCAAGATCAATCACAAGTATTCTAAGACTACTTAATGAATCCTTAAGGGTTCACAACCTAGTATCAATTATGCAAGTGTGTAGAAATAGATCAAAAGCATGAAAAGATGCACACAAGCTTGACACATAAGAGATTTATTTTAAGTCCCAAATCAAAATATTATTAGATGAAGGAGAATACCTGGGATCCTTGCAACGCACTTAGTAGATTTTGCTTGATTTTTAGCAATTTTTGTTGAGCTTTTCCATGCAAGCAAGTGACGAACTCTCCAACAAGCAAACAAGCAAACAAGATATGCAAAATATATTCAACTTATGAAAACCATAGGGTTAGCTCTAAAAATCAATTATTATCAGTAATAATAACCAGCAATCAACCCAAATGACAACTCATATCATTCATTGAACCATGTAAAAAAAATAAGTGCATACCCATCACAAAACTTTATTATTTTTTTTTTTGCATTTGACCTAGTCAACAAGATCTAATTTTTTTGATATGATTTTGGCCACAAAAATAGAAATTCAGAATAGAGACCCCTGCTAAAAAACAGAGAGCTTTCCAAAAATGCAAAAATTTTAGAAAAACCTCTTCATTTGTGCCCTAGAGACCCATTTTATCAAAACAGACCAGTTTTTGTAAATTGACTATTTGAGCTATGATATCATGTCCAAATTTAAAACACAAAGAATGGACCCCCTATAGAATTTAAAGAGCTTTCCGAAAATATAAAAATTTTCGAAAAATATGCTGATTTGCGTCAGATATTAATTTTTTCCGGAATTTCAAGAAAAAATTATTAAAAATTCAAAACATTTCAGAAAATTCTAAATTTTTTACTGTAGCTTTCATGACATGTCACCAACCTGCAAAAAAAATTTCAGATCAAAATTCCAAGCCGTTTGGGAGATAAAATTAAATCTTTGAAACTTTGGGGTTTTAGCTCCCAAAAAAATCAAAACCAGCATGCAAAGGTGGGTTGCCCCACGGTGGGCGCCAGAAATGTGTGTGTGAAAATTATACCTGATCTGTAGACACAACACTCAGTAAAACATTAGAGGTTAGCTATAATCAAAATCATGCAAAATTGAAAGCTATCTAACCAAGCGATTTACTGCCTTCTAATAGGTGCGAGATTAATGTTCTCAGATTGTAATCAAGATCAGTGACCTAGACGACACCTAAATGAAGGATTTGAATGCAAAAGATGGATATGGAATAAATGGAATTAAGCTATTTTTTGGATTTTTCTATGCAATAATAATTGTAAAAACTGATATGAAATCTATGCTAAATGAAATTGATATGCTATGAATGCTATTGAAAATTGATATGCTATGAATCTAACAATGATATGTAATATGAATGCAAAAAAAATAAGATTGATCTCACAAAGCTTTGAATTCGCAAGTTGATTCCTCAGTCTCCAATTCTCCAGCGTGATTATGCAAAATATGAGATGATTTGTGAAGAGCTAAAGCCTTAATTTATAGAAATCCAGGGCTTTGGAGGTGCATGAATAAAAGCCATAAATCACTCAAATTAACTCATCTTGATTTTTGAGTTATCTGATCATAAAAGATAGTTAATTCTCAAAATCATGCAAAAACATGCAAAAACAGCTTTTTAACTCAAATTAGAGTTTAGATCAGCTTTTTGAACTCCAAAAGGATGTTGAGTTCCAAAAAGTCAATAACTTGCATTGATTTTCTGATTTGGAGTTTAACTGTTTCTTTTGAATATGCATAATAATTAAGAATTAAATAAATAAATAAAGTGATTTATCCTCAACTCAACTGATTTTTGAAAATAAATAATTAATTTATGGGTTAATTAACTATTTATTCAAACTTTTATTAAAAATTATATTATTAAATAATGACAACATGCTTTAATTAATTAAATAAGAATTTAATCAATTAAAGATAGGAATTTTGATTTATTGTCAAAATTAAATAATACAATTAATAATAGATAGAATTAAATTTAATTACATAATTAAGTGGCAAATATTAAATCTAATTAATTAAATATGAAAATATTCAATTAATCAAATTTTAGGATAAATGTGATTTATTGCCAAATAATTATAAAATTAAAGATAATTAAGATAATTAGGAATATTACTAGGAATATTCTCCGATGCAAAATTTAAGATAATCAATTAGATTTGATGATGTTTAGATGTGCCTTAGATTAGGACTTTGATGTCGAATTGATATGATTTGATGATATAGGAGGTTAATGAACTTATAGCCCATTTTTGGGGTATTACACCTACATGAAAAATTCCTGGAGCAGTACGGTGTCGTACAACCCTGCAATATTTCTTCAAACTTTCACAAACTAGACACTAACCGGGCTATGGCTACTCGCCTAGGGCCTAGAAAATTAAATAGCTCCTCATTCTTTCAAGACTCCTAATTCCTAAAACTATATACACTACTGACTCCTCTACCACTTCCATCTAACATGAACTATTTTCCATGGTTAGATTTCATGGGGGAGCCATGACTTCCTAAACTACTCAAAACACTAGCAAATTAGACACCCTGAACTAGATTGCTGAAAATCAGAAGTTAGATGACCTCAGTATGACTAAAAATTCAGATTAAAAAGTTCATAAACAACCTATAGAACACTAATTAAGCATTTGATTTAGTCTTTGAGTCCATTAAGTATGACTGTCAACACAAAAACACCAAAAATTCACTGTAAAATGCTTGCAGAGCTCTATTAACTTTTCTCTAAACTATTACAATGCTTCCATAATACTTTGTGTTCGAGTCTTGGGTATCATTAGATACCATTTCCTTCATTTTAGGTCATGTTGGCCAATTCCCCACCTCCTAAAGTTTAGGGGATCCAAAGCTATCTGATTTGCATGCCATTTTTGCAATTAGTGCAAATCTTGATAACAACTTTTTCTCAACACTTGGAAACTTTGTCATGTGCCTCAATCCTATATTCTAGGACTCATAACCTCCTATGTTTCAAGGATCCAAGGCCATTTATGACCTTATGGCATCTTTACATTAACAATTATGTGTTTAGAACACATTTAAGACTCCCACCTTTAACTAAGCTCTTAACACTAAGAAATTGAAATAACAACAAACATAGGTTAATTAGTGACCTTAGTCCTAGTGAATAATTCACTTAAAGAACATTGCAAATGACCTTCTAAGGTCTAAAAACAACTAAGCTAACTTCTTGACTTGGCTAGAGTCAAGTACAAGCCAAAAACAAATAAACAATGGAGGCTAGCCTAGGTGCTCTTGCACCATCCTCCCCAAAATAATAAATTCAATCCACCCTTAGATTGATGATGGTAGGATCAACTCCCATCTTTTTAAACTCTGATTCTTTTATCCAAACAACATCAACATCACTCTGTCCATACCTCTTGATGAGGTGTTCCTTGTACTCTTTTGTCCTTGTCTTTTTATAGACTCTTGTGTCTAGTATACTGTCTGGTCCTGTAGCAACAGTAGTAGGCAATTTTAATCCTTCCACATCTCTGATTATATCATCATGACTCTATTCTATGTCTGGTAGTGGTCCTTTGTAAGGAACTAAATCTACAACATTAAAGATTGGGGACAGTCCACTGTCCTCCGGCAGTTCAATCTTGAAGGCATTATCACCATACTTAGCCAATATAGGACAAGGTCCTATCCTCCTCATTTGCAGCTTGTGAGGGACTCCCTTTTGCAACCTTGACTTGTTAAGATGCACCATGACTATATCACCAACATTCAACTCAACTGTCCTTCTAGTTTCATCCACTTTGTCTTTGTGCTTCATGGTGTTCTCTGTCAAAGTCTTCCTCATTGTTTCATGCACTTCCTTCATAGCATATGCAAAGTCATCAGCATACCCACTTTCTTTCACTCCATCTTTCAAATCTCTCAACTCATAGACACCTCTAGGATGTAGTCCATAAACTATCTCAAATGGACTCTTCCCTGTGGATCTATTTATGGTGTCATTGTAGGCATATTCAGCTTGCCCAATCAACTGATCTCATTGCTGACCATACTCCTTAGTCAAACATCTTAGAAGATTCCAAAGGCTTCTATTAAAAACCTTGTTTTGACCATCAGTTTGGGGATGGTAGGTTGATCCAAAAGATAAGTTGGTGCCCAATCTTTGCCAAAGAGTCTTCCAAAAATGACTCATAAACTTAGTGTCTCTGTCTGACACAATGCTGATAGGTAACCCATGGATTCTCATAATTTCTTTGAACAATAGAGAAGCTATTTGAGTGGCATCATTTGTGGTCTAACATGGCAAAAAGTGAGCCATCTTGCTAAACCTATCCACAACCACATACACACTAACTACAAAATCCATGCTTAAACATTCCCATGGCCTAGTAGGAATAGGTAGTGGTTGATAAAGACCAGAATTTGTAGAAGTGTCCTTGGCCTTTTGACATACAACACAACTTTCCACATACCTCCTAACATCAAGATTCATTCTAGGCCAATAGTAAAACCTTGAAGCAAGGTCTTGAGTCTTAGTTATCCCAAAGTGACCACTCAAAGCACCATTATACTTTTCTTGAATCAAATTCTCTCTAATAGAGCCTCTAGGAACACATAATTGATTCCCCTTAAACAAGAGATCACTTTGCAAAGTATACTTAGCATATCTACTATGAAAATGATTCTTATATTCAGCACATACCTTGTATATGTCAGCAAAGTCCTCATCATCTGCATATAGATCCTTGAAATGATCTATCCCCATGCTTTTCAACTAAATTTCTTGGAGTGTGAGGGCTCTTCTTGACAATGCATTAGCCACGTTGTTTAGAACACCCTTCTTGTGCTTGATATTGAAAGTGTAAGCTTGTAGGTACTCAACCCACTTCATGTGCTTGTGACTCAACTTCTCTTGTGAATTCAAGAAACTAAGTGCTTGATTGTCTGAATACACAATGAATTCCTTGGGAAGCAAGTAATGCCTCCATTTTCTTAGAGCTTGGACCAATGCATACATTTCTAAGTCATATGAAGAGTATTTCCGCTTAGCCTCACTCAACTTTTCAGAATGGAAAGCCACCGGTCTGCCTTCTTGGCTTAGAACAGCCCCAATTGCTACATTGCTAGCATCACACTCAATGGTGAATAGCTTCTCAAAGCTTGGAAGCACTAAAATAGGTTGGGTAGCTATCTTTTCCTTCAACAACTCAAAGCTCTTGTTAGCATCTTCATTCCAAACAAACTTGGTTTTCATTCCTCCTTTGATAGTATCCAACATTGGAGCACAAATTGCACTAAATTATCTTATGAACTTTCTATAGTATTGTGCAAGGCCATGAAAACTTCTTACCTCTGTTGTTGTCCTTGGAGTAGGCCAATTCATGATAGCCTCCACTTTACTCTTATCCATTTTCAAATTGTCATGTGATAAGACAAACCCAAAGTACACTAGCTCTATTTTGATGAACTCACACTTCTCCAAGTTGATCATCAACTTCTCCTCATGTAGCTTCTTGAAAACAATATCAAGATGTTCTAGATGCTCACTCCTTGTCTTGCTAAAAATTAGTATATCATCTAGATATACAACTACACACTTTCCTATGTAGTCTTTGAGGACTTCATTCATGAGCCTCATGAATGTGGAGGGGGCATTTGACAATCCAAATGGCATGACAAGCCATTCATACAGCCCTTCATTGGTCTTGAAGGCTGTCTTCCACTCATCACCTTCACAGATTCTTATTTGGTGATAGCCACTCTTCAAGTCTATCTTGCTATAGTACTTTGCTTCACCTAAACAGTCCATTATGTCTTCAATCCTAGGGATAGGGAACCTATACCTTATGGTTATCCTATTGATAGCCCTTGAGTCATTACATGGCCTCCAAGTTTCTCTTTTATTAGGTGCAAGTACGGTGGGTACAACACATGGACTAATACTCTTCCTAATTAGGCCTTGGTCTAAGAGCTCTTGTATTTATCTTGTTATTTCCTCATTTTGTTGAGGGGTCATCTTGTAAGAAGCTTTGTTAGGTAGGGTAGCTCCTGGGATAAGGTCTATCCTATGGCTTATGGCTCTTTGAGGGGGTAAGGTTGATGGTTGTCCATCACTTACAATGCCTTGGTAAGTCTGCAACATACCTTGAATCTCCCTTGGTAATTCAGTCTTCTTGGCTGCCTTGCCTTCATCTCCCTCTCTTGGTTTCAACACCAATGCATAGCCTATGCCTTCAGTCTCTTCCATGGTTTGCAAGAACTCTTTTTCACTCACCATAAGTACATCTGGACCTGTTTTTTTAACTTCAGTATCCTCCAATAATGACTATATTTTGAAGGTTACATTGTCCTTATTGAAAGAATAAGAATTCTTTCCTCCATCATGTATTGCTTGGCGGTCAAATTGCCAAGGTCTACCTAGGAGAAAATGGTATGCATCCATAGGCAACACATCACATAACACTTTGTCTTTGTACCTTCCAATGGAGAATTCCACCCATGCTTGTTCATTCACTAACACATGTTGGCCTTTGTTAAGCCAAGTGACCTTGTAAGGATTGGTATGGGATATTCTTGTCAACTTGAGCTTACTGATTGCTTCCTCTAACACTATGTTATCTGTAGAGCCTCAATCAGTGATGGCCCTACATACTTTCCCCATTATCTTGCATTTGATCCTAAACAAAGATCTCCTTTGACTTGGCTCCTCCTTCAGCGGTTCCTTGATTAGAGTCCTCCTCATCATGAGGTTCTCTCCTTCCTTTGAATTTAGTGGTACTTTAGCATGCTTGTCTGTTGCATTAGACTCATCTTGAACTAAGTTAGTCCTCTTATCACCTCCTTGTGATGAACCACCCTTCTTTGGGCATCTATAGGCAGGGTGCCCCATTTGATTGAAATGGTAGCACTTCATATTGGCAAAATAATTGCCTCTTCCTCCTTGTGATGAACCACCACTTCTTCCTCTAAAGCTAGAGTTAGAATTTCTTCCTCTACCACCTCTACTTGAGCTTCCTTCTTGTTGCTCACTGAACTTTACCTCACCTTGAGCTCTTGAATCAGAACTTCTTCCACCATAGCCACCTCTTTGACCCTTGGTGTCTTTGCCTTTGCCTTTTCCTTTAGAGGTTTCTTGCTTCCTCTTGCTTTTCTCTTCTATCTTCAAGGCCATTTGATAACATTTCCTAATGGATTTGAAGTTCACTAGGCTCATCTCTTCTTGAATTGACCATTTGAGGCCATTCAAGTATCTTGCAAGCTTGATGCTCTCTTATTCAACCACCTTAAATCTCAAACATATCTTTTGAAACTCCTCAGTGTAGGCTTGGACATCTAGTTCCTTTTGCCTAAGATTGTGTCTTCTCCTATGAATTTGAACTTCATAATCATCAGGAAGGTAGGTTTTCTTCACTTTGGATATCATGCCCTTCCATGTCACAATAGGACCTTTTCCATCCTTTTCCCTCTCAGTTTGCACAAACTTCCACCAAGTAAGAGTTGAACCTCTTAGTCTAGACTTGGCCACCACAACTTTTTGTGCCTCAAAGTTACCATCACATTCAAAATGGTTCTCAATGTTGTCTATCCAATCCACAACTAAATCTGGATCCATTTGTCCACTAAATAGAAGCACACCTTCCAAAGCTTTACCACTCAATGCTTTTAATGTTTTTAAGAATGGCTCTTCAGGAAGAACAGGGTCAGGTGTTGGTGCTTCTTCCTCCAACTCTAATCCCTTCTCCCTTGCTTCAACTTCTTCCTTTTGGTCAATCTTGTCCTTGACCTTATCTGGTTTGTCTTGGACTTCACCCAAGAGCTGCTCCATTTGAGCTAGTCTTTGCCTCAGAAATTTGTTATCCTCCTCTTGTTCCTCAACCTTCTTAGCTAATTCAGCATTAGTCACTATGGTTCTACCTAGTGTATTCTCTCCTACTGATTCAGGAGACTGCAACATCAACCACAAGCCTGATCAATTCAAGCTCTGATACCAATATGGTGTATGGTAACTCCAAGGCTTGCTTCTACACCCACCAAGAGACTTAACTTGTCTCCCCTAGTATCATATTCCTCTTTAGGATCCTCCAATAGGCTTAGGTAATTAACTAAGGCCTATACAAACTCTATCATAAGAGTCAAACTCAAGAAGCTACACCTTGAAGGACTAACATCATGTAATGTCTTCTCTTTCTCCTCGACACTTAGATGGCTCTAAGTGTCAAATCTTCATAAACTTGGTCCATCATTGCAGGGATGTTCTCCATCATGTAAAAAATCATAATATTTCCCATTTGATCCATTTTGGAAGGATCTTGAATCATCTTCCTATCGGCTTCATCAATTCATCATATAGAAACCTCAAAATAGGTCTATTTCCTTGTAGCCTTCACTAGTCCATTTTTCCCCTTTTTGGAAAATGTTTCCCAAACAACTTGGAAAAATAAAACTTGTTTTGGATACCCTTTTGGGATTTTTAAAAATTTCATAAAGGTTTTGGGACTGAAAGTGACCGTACAGGGGGTTCCTACAAACTAGGACAAGAGGCCTAATAGGCCTAATTTCTAGGACTAAACAATGAAATTTGGTTAAAACTTGCTCAAACCAAATACTTGGTGATTGATATGACCTCCATCTACAAAAAATGGTTAGATATGGTGGTCACCTACACAAAAAAGTCTTGGAGTAGTACGGTGTTGTACAACCCTGCAATATTTCTTCAAACTTTCACAAACTAGACACTAATAGGACTATGGCTACTCGCCTCAGGCCAAGAAAATTAAATAGCTCCTCATTCTTTCAAGACTCCTAATTCCTAAAAATATATACACTACTGACTCCTCTACCATTTCCATCTAACATGAACTATTTTCCATGGTTAGATTCAATGGGGGAGCCATGACTTCCTAAACTACTCAAAACACTAGCAAATTAGACACCCTGAACTAGATTGCTGAAAATCAGAAGTTAGATGACCTCAAAACGACTAACACTTCAAATTAAAAAGTTCATAAACAACCTATATAACACTAATTAAGCATTGTATTTAGTCTTTCAGTCCATTAAGTATGACTTTCAACACAAAAACACCAGAAATTCACTGTAAAATACTTGCAAAGCTCTATTAACTTTTCTCTAAACTATTACAATGCTTCCATAATACTTTGTGTTCAAGTCTTGGGTATCATTAGATTCCATTTCCTTCATTTTAGGGCCTGTTGACTAATTCCCCACCTCCTAAATTTTAGGGGATCCAAAGCTATCCTATTTGCATGTCATTTTTGCAATTAGTGCAAATCTTGATAACAACTTCTTCTCGACACTTGGAAACTTTGTCATGTGCCTCAATCATATATTCTAGGACTCGTAACCTCCTATGTTTCAAGGATCCAAGGCCATTTATGACCTTATGGCATCTTTACATTAACAATTATGTGTTTAGAACACATTTAAGACTCTCACCTTTAACTAAGCTCCTAACACTAAGAAATTGAAATAACAACAAACATAGGTTAATTAGTGACCTTAGTCTTAGTGACTAATTCACTTAACCAACATTTCAAATGACCTTCTAAGGTCTAAAAACAACTAAGCTAACTTCTTGACTTGGCTAGAGTCAAGTACAAGCCAAAAACAAATAAATAATTGAGGCTAGCCTAGGTGCTCCTGCACCACTATAATAATAATTTATCATAAATTTGCCTCATGTGAATCCTTAGGTCTACCTAATATGTGCATTTATTAGAAATCCTTTGTCTCCATTTTTAATTTCAAACTAACAAGACAATGGTTCTTTATCGGTGTAGGTTCCTCCAACACATAAATTATCTTGGCATCATCGGCATAACCCTCTTCATCCTTCTTTGAAGTCTTAATTTCTTGTTTCAATTGGCATAGGTAATACTTATAGGTTCATCAGTTTCGGCAAGTCTATCAAGATACTACATCGATAACTTTCATCGGAGTAACTCTCATTGATATATGGCTGATTACATCAGTGTATTCTTATCCAATGATTTACCTTTTCTTTACCTATCGAGATAACAATTTATAGATAAATCGATGATTTCTCTTCTCCTTTTGTCAATATAGGTAATCTTGATAATCGTATCAAGTGGTGGGATAGCTCATAATATACTTCACCGATGGTTATTGCTATGCAAATGAGTCCATCGGTGTAACTCTTCTCGGTGCTTTCATCTTGTATTATTGATATAAGTCCTTTTTATCTTTCTTATTTCTAGTTGCAATCACCTTTTATCACTATAAGTTGTGCTGACAAGTTCATTGGGCATTGGGGAAACTCAAAAACACTCATCCCAATTACAATAAATATGTCTATGAATTTCATCATTATAACCCCCGCCAATAGACTATTTATGTTTAGTATACATCTAATTAGGTCTTATTAATGGTCTCATCAACCATTGGCAAGACAAGAAATTCATTTTGTCGCTAGTATGAGTCTTGCCAATGAAGATCATCATAGTGTGTGATACCAATTTTGTTGCCTTCCTTTGATAATTTGATGCTATCATCCTAACTCTTGCCTATATAATTTCTTCCTTAGTGCCCCATCTCTCCATCGGTATATGATATCCCGACCATACATGGTTGGAAATTGACCATTTGACACATGCATCAAACTAGTTTTTGGGAGTTGAAAATGGAAGAACATGCTCACTCATATGTGTTGCACATGATTGTAGAGTGAAATTTTTTTATTGGCCTAGAATCTAGAACTCCAATTTTTTAAAAAAATAGTGTTCTAATAGGTTCTCTAACCATACAATTATAATGGTGGCTCTCAAATCCCATAATATAATATCATTCCATATGAAGGTGGACTCTACCACAAAAAATATAAGCAACATTGATTCCACACAACTCAGGATATGATCAATTTTGAACCCATAATGTCATGTATTTGAAAAGTGAATATAAAATTTCCATATTATCTAAGTATTAGGACTATACAAGGTTCATCCATAGCCCATGGGTAAACACATTAAGGATCATTTTTTCACTATGAACCAACAAGAGTGGCTCTCCATGAGGGTGAGTATTTGTGGACAATGCTCTTTGAATTCTTACAATCAATTATGTTCATTAAACTTCAATGGAGGTCCTACCTCTCAACCCCTAATTTGCATGGTATTCTTTCAACCTAGCAAATGAGATGTCATCTTGGAGCATTACTAAAACAATAACATCACAAACACAACACTAGCACAATTAACAATATGAACATTTACACCATTAAATTCGCATTTAGAACATACACAAAAAATTTCACAAAGGATTCTATTCATTAAATCACTCTTGAAATCCACCATACCCTTTCCCAAGTTAGGTGAATAGGTTACTATCTTGGGATATGTCACATCTACTCATATAAGAACATCAATCATCACATTCATACATAAATTTCTCATGAATGGTTCTCCTTGATGGATTTCATATGATGTACATCTCACCCTTACCCAAGTTAGGTGGACAAGGTAACCTACTTGGTAAACATTACATTTACTGGCTTACTTCACATGTCATTACACATATTTTCATGGTGTCCACAAGCACTTCCACACACAAATTTACTTTGTATGACATTTTCACAAGGTATGCCACATTTTATCACAAGATAGGGTGTACACAAAAATACACAATTTTACACAGCAAGTTGTAAATCACATTATCATATTGACACATAGATAAGGATTTGCTTGCAAATGCACTTTTATTGTTTACATTTTCCATCTTACTTATAATTATATACTTAAATTGTCATATTTTATTATGCTTACCTTAATCACAAATAATATACCACATTGTAGCATGAAGGTAAGATATACACACCCATTTAATTTACCCAAACAAGATTCACTTCACTACTCAATAATGTCAACATTTTCTTAATTGCATGCAATACATTCATGTAATTTTCATACTTAAATTTTAGTAATCAACTCCATTAATTTTGATATACTTGGTGTTTCATATTTTCAGTTATGTTGTTGTGTCTCCCAGATCAATGCTCAACTTTTCATAATTGTCTAAGTTTGATATGTTTTCACTTCCTTAAAGGCTAAGAAATCTCATTTAAGGTTTACACCAATTGATGCAAAAGTTCCCTACTTCCATGGTAGTTTTCCATCCTTGCTCATTTTAAAACATAGAAAAATTTAATTAATTCCTACATACTTAATAGAATATAGATTTTACACCTCATTGACATTTACATGCACATAATTTTGCATCTATATATCATAGAGATGGATTTTGTAAAATAATTTTGATTAACTTCATAAGGCATAAAGGGTTACACATAAGTAAAATTTCCTTAGAAAATTAACCCATTATCAATTCTCCCTGTTATAATCATAAGTACAAGGTTCTACCACTAAGCATTAGCAAATAAAATAATATCGCGTAGTATAATTTAGTATATTCGTGCTTATTTTGAGTGTTTTCTACCTACATGGATTCAATGTAACCCCTTATCTCACCATGTAAATCTCTAGTAATTCATAAAAAGAGAAGAAGTCATTATATGATATTTCAACTTCCAATATATGCCTTCAAACATATATTTTTACAAGGATTTTAACACTCCATCATTGAATTTAAACAAACATATTTACATCCTTCTGTATATCATTATTATTCAATTTACACCTTATCATTCTTCTCCTAAGATTTTATTGCTTAAGTTATAAATAATACGACACAAGAGTTTGGTAGTTGGTATAATTCTCTTAAAGTTTTTAGATCATTTTGTTTATTTCTTGCAAAAGGATTTTGCACATTTAGTACCATATGTTCATTGAGGTTGGTTAATTAATTTTAATTAACTTGTTTTTATTTTGACTCTTATTTATAATAGGGTGTTAACAAAAAATGATCTTAGTTGTTCTTGTGTTTCTCATACTTCCTATAAGGTAGGTTGATCATTACTTTCATACATCATTGAAAAGAATCCTTATTATATTTATGTTCAATCACATCTTGCAGAAAGGCATAAATAAACATTTGATCTAAGATTTCCAAGGTAGAGCTCATCAATTGTTGTATGTATAGCTAGAAACTTGTGTTGTTGAAATTAGGTCAAGAATGTATCAACTCAAAGATGATTTTTTAATCCCTGTCAAAACTCCAATCAAGATCAAAGGTGTTCAATTTTTACCCAAAATAGAAACCAATAAAGTTTTCTAGTATTTTACTCTTTTTATTACATGTTATACTATTAAACCAACTTACTAGGAGAGTTTACTCTAAAAGTCCTTTATTAAACATTTATCATCGCATGTCACAAGTCCTACATATGTATACAAAGTAGCATGAAGAATTTTGTACACATTAATTAACATTAATACATTTAGATATTTGTATCTAGACTCCAACCACTCAATTAACCAATATTTGACCTAAACTATATAGCTCACCTCCTTAATGTATGTCAAGTATACTATTTAGATTAATACAAAAAGGTTACTAGTTAAGAAATATGAAGTTCCAACAATTTACGCCCTCTTATATTAAGTGATATGCAGGTATTCTATATCCAATGTTTCCCTAGTGTTACAACCTAGGCTCTCATACCATGTATAATACCCAAATTTCAAGAAAATTTTTGGGCGCAAAGCAAGACATAATTTTTTTATAACTTTATTAGTAACTTCAATATTTGTCTTGCCCCCTCAAATCCCTTATGGTTGCACCAAAACTAAAGTCATGATCAACAATGCCGAATTCCTACATTACAAGAACTATAAAGATACTAACAATATTATTAATTATAGTACGACGTTATTTTCCCTTGTTTACATTGGTCCCTAGTAATAGTGTTATTGCTATCTATGTCATAAGGGAACTTAGTGTAAATATTTTATCTAGGATTTAAGTTTTTCTACTTATGCCTTCCAACTCATTAAGTATGAAATGAATATAACTTTTTTTATACTAAGCTAATCACCTCACAAGTTGGGTATAGATAAGCTACTCAAATGCATCAACTCAATGTTAATGATGATAGATTAATTAGAATTTAGTGTTTTCTCTAAATTGTCTTATAGAAAGGAAAATTCTAGTTGATCCTATATTATATTCATAAATCAATTCACCAATCTCCATACCAATATTCCAATGCATATATTACCATCCCCTTAAAGTTTTAAACTCCTATTTCAAAGATAAAAAGAAACATCTAAACTTTTGCCTTAGATTCAAAATACATAAATATTTCTATAAATGTCCATAAGAGGACTATAAATTTCTAATATTTATATAAATTTAACCTACAAAACTTCGCTTTTATCCTAGTACTTGTATGTGTAATTGTTATGTCCTACATACCCATCCCTACATTTTCCCTTGGGAAAATGTTGGGTCACCCTTTTTTGCTTTTCCCCTTCTCTTGTTTTCCATTTATTTCTCTTTGTTTTCCCTTTGTAGTCATAGTCTCCGGAGTTTGTCCCTCCAAATCTCAGTTTTGGTTAGGATCTCAGGTCCCTAGGTTTCATAATGCTTCGTGGTATTGTGTTGCTTGGATCTTTGATCCCCGGAGCACAAATTCTTGTATGTCGGGTGAAGTAGAAGGCAGTTAATTCCCCTACCCCATTGACTTATAAAAGGCCTTTCCAAGTCTTATTTTAATTCGATTTCAAAGCCCTTCTGTGAAATAGTCTTTGAAGTTGTGAATTTTCTTGTTTGCGTGAGGATTTGGTTGTGTTTGATGTGTTTTCTTGGAATCTCTTGGCAACTTTGTGTGACATTTATTAAGGTATGTCCTTGTATTTTTGTGGGATTTCTAGGGCTTTTCTTTTTTTATTTTCATTTTCATTTATTGTTCGTGTTTAGTTTTTATCGTAGCTTAGGGATTCTCCCATGGGTTAGTGAAATAAAGTATTTTCACATAAAATCCCCACCCTAAATTTGAGTTAGGGATTCAAATTTTGTTGTCTTTAGGGTTTTATGTGTCCTAGTGCCCTAGTGTCAAGTGTTCAACTCAAGAATTTAGGTAGTTTTACTAGTTTAGGGATTCCCATTGCATTTATTAAAAGTAATAGTTCGTATTAATGGTAGTGTGTGCTGGTTGTAATTAGGGCCTTGGTTCACAATTCAAATTTCAAGGGTTTTCCCTTGTTTCCCTAGGAGGACCTATTAGTTGGAAGTCACACATGGAACTTAATGCACTTCAATGTTGGATTCACGTCATCCTTTTTGTTCTTTCCCTTGATTTTTGTTTGCTAACTTTCTCCATCTGGAACCCTTGGTCCTAGCCTACTTGTCATTGTCACAACCCCATAATTCAAATCTCTAGATTCAAGCATCTATGTTACTCGATTCACAATCCCTATTCCTAGTACCTAGTGCCTAAAGCTCAACTTGGATCCAAAACCCAACCCCTAGTAGAAGTTACAAATAGAATAGAGTTTTGTAATTCATGTCTTGGGATTCCCATCTCTTGTTTACCATAAAAGGAACATGAAATCTATTTACTTTGTCCCTAATCTAGTATCCCTAGCCTCACTTCCCTGCAATCCCTTGACTAAAATTAGTTCCCATGGACATCACATCTTGGCACTCCGTTACTAATCATCCCTCCTTTTTTAAGAAGATTTAACCTAGATCTCTAGACCTTGATTCCCAAAGTAACACATTTGATTAGAATTTTATTACATATTTGTGTAATATTGATTAAGTTTCCTTGTTCATGCAAGATAAAAATTTAATTTAATGGAATCCACTTCTACAAGGAGCTTAATGCATCCAAAATTATTCAGATAGCTTCCTTCCCATAATCACTCGAGTCTATGAAGTTGATTTGGACCCTCTCTTGTTACTATTCCAAGGCCGCAAGGAGTTGTACTCGACCATATAATAGGTATATTGTTGGCTTCAACACAGATGAAATCCACATCATCCTCCACCTCCCAAACTAACAAAATTTGTCATCCATGAATAAAGATGCAACACTATCCAAATACCCTCAGGGAGGAGACCATGAAAAAGAGGTTCTTGAATGACAATTGGCTCATTCACCCATAGAAGGAAAAATCCAAAATGGCTAACACAATCCCACACTTTGACTTCCTCCTTCCCATCTAGAGAATGATAACAATGCTAAGTCACATCTTTGGGAAGTGGGATGCAAGAAACTACCATCCCTAGATATAATACTTCATCATTGTAATCCTCAGTGGTACCAACATTTTTTATTGTGCTTAAATGATTTCTAATAGCCTCAATAAGCATATCCTCATCGTCATGGACTCCAAGTAGTTCTATATGACCTCATACATTGTCTGGATGGTGGCTAGACTAAATAGTAGTGATAGATTGGAGAAGTATAAGACATAGGGATATGGACTCAATGATTCCCTCCCCTAGGATCACTACCCCTAGTTACAATTGGATAGGTTTTCCATAGATTTGTTTTCATGTCAATGATGCATTTCTACATAATCAAATAATAAGGCTCATGGAGAATATAGGATATTGCCTATCCAAAGAGGTGATGACCCTAGTGAAGGAGTGGGGTTGTTGGTTTTGTAGTTCCACACCTACTCTTATATGAGGATAACAGGTTTTACCAAGAGGCCCTTCCCCCTCCCTTAGAACTCTATAGATCAAATAGTTTTGTTATAATTTGGTCAACAAATTTTCGAGACGCAAGCACTCATGACCAAGAATCATAAGACCAAATTTGGGCTCCCCTTCTCTTGTGGACATTACAAGTAATCTCTCTCTATTGTCAACAAGGCTAATCCATAGTTAGAAGTTTTATGCCTCTAAAAAGTTGAGCTGGAGCACCAAATTATGTGACCCCTAAGGAAAAATTAAAAAGCTCCTCTCCAATGCATATGAAGAGTGCACACCTCACATTGAATATTTTTGGGCTAATTTATAGGAAGATTTTGACCAATGTCAGTGCTATTACTACCAACTAAAAACTGAGCAGATGAAAGAGTTTAACCTTTGGACATTCCCAAACAGTTTTAAAGATATAGATCCCATCTTGGATCCAACATTCGAAAAGGAT
>BSBK01003794.1:337500-780000 GCA_027943335.1 Chamaecyparis obtusa | reverse complement strand
ATGAGATACCTTCTAATATCACAACCTCCTCCTTTTTGTAAGGAAAATCAGGTGCGAAAATAGCTTCCTACGCTAATCTCTATAGGAGAGTATTGTGCAAATTCTTATAAATCCTTACAATTTCAGATTCGTTAACTACTTTAACAAAGATATTGCAACCACATACAATGCATATAGAAAAAATAGAGAATGACATAATGATATACCCTAGGGAAAAACTTTCAATAAAAAACCCCAGCACTCCAAAACCTACACAATGTATTATCTTCAACGCAAAGATTACAATACACTTGCAATGCAAGTTCTTTCAGGAAATGAGAGACAAAGCCAACAAGACTCAAATTTATGTTATATCTCTCCCATAGGAGCAGCATCATATATATAGACTCCTCTGGACCCAAAAATAGGCACAACCACCAAGACCCATGCACAAAGCCACATGTACACAGTTGTTACATGCAATCTCAAGAATAGGCATCCATCCCTAGAATAGACTATGACAGCTTGTCATAGAATCCGCCAAAGATGACGGTCACAAGAGAAGTGTAAGAGAATCTATCATACCAACCTATTTTTGGCATATTCTCTTACACACACCAACCACTTCTTCTTGGGCGCCCAAATAGGCCCAAGTCATAAGATGCTCTTACACCTATCATAGCACATTCCTTAAATAGTTCTTACGCGTCATAGGAATCCGTCATGACCGTTTCAGTCATGATCTCCTTACGCACAAGATGTCGACACATCAAGTGGAGTGACACATCAACATGCCAACTAGACATGTACACTCACACTTAATTACATTATTTGCAAAAAATACATTTACAAAACAAATAATAAGAATAGGAATTATCCAAGGTTGAGACACCTTATTCCTAACACTTTTAATGGTCTTGGTATTGGTTTTGAGGTAGAGACATGGCTCATTGTATTGGATCGATGTTTTAGTATGCAATAATTTGATACCAATGTCATGGTGAGGTGTGCTATCATGCACCTCAAAGGTTTTGGAACTTCTTGGTGGAGAATAGAAGAACATAAACTTGAGCTTAGCATGGAGACTATCGCTTAGGAGTTGTTTCTTGAGAACTTTCAAAAAAAAATTCTATCTAATTAGTGGCAGCAATAACGTGTGGATGAGTTCCACAATCTGCAGTAATTATCTATGACTGTCTAGGATTATGAGCACCATTTCTTTGAGCTCAAGTCTTATGCAGGTTTTGGTGATAAGTCACCATTGATGGTACAACATTTCATTAGGGGGATTAATGGTCACATCATTAGGGGAGTTAAGGTTTTTGAACCTAATACCCTCAAGGAGGCAGTCATTAAGGCTACCTTGGTGGAGGTAAATATAGCTTTCGATCATGGTGGTCAGATGGATATTCAGCCTAGTAGTATTACACCTTCAAGGTCTAGGGGATATTAATATTAGAGATTTGGGAACTCTCAAAACCCTTCTACTTTCTCATGAGGTAATCAAAACCAACATAAAAAGGGATTCTCTTCTCCAACTCAGGGTGGTAGTTCCCAATCTAGGAACTTTTGTAACACTCAATGCATCAAGCGTCATTCACCTAGTCATCCTACTCAGAATTTTCATCAGGAGGTTAGTAGAGGTAGTTTCCAATAGTCTAGTGTACCTTCAGTTGAGAGAGGTTTTGGTGGGGATTGTTTTTCTTGTAGATAGTATGGTTATAGAGCGGCTAATTGTCCCCAATGTTCAACACAATTTTCAAAACATAGACCAACAACTTCTAAGCCTATAGTTGGGGATGTTGATAGATCTCAAAGGGCATTTTTAGTAGGGAATGAACCTCAAAGCTTGAACCATAGATCAGGAAAGGATCCAATTAGATCCACACATTGATTCTTGTTTGACACAATAGGATGTGACAAGATTTACGAGACTTATATCCCTATTTGTTTGTAGGCTTCCAAGAGTAAGCCTAATCCTAGGGAGAGTGGATGTCCCATAGTTTGCATTTCAATTTATATTGCCAAACTCTTTTAGGCCACCTTTATGTGTGCATTGATTATTTCAGTGATATTTGAATTATTATTATTTTTGGTTGGTAACAATATATATTTTATTAATAATATAGGAGAATAAATACATAATTCCTTACAGTATAATGCTTAAAATCATAGACCCCTAATAACATGCTACTAATGAAACCCCAACCCTGATTACAGTATACACCCTTTCCATGAAGGCTTATAGACAACTTAACATCAACCAACTGCTAATTTCATAATGAAAATACTAGTAACTACAATGCTAAACAACAAAGATTAACTACATAATCATTCAACATAAACCGAGACACCAAACATGCCATCTCCACCAATCTTTCCTCCAGCATTCATTCCAGGGGCGATGCCATACACAAAAACACTACCACCATTCACCGTATAGTCCTGTTAATAGATAATAGACATGCATCTTGAAAATAACCAAAAATGAAGTTGTTCCACCTGACCTCCATTGTCATGTAAAGTTATCATTCATCTAGCTTGAGAGATCCAACAGAACCAACATATTCAATAAAGCCTTACATTCAACCAAGCCCCAAAATTCTACATTATGTAGTAATTAAAAAATTTATAGTCAACACAACATTATGGTTTACCCACTAACTTCCTTACCTTGTTTCCATGTTTCTTTGTGGGAATATTCACAACAAACCTAAAATTAGCCTTCCTTCGACACTTCATAGCTCGCTCCACTAGTCCTTTTAGTTTCCACCATTTCCAAGCAATATTTGCCTCGTATTCTCCCTTGTCATTTTTTCCCCACCATTAGATAAAAGGCACCAATCCATAAACCATGGCCTCATCCTCATCTTCAAAACATTCAGCATGATTAAACCCAATTCTTGAAACGGACCACTCCAAAATGGAGTCTAATTTCAGTAATAAATCATTGTCAAACAATATGTGCAATTCTCTTCACCTCGACCTCCCGCTCTCCAATTTCTAGCACCCAGGCAATGACCATTGAGACTACATCCAAGTTGACCTACCACTTCTAGTTGTGGTTCAGGAATTGCACCCCCCAAACCTCCAATGCATCTTCCACAATTTTGTTTTCTTTCAGGATTAACATCCCCATCATCCTCTCCTTGCTAAAAGGCCCATCAAAAGATTTGTTTTCTTCCTCATGGTTGTTGAAAAAGGTGCCTCCATGACACAACAATCTACAGACAACATCATAACACCTTTGCACAGAAAATGTAAATTAAAAATTGTATAACACATCACCCCAAGCCTAAACTTTTAAGGACATCTTCACACGTTTAAAGCAACTTGATCATCCAAGAGCTATTATTAAACTGACTGCCACCATCTAATCGACTACTGAGTGGGATGTAAAATGATCTCATAATAATTATGAACTTTTAATAATTAATACCTCTCACCATTCAAAACCATCATTTTAACTAGAGAATAACCATCATGGTTTATTATAAACTTGCTGATGTCAACCCTACCAACTTTGAGTTAAATAAAAATCCATCTAGATAAGAAAGCATCACTCCCGCCAACTAGTTGCTTTTAAAAACCAACGGTCATGAGTCTTCAAATAAAAAACTAACAAGGGTTCAAAATTATGTTGTAAATAATTCCGTGCAAACCTCATTGATTTGCCCAAGATTAGTAGCCCGTTTAGAAACAATGTTTGCTTCCATATTGCATTCCCTTTTAACATGACTGATTTTGAATTCTAGAAAAGAATGTAGAACTTGAGAGATCTCCTCAATAGTATTCTGAAGGTGCCAAGTGTGAGCACAACCATTTTTTTGGCATTCACAATTACTAGTGAATCCCCTTCAAGATGAACCTTCTAAAGCTTCATCTTCCTTCCAAGTTGAAGGGCCAACAAAGTAGCACAAGCTTCAACTACATTGTTGGTGCCATCATTCAGTCTTTGGGCTGCTAAGGCAAGGACATCCCCCTTCCAATATTTAACAACCACCCCTACACTAGAGGGGCCAGGAATTACCCCTAGAAGCCCCATCAAAGTTAATTTTAATCCACCCTTGGATAGGAATCACCCATTTCAGATCCTTCATGGACTTTTTGATTGTTGCAACATCTTTGACACTTCCATTCCTAAATTTCAAACTAGGCCAGTTAATATGGAACTGTCTATCTTCCTTAGTGTACACATAACTCCTTGTAGAGGTAAGAAGAGCAACTTTCATTATTTCTTCAATAGCCAGATTGATGCTTGTCTTGATCCTAAGAATAGATATTTCCTTTCCTTGAAAAGTTCCATTGTTTCTCTCCTTCCACAACTCCCATATTATAATAGAAGGACATGCCTTCCATAGAGAAAATAAAGAAGTAGTTTTCAGTGGGATAGGCCAACTTTGAAAAAACTCTTTAACACCATTTTGTATTGGGCCAATCCAATTTAGCTTCTCATTAATAATCAACCAGCACTCCTCTACAATAGGGCATTGTGTGAGCAGGTGATCCACATCTTCTGATGCTACTTTTCATAATGCACATCTAGTTGGCCCCTGTAATCCAAACCTCCTCCTTCTTTTAGCTGTTAGAATCCTCTTATGCGCTGCCAACCAAGCAAAGGCCCCTGTCTTTGGTAGACAATATTTATCCCAAAATAATTTGGTGGGCCAAAGGATGAGATCCTCCTCCTCCTCATGAGATAAATAACCAAGCTTCACACAATAATTCCCAATTTTAGCTTGGCACCAAATCAACTTATCATCACGTTTTGTTCTAACAAAGCTTCTTTTCTAGAGCACATCATCCATTAAAGTCCTTTGATGTTCATTGCAATTCAGGTCATCCATACTTTTCCACTACCATATAGGACCAAGAGATGAGTTCTTGCATTCTAAATAGTTAGACACCTTACGAACCCACCTGTTTGTAAAGAAATCTCTTAGTTTAGCAAATCTAATATCTTCTTTTAAGATTGAATGATTGTTCCAAGAATCATCCCAAAACAAATATTTGATTCATTACCCACATGCCATGAAACATGCCTATTAATGACATGCCTACAATCCAAAATGAAATTCTAGATTAGTGAACCTTTAGGGGGATTAACTATAGTGAGGATCCTTTCATCATCAAGTGAATCTAAGTATTTTGATCTCAATAGCTTAACCCATAAGCTTCCTAGGTGACTGCATGAGTTCCACACTAGCTTAGCACCTAAAGCCAAATTCATTTTTTGCCAATCTTGCAACCCAGCACCACCACTATGTTTTCTATTTTATATTTTTTCCCAGGAAAGGAGAGGCCATTTATCTCCATCTTCTATCCCATTCCAGAAAAACTTCCTCATTCTCCTTGAGATGGCATCTAGAACTTTGTGCGGGATTTTAATGCAACTTGTCGAGTAGATTGGAATAGTATAGATAACATCTTGAAGAAGTAGAATCCTATCCATAGAGGTTAACCAATGGCTTTTCCATCCCTCCATCCTTTTAAAGCAATTATCCATGAGGTTTTTCCATAGTTGTGGTTTTGAAGCTCCATAAGAGGCACACCTAGATATTTGCCCAGTAACAATCCTATTTTAATTTGCAAAATTCCATTAATCTAATGTTGCAAGTTCCTATTTGTATTGAAAAAGTAGACGTCAAATTTATTCCAATTTACACATTATCCAATAGCTTGGCTATAATTGTCCAAAGTAGCTTTAATAACTCTTGCTTCATCAACTAAAGCTTTCCCCAGGAGAAAGTTTTCATCCACAAATTGTAGGTGTGTAGAAGAATCCACCCCATTAGAAATCTTAATTCCTTTCCACCTGCCTTCATTCCTTTTCTTTGTTATTAATCTACCCAAAACTTCGGCCATAATGATAAACAAAAAGGGTGCAATAGGATCTCCCTGTCTTATACCTTTAGCAGTTTCAAAAAAGCCTTGAGGGATACCATTCACCAGGATATAAAATCTTGGGGTATTAATACAACTTGCTATCCATTTCACCCATCCATTAGTAAACCCAAACCTCCTTAGGACTAAGAGAATAAATTCCCTATTTACATTGTCATAGGCTTTCTTAATGTCCAGTTTTATCATCATGTTAACTTTAGCAGTCTTAATTGTATGAGTAGCCTCATGGGTAATAATAATACCTTCAAAAATTGATCTGTTTGGGGAAAATGCACTCTGTTCCTTAGAGATAACGTTACCTAAGACACATTTCAGCCTATTAGCTACAACTTTGACAATAACTTTGTAAACTATGTTGCACAGAGCTATAGGCCTATAATCATCAAAAGATTTAGTGTCCATCTTTTTGGGAATCATAGAAATAAATGTGTTATTAAAGTCCTTGAGCATGAAACCTTCGTATCTTGATTCCTCCACCACTTGCCATAATTCCTCACCAATAATGTTCCATGTTTTCTGAAAAAAGAGAGCAAGAAAGCCATCAGGGCCTAGGGCTTTGTGCCTTCCCATACCTATCAGAGCAGCCTTAACTTCATCTTTAGAAACTAGACCAAAAAGAATTTTATTTTGTACATCTGTTATGCATTTCAAAATAAGTGTAAGCATCTCCTCATCATCATTTCCTCTTCTCTCAGGTTGTGTGAAGATGTCCTAAAAATAGGCCAAAGCTTCCTGATTGATTCTCTTTGGATCATTAATAACCGCTCCATCACTGGATTCAATAGAGAAGATCTTATTCCTAGATCTCCTAGTTTTGACTGAATTGTGACAAAACTTTGTAATCCTATCCCCCTCTTTCAGCCAGGTTTCTCGGGATTTTTGTTTCCAAAAGATCTCCTCCCTAGCTAGAATCTCTTTATACTATTTCTGGATAGTTTGTTCCTCTAAATACAATAATTCATCCATTCCTAGTGCAATCACTCTCTCATTGAGGTGGTTTAAACTCTTCTAACTTAATATTTTCCACAAAGATATTTCTAAACACATCTCTATTCCATAATTTCAATTGATCCTTTATATACTAGAGTTTCTTAAAAAATATAAAGGATTTATTACCTTCCATTGCTGGAGTATTCCTCCACCATGCCTCAATGTTGTCATAAAAATCCTCCGCCCTTAGCCACATTGCTTCAAACTTAAATGGTAATCTTTCAAGGGCAACATCTTCTTGAATATTACACACTATTAGATAATGATCTGAACCTGTTAGAGGTAATATATATGTTGTGCATAACCAGTCACATTCTTCCCATTTACCAACTAAAAAAAATCTGTCAAGTTTTTCAGCTATATTTAAGAAGCCAATTCTCCTATTCATCCAGGTGTAGTCACTTGTCCTAAAATCTATTTCAACCATTCCATTGTTTAGAACAAAGTCTACAAAGTTTCTCTGGCTTCTACTTTGCCAGCCCTTGCCACCTTTTTTCTCATTAGGGCTTAAGATGGCATTAAAGTCCCCACCCAAAATGAATAAATCATCCCTTCTATCATCTAGGAAGTCAAAGAGAACCTTCCATTATGCCTCTTTCTCGATTGGGTTGTTTGGACCATAAATATTGAAAACATAAAATCTAGAGTGCAATTGTTTAGAGGTTACCTCAATCCATTGCCAATTGGAGGCTTGACTTAGCAGAACAACATCCACAACACTATCATCCCACATTATGCCCATGCCCCCTGAAGAACCTGTAGCTTCTAAAAACACCCCTTTCCATCTATAGAATTTCTTTTGGAACTTATCTATATCTTCACCTTTGACTTTGGTTTCTTGTAGCATAACAATATCTACTCTCGCTTGATCAAGAACCCTCTTGAGCAACTGAGATTTGTCAGGGGCATTGCAGCACTAACATTCCATGATAGGAACTGTTAGAAAGTAAAGACCACCAAGATAACTGAGAGGGGGGGGTGAATCAGTTATCTAATAATTAAACCATTTATCAACATTAACTTCAATATCAACTTCAACAGCTTTAAACCATATAATTAATGCAGTAACCAATCATAGAAAGATAATCATACACAATGACACAATAACACAAGATATGTTAACTAGGGAACCTCTTGATCAAAGAGTAAACCCCGGTGGGAATGATGCCCACAAAATGATGCACTAATATGAAAGTTCCTTGTTAGAGGATGGACCCTGTTAGGAGTCTTATGAAATACATTCAGTACATATGAATCTCTGTTAGGAGATTTTGAATCCATGTTAAAAGATTCTAACCCTGTTAGGAGTTATGGAAGACAGAAGGACCCACTGCCCAAACAGCTTCAAGGCAAGATCTCTAAACTCACTATCCAACAGATCTTAGGATTATTCAATAGAATAATATGAAATATGTTACCTCCTTCACACTGTGCCAAAACCACACTCTCTGCTACACAAGATCACAAATCCAGATCTTTGTACTTCGCAAGTCTTCCTTCATCACTGAATTAGCTCTTTTCTTCACTTCATGCATACATTTGCATCACAACTTTCACAACTTCATATCAAAAATATTACAATCCTCTCATAACAAGGAAAACATTCCTTCCTTTATACCACACTCAAATAATTACAAATGAGTCGGCATGTAAATACAAAATAATAATTTCAACACGCTACATCAAAATTACATAAAACTGTCAGCTTCCAGATACAATAACTTTCCAATCGTGTGACCTCAAACTTTGCATTGTGAACCACGTCACCAACAATGAGTCTCAAACTTCCCTTTAACTGCGCAGAATCATATTTCATCCCGGTTAGGAGATATCCTCCAATTACCAAAAACCGCTACACAGGAATACTGCCAGAATACTGCTTCCACCAAAATGCTTATAACTTTCATGAATAAATGAATTTCTTTTTACGCTCTTAACCATAGGCTAATAAAACAACAAAGAACATACCATCAACTGCGCATAACTCAATCTACAATATAACATGTGTGCAAAATAAAACTATGCCTACTTTTCTACTAAACTCCAAAATATCACTGTGTTGACATCAATGATAATCATAGTCATGAATGCAACAACCACTACTATAGAATGACTGCCAAAGGCTTCAGCATTCATTCCTAACAATCTCCCCCATTGGCATTGATGGCAACATAGATGAAAAACATCCAATGTTCCAAAAATCCAATCACTGCAACTCAACTGCACTACTACTCATCATCAATCAAATCTTGCTTTGTTATCCTATTCAATCTCTCCAACAAATGTAGTTCCTCAATGTTTTTCATGATTCTCTCCCCCATTGACATCAATGACAGAAATTCGATCACTACGTCAAACAATAGCTCAATGTCAAAAGACACTATTTAGAAAATACATTCACAAGAGTCCTCAATGACTCAGCTCAGATACACATACTCCCCCATAGAGGAAGTACCAACATCTAATCCAGAAAATAGATAGGGCCATAAACCACTGGACGGATGCAACCAACTACATCATTACTCAAAAGTAGGCTGGGGCATAACCCCAAGCATACCTCTCAGATACTCAAATGTATCCTTAGGCAAAGGCTTAGTAAATATATCTTCTATCTGCTCCTTTGTGCTTATGTACTCTAGTCTGACTTCTTTATCTACAACTTTCTCTCTTACAACATGATACTTGATCTCTATATGTTTTGTTTTAGAATGTAAAACCGGATTCTTAAAAATACTAACTATACTTGTATTGTCATAATATATGACAATAGGCTCATCAAACTTGATTCCAATGTCCATCAACATCTGCGTCATCCAAATTATCTGATTACAATTGTTTGTTGCTGCTACATATTCTGCTTCTGTTGTACTCTATGAGATACAATTCTTCTTTTTGCTCAACCAAGAAACTAATCTTCTTTCAAGAAAAAAGGCTCCACCACTGGTGCTTTTCTTATCATCAACGCTGCCTCCCCAATCAGCATCAGTATATGCACATAGGGTAAAATCATCAGAATTTTCATACCATAGTCCATAGTCCATTGTGCCTCTAAGATATCTCAATATCCTTTTTACTGCTGCATAATGTGACTCTCTAGGTTCATCTTGAAATCTTGCTACCATTCCAACTGAATGTTGTCAAATACTGCAATCCACCAATCATAGATATGTATTTCTTTTGCTCAACTTCTGGTGTCTCATCTTTACTAGATAGTTTATGTCTTGTAACCATAGGTGTTCCAACTGGTTTACAATTCTCCATATCGAATCTTTTCAAAAAATCATTCAAGTACTTTTTCTGACTTATAAAGATACCATCTTTGTTTTGTGTTATTTGTAATCCCAAAAAGTATTTCATTTCTCCAATCATACTCATTTCAAATTCTGTCTTCATTTCATCAGCAAATTTGTCACTAGCTTCATCTTCTCCTCCAAAAATAATGTCATCAACAAAAATAACCAAAACTAACAATCCATTCTCAATTTCTTTTGTGTATAAGTTACTATCAGCTATTCCTTTTGTAAATCCCAATTTTAACAAATACTTATCTAATCTAGCATACCAAGTTCTAGGTGCTTGCTTTAGTCCATATAATGCTTTCTTTAGTTTACATACCATGTCTCCTTCTTGAGTCAAAGGAAAACCTTCAGGCTGCTCAATGTAGACTTCTTCTTCTAATTCACCATTCAAAAATGCTTATTTCACATCCATCTGATACACTTTGAATTTCTTAAATGCTGAATAAGCCAAAAATATTCTTATTGCTTCAAGTCTTTCCACAGGGGAAAAAGTCTCTTCATAGTCAATTCCTTCTTGTTGTGAGTATCCCTTACATACCAATCTTGTTTTTTTTATAATTACTTCTCCTTGTTCATTCATCTTGTTCCTAAATACCCATTTAGTTCCAATCACATTTTTGTCTTTAGGTCTAGGGAGCAATTCCCATGTCTTGTTCTTTTCAATCTAATCCAATTCTTCTTTCATAGCTTTAATCCAATGTTCATCTTCACAAGCTTCATTAGTAGACTTAGGTTCAATTTGAGAAATCAAACATAAATGTACCTTCTTTCTAGTCATAACTCCTCTGTCCAAACTTCCAATAACTTGCTCAACAGGATGATGTCTTGATATATACCTGTTAGGTGTCATAGTCATTGATCTTTCTTCAACTGTAGATTCTTCTCTAGATTTTTCTCTATTTTCTTCAGCATGACTTTCATTCAACAATTCACTGTCAGTCTCAAAAAATTGTTCAGTAGTTTCAATGTTAGGCTGAGGGTTAGTTCCTTCATAAAATTCATAATCAAGCATTCTTTCCTGAATTTTAAACTTCTCATCAACTTTTACATTTGCACTTTCAACAATAGTTTTAGTTCTCTTATTGTAACATCTATATGCTTTGCTTTTCAAAGAATATCCAAGAAAAATTCCTTCATCACTTCTAGGATCAGACTTTCCTATATCATCATCTCTCTTAATATAACATTTGCTTCCAAAAATTCTAAAATACTTAACTGAGGGTGCATGTCCAAACCACAATTCATAAGGTGTCTTGTCTGTGTCTGCTCTAATTTGTACTTTGTTCATTTTATACACTGTTGTATTCACTGCTTCTCTCCAAAATGTCTTTGCCAAATCACCTTCAAATAACATAGCTCTAGCTGCTTCAGTCACTGATCTGTTCCTTCTTTCTGCAATACCATTTTGTTCAGGTGTTCTAGGGGGTAATAATTGTCTCTTAATACCATTTACTTCACAAAAAGTGTTAAACTCTTTAGATGTAAATTCTCCACCTCTATCAGATCTCAAATATTTAATCCTCATTCCTGATTCATTCTCAACTTTATTCTTCATGACCTTAAACTTATCAAATGCTTCAGATTTTTCTTTCAAAAATGCAATCCACATCATTCTTGTAAAATCATCAACAAGAATCATAAAATACCTTTCTCCATAAAATCCTCTAGTCCTAGTAGGACTGCTCAAGTTTGTATGAACAATCTCCAACTTTTCTGTAGATGTGAACTTCTTGCTAGGAAATGAACTCCTTTTCTGCTTAGCCATCACACATTCCTTGCAAATCATGTTAGTATGCTTCATAATCTTAGGTAAATCTCTTACTGCAAGTGTAGAACTTACTTTCACAATATTATCAAAGTTTATATGACAAAACCTTCTATGCCATAACCAACTATCATCAATCTTAGTCATCAAGCATGTCATCTCAGTAGGGTTCAACTAAAATACATTACCTCTGGTTCTAGATCCAGTTCCAATTAGATTTCCATCTTTATCCTTAATCACACAAGTTTTCTCAGTAAACCAAACTTGATATCCCTTATCCACTAACTGTCCAACACTCAAAAGATTATGTTTCAATCCATCAACAAAGTAAACATCATCAGTATCAGTCTTTCCATCAAGAGTGATAGATCCTATACCTTTAATCAAACAAGGTGCATTGTTACCAACTCTAACAACTCCTCCATCATAATTGTTAAACTTTATGAATTTTCCTTTATCACCAGTCATTTCATGTGAACAACCACTGTCTATAATCCAATCAACTTTCTTTTCAACTTGGGAAACTAAGGCTTTTTCTTCTTTAATATCAAATTCATAATTTTCTTCCTTAATTGCTACAAATCCTATGTCATCAAAGTTATCATTATCACTGTCACTCAAATGTCTTTCAATTCCTACTTCAATTTCTTCATCATTTGCATAATAAAATTCTTTAGATCTTTTAGGCTTAAAATTGTTTCTATACTTCTTAACTCTCTTAGGACACTTAGATGCAAAATGACCATATTCTTGACATGTCCAACATTTAAAGATTTTCTTACCATCTGGTTCTCTTTTCACAAGCAAGGCAATACCTTCTTCAATCTTCTTATCTTCATCAAATTTGGATATGCTACTGCTGGCATAATCTCCATTCACACTTGTACTTCTAGACAAAGTAGGTCTGATGCTAAGAGCATTGAATGTTGTCTCCACTCTAGGTAGTTCTCCTGATAATCTCAAATTCATCTCTGCTGCTTCCAATCTTCCAAGAAGAGTCTCTCTTGAAAATTTTGGTGTACAAGGTATCACTTGTTCAATCATTTGTGTAGTCTACCTGAATACCGGTGTCAATGTTCTCAAAATCTTCCATATTACTTCATTCTTTATCTTTTCAACTCCACAAGACTTTATTCCTGCAAAAAATTCTGACATCCTACCAATATAGCTTCTAACAGTTTCATCTTCCATCATTCTTATGTCTTCAAATGCACAAATCCAATTATGTAACCTAGCTTTCTTTGCATGTTCATCACCTTCAAAAGTAGAATGTAAAGCTTTCCAAATATCATGAGATTTAGTTAAACCTTTTACCTGGCTGTATTCATTCTCTAGAAGTGCTGATAAAAGTGTTTCTCTTGCAAGTATGTTACACATAAATAGATCTACCTCATCTTTAGAACTTGTTTCAAGATTGTCTTCTTCAATTATAGTCCTTTCATTCTTTGTAATCAACCAATAACCTGGGCCTAAACACAAGAGATGTGTCTTCATCTTTTCTTTCCAGCTGTCAAAATTTACTCCATCAAACTTAGGGCTTTCTTTCCTGAAATTTGCCATAGATCTCCTTAAGTTGTTAAACTTCTCTTTCAAGGACCTGCCGCTCTGATACCAATTGTTAGAAAGTAAAGACCACCAAGATAATTGAGAGGAGGGGAGGGGGGGGGGTGAATCAGTTATCTAATAATTAAACCATATATACATTAACTTCAATATCAACTTCAACAGCTTTAAACCATATAATTAATGCAGTAACCAACCATAGAAAGATAATCATACACAATGACACAATAACACAAGATATGTTAACTAGGGAACCTCTTGATCAAAGAGTAAACCCTAGTGGGAATGATGCCCACAAAATGATGCACTAATATGAAAGTTCCTTGTTAGAGGATGGACCCTATTAGGAGTCTTATGAAATACATTCAGTACATATGAATCTTTGTTAGGAGATTTTGAATCCCTATTAAAAGATTCTAACCCTGTTAGGAGTTATGGAAGACAGAAGGATCCACTGCCCAAACAGCTTCAAGGCAAGATCTCTAAACTCACTGTCCAATAGATCTTAGGATTATTCAATAGAATAATATGAAATATGTTACCTCCTTCACACTATGCCAAAACCACACTCTCTACTACACAAGATCACAAATCCAGATCTCTATACTTCGCAAGTCTTCCTTCATCACTGAATTAGCTCTTTTCTTCACTTCATGCATACATTCGCATCACAACTTTCATAACTTCATATCACAACTATTAAAATCCTCTCATAAAAAGGAAAAAATTCCTTCCTTTATACCACACTCAAATAATTACAAATGAGTCGGCATGTAAATACAAAATAATAATTTCAACACGCTACATCAAAATTACATAAAATTGTCGGCTTCCAGATACAATAACTTTCCAATCGTGTGACCTCAAAGTTTGCATTGTGAACCATGTCACCAAAAATGAGTCTCAAACTTCCCTTTAACTGTGCAGAATCAGATTTCATCCCAGTTAGGAGATATCCTCTGATTACCAAAAACCGCTACACAGGAATACTGCCAGAATACTACTTCCACCAAAATGCTTATAACTTTCATGAATAAATGAATTTGTTTTTGCGCTCTTAACCATAGGCTAATAAAACAAAAAAGAACATACCATCAATTGTGCATAACTCAATCTGCAATATAACATGTGCGCAAAACAAAACTGTGCTTGCTTTTCTGCTAAACTCCAGAATATCGCTGTGTTGACATCAATGACAATCATAGTCATGAATGCAACAACCACTGCTACAGAATGACTACCAAAGGCTTCAGTATTCATTCCTAATAGGAACCTAATTGCTATAGGGAAAAGGCAGCCTTTTCCTGATCTCAATAATTTTATTTGGTCTACTGCGCAACCAGCCTGTTCTAGCCTTTCTTTTATAGATTTAGGCCCTCTTCTTCTCTTTTCTCCTAGTTTTGGTTTCTTCAACTTAGACTCAGATTGATTAATTCCTCTATGTTCAAGAACATGTGAAGTGTCCCCTACACCCAAAAAATCATCCCCACCATCGTCACTATAATAGCTTAAACTAGAAGAGCATTCTAACAATTTGTCTCCACTATCCCTTGCTTCATTGAATGAGCTTTCCAAATTTCTGATAGGAGATATTATGTCCATCCTGGAGGTCACCATCATCATCTTTCTCTGATTCCTTGGAAGAGGATTTATCATGAACATCTTGAAGCCTGTTAAGAGTATCTAATATAGGGTGAAAACACCTAGCCCTTTCCTGTGGAGTAGTCATCTTTAGGCTTTCAACAAATAGACAATTGTTGAAGGAAAGGAT
This sequence comes from Chamaecyparis obtusa, assembly GCA_027943335.1. Lineage (NCBI taxonomy): Eukaryota > Viridiplantae > Streptophyta > Pinopsida > Cupressales > Cupressaceae > Chamaecyparis > Chamaecyparis obtusa. The sequence continues at coordinate 764,729 of BSBK01003794.1, read as the reverse complement.
ATCTTGGCAACTTGGGGCTTGATCTCTTTGTGTGTCATTTATAGCCAATGAATCATTAGTATCATTTTCTCGATTGAGCTTTGTCATTACTTTTTCATCTTCCTATTGCAATTCTGTTCTGATTAGAGAAGACCTATTTTCCTGGGCATCAGACCCTTCTATAAAAGTAGCAATATTTAAAGTGACAGGGGCTTTGACTTCAGTATAAGTCTTACTAAAAATATCCATAGTCACCTGAGGTTTTGATAAACCATTCATTTGCCTATTTGAGTTAAGACTCTTATCAAAACTTGATCTTGTCACTTCCCGCGGAGGGGATATGGCCAAATTGCCTTCAGCAGAGGTATTTCTTGGAGATCTGAGTAAAGAAGTTGTATCTACTATACAAACCTCCCTATTTTTAGGATTATAGGGGGGAGATTTGCCTATCAAGCCAACATAGTCTAAGCTGGGGCAAGTAGGTTCTGATAACCTAGACATAAGTTTCTTTGGGGATTTTGTAAATATTGTACCCTTAACAATATCCTCTATTGCCTTTCTACATTCCTTTCTCCATTCTGGAGACTCATGTGCAGAACCAACTTGGCCTTTAGCTGTAATTTCACCCCCATCTAATAAAATTATATTGTTGGCCAAGGATCTCCTTTCTAACTCATCTAACAATAGATCCTGCATGTTACCTTTACCTTTTGCAATACTTGAGTCATTAGCTTTATCCATTTCATGATCCCCTTCCCAAACCTCTAACATCTGTTTCTAGACTCCATTTTTTGTCCCTAAAATAACATAGTATGGGATCGGATTATTTTGTTGTAGGTTAATCAGGATTCTTGGGTGTATTTAGGCATCCTTAATATTAATCACACCTTCAAATCAGATGTATGTTTCTATCAAATTTCCTATCTATTGTAACATTTCTTGACCCCGATACTTAGCTGGGAGGTTAGGAAGGTTAATTTAGACTAGATATTCCATTATCTTTTCTTTGGTTGGATCAAAATTTGCCTCCTAGTCTCTTAAATATATTCCCCTTCCTTCAATAAAATAAGGGCCATTGTTCATTATCTAGTCCTTATTAGCTTTTTCCTCATAGAGAGCCATATAAAAGCCATTGGCTAGGGTTTTAAGTTTGCATCCCTTTCCCCAGACATTGTAACACCAGTTCCTGACAAGATTTACTGATGGCCATAGTCCTAACCATTTAAAAAAGAAGGCTATATCCTTAAGAGAATCTAGAGATTCCTTCCATTCTGAGTTAGTTACTCTCAAAGTTGACATAATTTCATACCTGATATTTGCATCTAGTTGGTGTGTTACCTCTGCAGTCTTCTAGATTTGTTTCTAGACCATGGGCTACTTTGGCCTATAGAACCTTCTTGCTATCTTTGAGAAATCAAAGTTTTTTCCAATGTTCACATAACTAGTATTTGTGTTGAGACCCATGCCTCTCTTCTCCCATCTCCTACCATACCTAGATAGTTTCCCTTGATATCCATTGAAGGAATCATTTACATTGTCTGCGCTAAGCTTAGGTCTCCATGTTTGAAAATGGGCCGTGTTTCTCCTATTGAAAGGCCAATGAGAGGTAGGTTGAAATCTATAGGTGAATGAACCATGTTACTAGAAAGCACCTCTTCCATCAGAGCTCACCCTTCGGCTCCCAAAATTTGTTGCAGGTGACCGTTGGGGTCTCCACCTCTCCCGCTCTTGCTCCATCATTTTTTCTAGATCTCTGGTATTAGAATTTGATTAACCACTCTTCCCATGATATTTGGATTATTAATGTATGACTTTTCATTGGATTGATTATTATGAACCATTGGATAGTGTGTTATATCACATGTTTACACCTAGATGAGTATGGTTATTCTCATGTCAATTTAAATACATATGATGATGTATATGTTATGGTTATTTCATGATGGTGATCTATATGTTAGGATGTTATATATATTTATAGTTTTACTGACCCCATACTTGCATGTGTATGGTTGTCATGTATGCTTTATATTTCTCTTTGATGTGCCTGATATGGTTGAGGGACAAAGTCATAGTGACTTGCTTGCAAGATCTACACGATTAGACGATCTTCACCATTATCTGTTATATATTTATACATGTATGTACATGCTCATCTTTAAAGTAGGATTTCCAGTACCGGACATAGACTAAACCTTGAATTGCTAGGATGAGTGTGCCCCATCGCAATATCTCAATGGTAAGAGAGAGGAGATAACATACAAGCCCAATCCCAACCCAAGCCATTTATTGTCCTGGATTAATGGACAAGTATCTGATTGAGTTTCCTGTTTGAATTTGTCAAGGTGACGTGAATTTGTGAACCCTTTCCTTTAGTATGATTTTTGTGTTTTTGGGTTTAGTTAGTTCTTTCTCTTGTTGACAGGTCATGTGGTTGACATGATTTTGTGTTATTATGATTAAGTAATTTATAGGTTTGATTATGTGATTAAATAATTAAATCTTATTAAATATTATAAGATTGGATATGGGGGTATTTAATTAATGAGAACTAATTAAATATATTTATTAATTAAAAAGACTTAATTTTAAAAGTCCAATTTTCTGAATAGAGGATTTAAATAATTATTAAATTTAAAATTGAAATTTAAAAGCATAATTAATGAATTGATATTTAATTATCAATTTCATAAATATTAATATGTTAAAAATAGTAATTATTAATAAATTATTAATATGCAATTTAAGTTGCACATTCAATTTAATAAAATTAAATTAGGAATTTAAGTTAAAATTGAGTTAGGATTTGATAGTTGAAAAGTGCATATTTTATTATTAAAATTATAATTAATCATGCAGAAGAGTTTGGTAAAAAATAATGTTGGAGTTGAGTTCTTATTTCGAGTTAAGTAATTCTTTTATTATTTTCGAGTGGAGTTTGTCTTGTTTTTGGAGTTACATGTTTTGAAAACCTACCTTGTTAGCTTTTCTATATTAGGTAGTTTTGGGTTATTATTTTTAGTAAAATGTTTAGAGGTTTTTGGCTCTGGTTTTAGATTTATGAAATTGTTGAAGGCTTTGAAGGTTTTGGAGAATTGGAATTAGTTTTCGATTCAGTTGTGTGTATTGAGGTAGGGTTTTGAATCATTTTGTAATTTCTTTTTTTGAAAGATTGTCTTCCTCGTATTTGCCCTTTGTATGTAAAAATTGAATGTTGAATTTGGTATGTCTTGTGAATTTGGAGAGAATGTGATTTAGGTTTTGCCAAGCAAGATCATTGTTTTCCTTTACTAAATTGCATATTTTTATTTGATAGATAGTTGCATGGAAATTAGGGGGCACACACACACACACACACACACATAATTGAGGATTTGAATGTATGCTATTTTATTTGGCACTAAATAATATATATTCACATGTCCTAAAAAAAGGAAATTATAAATATAGTATTTGTACATACATAGATAGAAATTTACTTGCATGTTTGTGAAAATAAATCATTATTAGGGTTTATATATGTATTATTAATTTTTTTAGAAAAATTATATGTATTAATTAAAATGTTTTGGGAGGTTGTTGGCCACCACCCCACCACCCCCGTGTTACTGGCAACCAACTGTCGTGGTACACACAACGGTTGCGGTATCTGCAACCTTGTTGCAAATCACAACGTGGGGAGGGTTGGCCCCCATAATAATATTTAATAAAAAAATTTAATGTTTATTTTATTTTTATATATAGTTTTTTAATTATATATATATATATATATATATATATATATATATATATATATATATATATATATATATATATATATATATATATATATATATATAATTACATTTTTTATATATAGTTTTTTTTAATTTAGTATTAATGGGAATCTTGTTTTTTTTATTGTTTAAATTTAGTTATGAATAATATATGAATTAACTTTTTTTTTGGTCTATAAAAAGTATATTTGTTAATATCAAAGGGTAAGAGCTACATAAGATATACAACAAATGCATCAAGCATAGATGCCTTCACCCAGGTCGTCAACCCCAACATAGAAAATAAAAAACAACCATGCCCAGGAGGCTTACAAACAACTTAACTCCACCAGCTATTAAAACCAAAGGAGAAGAAAAGAAACAATGGAACAAAACTAGAGAGAGAAAATAGATAAGCCTTTAAAAAAGGACCCGAGATCTCAGAAGCACCATCAACTACATGCTTTCATCATTTGTAATAACAGGGATGGAGCCAAGTATCTTTAAACAACCAGCAACCAAAACAGGGGAGGAGCAATCCCCTAAAGAGCCATCTATCGCCAAATAGGCCTCTTAACGGTAGTAGCCATGCATTAGGAGAATAACCACAAAACCTAGCAGACCATTTAGGACATCAAGTAAACATAAAGGAGGCGAGCGACCATAACCCAAGGTTCCCAAAAACCAGGAAAACAAAAAGCTCTCCAAGCATTTGAAACCCCAAAAATTGCATAAAGCTAGAACAAAAAGGAAAGACACCACAACATTAAGGCTTACCCACAAACTTCCTTTCCCTCTTGCCTCATTTTTTCTTGGGAATATTAGCAGCGAGCACAAAGGTGGCCTCCCTTTGACACTTCTCAGCCCGCTCCACTAGGATTTTTAATTTCCACCATTTTCGAGCAATGTTTTCCCTATATTCCCCCTTGTTTGTTTTACCCCACCAACGAATGAAAGGCACTAGGCCATAAACCTTGGCATCATCTTCATCTTCAAACATTCAAAATAATTGAAGCCAATTCCTGAGATATCCCACTCCAAAATGGAGTCCAACTCCAACAATAAATCATTATCAAACATTAACATAGTGATTCTCATTACCTCATCTTTAGTCTCACCAATTTCAAGTGCCCATGCAATGACCATTGAGACCACATCTAGGTTAACCCACCATTTCTGATTACAACCCTAGAATCGCTCTCCCAAAACCTCCAAAGTGACTACAACAATAGCCTTCTCCTTCAAAATTAAAATCCCCATCATCTGCTCCTTGCTAATAGGGCCATGGAAGGCTTTTTGTTGCTTCTTTGTGGTAGTAGAAAAGTTTGCCCCCATAACTACTCTATCCTCGGATGACACCACAACACAATGCCAAGCGACAAGAATAAAAAAACTTGCTGAACACAACAACCAACACCAGAGCATATAAGGAAAACATCACATGCTTCAAACACCTCAATCAACCCAGAGTAATAACTGAACTGAATGTCATGATCCAACTAATTTCCAAGTGGGAAGAGGAAGGATCTAAAAATAATTACTAATTTAGAAAAGGAAGATGCACATCAATTGAAACTATCATTTAACCTCAAGGTTAAATAGAGAAAAAGGACATTAGCTGACGTTAGACATGCCAGTGGAGAGAGATAAAAACACATAACAAAGAGAGGCCCCACATCTACCAAGTAAGGAAATAAAATATATTCATAAATATGAATTTGAAAACCAACGGTCCCGAGCCAAAAAAAACAAAGTTTTCAGGGGTTAGAATTAGTTGTAAAAAATTCAGTGCAAACCTCATTGATTTTCCCATGATTAGTAGCCCATTTGGAAATAATGTCTGCTTCAATATTGCATTCCCTATGAACATGACTATTTTTGAAATCTAGAAAGGACTAAAGAAGAGAAGAAATCTCCTCAATGGTTTTCTTTAGGTGCTAATCCTTAGCACAACCATTTTTTATGGCATTCACAATAACAAGTGAATCCCCTTCAAGATGAACCTTTTGAAGCTTCATCTTTCTACCAAGTTGAAGGGCCAACAACGCAGCACAAGCTTTAACTACATTGTTGGTGCCATAATTCAGTCTTTGGACTACTAAGGCAAGAACATCCCCATTTCAATCTTTAACAACAACCCTAACACCAGAATGGCCAGGGTCACCCTTAGAGGCACCATCAAAGTTGATTTTAGTCCAACCTAGATCAGGTTTCAACCACTTCAACTCCTTGGATTTTTTAATTGTTGCAACATCTTTAACACCTCCAACCCTAAACTTCAAAAAAGGCCAATTTGAATGAAGCTTTCTATCTTCCTTGGTATACACAAAACTCCATGTGGAAGCAAGAAGAGAAGTTTTCATTATTTCTTGTATAGCCAGATTGATACCTGATTTAATCCTCTATAAAGATCTTTCCTTTCCTTGAAAGATCATCCTATTGCGTTCTTTCCATAACTCCCAAACTATAATAGAGGGACAAACCTTCTATAGGCTAGATAAGGCTGTGGATTTCAAGGGAATAGGCCAGCTTTGAAAAACCTTAAAAACATCATACTATATAGGGCCTCTCCAATTTGACTTTCCCTTAATCATCAACCAACATTCCTCAGTAAAGGGACATTGAAGAAGAAGGTGGTTAACATCTTTCGATGTAGCTTTGCAAAGAACACACCTAGTAGGCCCCTGTAAACCAAACCTCCTCCTTCTCTCAACTATGAGGATTTTCTTATGCATAGCCAACCAAGCAAAGGCTCTAGCCTTTGGAAGACATTGTTTTTCCCAAAACCATTTAGTAGGCCAAAGGATGAGAGGCTCCTCATCCACTTGAGATAAGAAACTAAGTTTCATTGAATAATGCCCACTTTTAGAACAACACCAAATCAGCTTGTCCTCCTGATCAAATCTGATAAAGCTTCTATGCTAGAATAAATATTTCATTAAAGATAGTTGATGATCATTGAGATTTAGGCCATCTAGACATTTCCACTGTCAGCTAGGACCCATAGGAGAATCCTTGCACTCTAAATAGTCAGCCACCTTATGAATCCATCTACTAGAAAAGAAAACTCTTAGATCAAAAAATCTAACATCATCTTTAAGGATTGTGTGATTGTTCTAGGAATCATCCCAAAATAGAGATTTAGAACCTTTACCAACATGCCAATAAACATGTCTACTAATGATGTGCCTACAATCTAAAATGAAATTCCAAATGGCAGAGCCTTTAGGGGGATTAACAATGGTAAGAATCCTTTCATCATCAAGAGAGTCTAAGTATTTAGATTTCAAAATATTAACCCATAAGCTGCCTGGTTGACTGCATAAGTTCCACACTAATTTAGCACCCAAAGCCAGGTTCATCTTCTGCCAGTCTTTCAAACTTGCACCCCCATAATGTTTCTATTGCATATTTTGTCCCAAGCAAGGAGAGGCCATTTATCACCATCTTCCACCCCATTCCAAAAAAACTTCCACATTCTCCTAGTGATGACATATAGAACTTTGTGCAGAATCTTAAAGTAACTCATTGAGTAAATAGGAATAGCAGAGATAAAAAATTGCAGGAGTAAAATCTTACCCACAGAGGTAAGCCACCAGCTTTTCCAACCCTCCATCCTCTTAAAGAAATTGTCCATAAGGTTTTTCCATAGTTGAGGTTTGGAAGCACCGTAAAAAAGAGGCACACCAAGATATTTACTTGGTAACAAACCAATTTTAATCTGAAGGATTTCATTTATACGATGTTGCACATTCCTATTAGTGTGGACAAACTAGATCTCAGACTTATGCCAATTAACACACTGACCAGTAGCTCTGCTATAACTGTCCAAAGTAGCTTTGATAACTCTTGCTTTGCCAACTGAGGATTCATCTAGGAGAAAGTTATCATCCAAAAATTGTAGATGTGTAGAAGGGTCCACCCCATTAGCAATATTAATGCCTTTCCATCTGCCTTGAATCCTTTTCTTAGAGATAAATCTACCCAAAAATTCTGCTATTATAATAAATAGAAAGGGTGTAATAGGATCCCCTTGTCTAATGCCCGTAGTAGTTTCAAAAAAACCCTGAGGACTGCCATTCACCAAGATGGAAAATCTTGGAGTATGGATGCAACTTGCAATCCATTTCACCCAAGCATTAAAAAACCCAAACCTCCTTAGGACTTTTAGAAGAAAATCCCTATTAACATTGTCATAAGCTTTCTTAATGTCCAGTTTGATCATCATCCAGTTAACTTTGGCATTCTTAATTGTATGGACAACTTCATGGGCAATAATAATGCCTTCAAAGATGGACCTATTAGGAGAAAACCACTCTGCTCCTCTGAGATAATATTACCAAGAATACATTTCTGCCTATTAGCAACCACTTTGACAATAACTTTGTAGACTATTTGCATAGAGCTATAGGCCTGTAATTGTCAAAAGATCAGGAGTCCTCCTTTTTGGGGGTTAAAGAAATAAAGGTGTGCCAAATTTCATCACTAATTATGCGCCAAGCTTTCTGAAAAAAAAGAGAGCAGGAAAGCCATCAATGCCCGATGCTTTATCTCCACCCATACTAAACAAAGTAGCCTTAACTTCATCTTTGGAAACTGGGTTAAAGAGCATAACATTCTGATCCTTTGTAATGCATTTCAGAATAAGAGAAAGCATTTCCTCTTCATCAAGATATCTACCCATAGGCTGTGAAACAATGTTTTAAAAATAGGCAACAACTTCTAGATTAATACTCTGCACATCATTAATAACCTCACCATTTCCGGACTCAATAGAGAAGATCTTGTTTCTAGATCTTCTAGTTTTGACAGACTTATGAAAAAATGTTGTGTTTTGATCCCCCTCTTTCAACCAGATTTCTTGGGATTTTTGTTTCCAAAAGATCTCCTCCCTAGCTAGGATCTCCTTGTAATGTTTCTGGAGAGTTTGTTCCTCTTCAAATAAGAGCTCATCCATACCAGATGCAATAACTCTCTCATTAAGGTGGTTTAAGCTTTTTTCTAACATAAGATTTTCCACAAAGATATTTTTAAACACATCCCTGTTCCAAATTTTCAATTGATCCTTGATAACCTGGAGTTTCTTGAAAAGATGAAGGATTTGTTACCATCCATTACATGAGCAATTCTCCACCATGTCTCAATGTTGTGAAAAAATCCTCTGCCCTGAGTGACATATCCTCAAACTTAAAAGGAGAGCGTTCAGGGACAACATCTTCTTGAATGTTACAAACTATTGAAAAATGATCTGAACCGGTGAGGGGTAAGATATCTTCTGAGCATAACCAATCACAATCCTCCCAATTACCAACTAGAAAGAATCTGTCAAGTTTTTCAGCTATATTTAAGAAGCCACTTCTCCTATTAGTCCGGGTGAAAGCTCCTATTCTAAAATCTAATTTGACCATGCCATTGTTAAGGACAAAATCCACAAAGGCTCTCTGACTTTTTCTCTACCAACCCTTGCCACCTTTTTTCTTATTAGGGCTTAGAATAGCATTAAAGTCCCCACCCAAAATAAATAAATCATCTCATCTTTCATCAAGGAAGTTAAAGAGAACCTTCCATAAGGCTTCTTTCTTAGTTGAGCTATTAGGACCATAAATGTTGAAAACATAAAAATGAGAAAGTAATTATTTAGAGGTTACCTCAATCTATTGCCAGTTGGAATATTGACTTAGTAGCACTACCTCCACAACACTATCATCCCACAAAATACCCAAGCCACTAGAAGCACTTGAAGCATCTAAAAAATGCCTTTCCATCTAGAGAATTTATTTTGGAACTTAAGAATATCATCACCTTTGAGTTTAGTTTCTTGTAGCAACACAAAATCTGCTCTCGCCTAATCAAGACCTCTCTTGATCATGCAAACTTTGTCAGGGGCATTGTATCCCCTAACATTCCACAAAAGGAGCCTCATTACTGCCGCAAAAAGGCATAACCTTTTCCTGATCTTAGCAATTTTGTTTGGTCTATTGCATAACCAACTTGTTCCAGTCTTTCTTTTACGGACTTAGGACCCCTTCACCTTTTCTCACCCAGTTTTGGTTTCAAAAACTTAGACTCAGATTGCTTAAGTCCTCTGTGTTCGAGAACATGAGGAGTGTCTTCAACACCTAGAAAATCATCATCACCATCATCACTATAGCAACTTAAATTGGACGAGCAGTCAAGTGGATTGTCACCACTATCCCTTGCCTCATTAAATGAGCTTTCCAAATTTTTGATAGTGGAAATTCATCCATCTTGGATGTTATTAGAAATAATAGGCTATGTTTCTTTGGATGGGAAAAGAGCATGATCAACAAGGAGCCTGTTAAGAGTGTCAGATGTAGGAAGAGAACACTCAGCCATGTCATAAGGACAAGTCACCTCAAGGATTTCATCCAAAGGATGAATACTACATGAAGGGAAGTCATAGCCACTTGAGGCATGACCTCTTTGAGAGTCATCAAGATCCAGAGGGGGGTTGGAAACAAGATGCTGAAAGAACTCTGACAAAGCATTACCTTCTGCTTGTTACAAAGCATAACTGAGAGGAGAAGAACAATGAACAAGGGCTCCATAAGATGATTGAGGGGCTAGAGAGTCAAGCGACAACAAGGGAGGAGGAAAGCATTGATCAAATTTGCTTAGAGATTTGAGTAAAGAAGCTCCATTAGAAATATAGACCTTCATCTTGTTAGGGCTGATGGGGATAGAAAAGCCCATTGGGCCAACATAATTTGAGCTAGGGCCGGTAGGACTAGGAAAACAAGATAGGAGTTGCACAGGGGAATGAGAAAGGAAAGTACCTTTAATAGCTTTTTCTAGAGCTTTTCTACAACCCTTCATCCATTTAGGAGATACAAATGGAGAGCCCATTGGGCCTAATACTACAATCTCTGCTTCATCCAGTTAGGAAATATCCCTGGCCAAGGATCTCCTCCCTAACTCATCTAACATAATATCCTACACATGTCCTTTACCCTTTGCAAGACTAGGGTCATTAGTAGAACCCAGATCGAGATCCCCTTCCCAAACATCTAACATTTTCTTCCATACTACATTAGCAGACCCCAAGCTAACATGGTGTGGGATCGGGTTGTTTTTTTGTAGGTTGATCAGGATCTTGAGGTGAATAAAAGCATCCTTATCATTGATAACTTCCTCGGAACGAATATAGGACCCAACCAGATTTCCAATATGTTGTAGAGTTTCCTGACCCCAATATTCAGCTGGAAGGTTGTGAAGGTTAATCTAGACTGGGTATTCCATTAACTTTTCCTTGGTTGGATCAAAATTAGCCTCCCAGTCTCTTAAATATACACATTTACCCTCTATCAGATAAGGACCATTAGCCATGATCTAGTCCTTATCGACTTTAACATCACATAGGCCCATATAAAAGCCATTGGCCAAGGTTTTGAGTTTGCAACCCTTGCCCCAAACATTGTAACACCAGTTTCTAACAAGATTAATTGAAGGCCACAGACCCAACCATTTAAAAAAGAAGGCATTATCCTTAAGAGAGTCCATAGATTCCTTCCATTCAGAGTTGGAAAATCTTACCGTAGAAATGATTTTATATTTGATATTGGCATCTAGTTGGTGCACCTCCTCAACAGATGTCTGGTTTTGATTCATGTCCATGGCTTGCTTTGATTTATAAAACCTTCCCACAATCTTTGAGAAATCAAATTTTTTTCCAAAATTTACATAGCCCTTATTATTATTGAAACCCAACTCACGCTTCTCCCATCTCCTGCCATACCGAGGAAAATGTCTTTGAGCTCTTGTAAAGGATTCATTAACCTGGTCCAATCTGAGCTTAGGTCTCCAAGTTTGAAAATGATCATTGTTTCTCCTGTTGAAAGGGTAATGAGAAGCAGGTTGAAATTTGTATGAGAGCGAGCCATGGTGCTGGAAAGCTCCTCTCCCACCAGAGCTCACCCTGCGACTACCGGGAATAGTTGTAGGTCACTGTTGGGGTCTTCACCTCTCCCACTCCATCAATAAATATGAATTAACTTTTATTTAGATGATATATATTTTTATATTTATATCCTTTATAATATTTGTAATTGTGTTTAATTCTAAATATATATTGGATGTTAATATATTTAGCTCTTAAATGGTATTGTTTAACCAATTAGTTGTTAAATTATTAAAGTGATTATTTATGGTTAATTTAATTAATTGATCTTTTCTTTTAAAGTTATGAGTTTTACTTGATGTTTTTTTTGTATGTGTTTATTTGTGTTGATTATCGATTTGGGGTTAGTTGGTTAAGAATGCCATATCAGAGGCTTTGGGTTATTTTTTTTGGAATGCGCGAGTTATTTTTTGTAATCGTTATTTTGATCTTAATTTTGAATTGATCTTTTATATGATATGTGATCACCTTGTAATTTTATTTTGTTATCATGTGGTATGGATGTTGTCCAAAATAACTATGTTTTGGTTGCATATTTCACATGGGGAAATATGGTCTCAATCTTTACTGTCAAACTTGTTCTATTGAAGCTTATGATTTTGAGAGGACTTTGAAGTATGTTTTTGATGTCATGGTTATGTGAGAACCAGTGTGTTCCTATTGTACTTATGAATTGATTTGAGGATTATTATTATCATTTGGTTGTTCTCAATTTTTGAGCCTATGTAGAATAACTAAGTGTATAGGTGGGGAATGACTTGTAATAGGTGCTGGGTTCCGCAAGTGGCTACCAGGATAACTTATTGGAAGTGACTTAATAAAGTGATAACATGATAAAATCTATTAGGATAGAAACATTAATAATATGTCTATATTCCTCACCCATGCCTTGAGCGCTAGCATAGGCTAGGATGGGTTGTGAGAAGATGCTTACTGTTTGTATAGACTTGGATATAGCATAGTTGGTACCTTATTTGTATGAGAGGATTATTGATACCGCATAGAGTCACTAGGGCGCCAGGGTCCAGAGAGACTACTAGGATAAATCTAGAGTTGACTTATGTAATGACACTTCCCTATATGCATCTTAGATTTCCTACATATGTTGGTTGCCTCTAGTTGAGTATGTATTACCTTTGTCATTTTGTTGTACCTTTTGAGATAGAGAGCTTTCAAGATCCATTTCTTAGTTACTAGTGTGGTTGATTTTAGTGTTTGATATCCGAGTGGGGTATGTTATCTCCTCAACATGGTGGGAGTGGACCTTTGGTTCCACGAGGTCAGGTGGTAGTGATTCTTTTACCATTTGAGATTATGATGTTCCTATATTGGTGATGGATGATGCTTGTTGTTGTTCCCTTCTTCTTGTTCTTCATTGGAGGCTTTTTCATATCTATCTTATGATGATTATATTTGTACCTTGTATCAGTGCTTAAGATGTAATTCTTTTGGGATATTGTACTATACTTTGTTCTCGGTTATTGTTACATACCCTATGACTTGTGCATAGGATGTTGTTTCATTGTGTATACCTTATGGTATTGGTTGTATCTATGTTTTTTTATATGAGGTTTTACTTGTTATTCATTTGTATATATGGGATTTGTAATTATACTTAATCTTAAATAATTAATTAATATTTACATAATCTACGTCAAGGACCCTTGAGATTTGTAATTTGTGTTTGAGTCACACTTGTGTGTATGAGTTGTATTATTTTGTATTGCTTTCGCATTGATATATGTTGTTGTTGTGTAAATTCTTAAGAAAAAAAATTATTTTGTAAACATAGCAACATATTTTAGGTTAAGTTCTCCTAGGTTCCCTAATGAGGCAACACACACACACACACACACACACACACACACACACAATTTATTATTATTATTATTATTTTATTCATATATATGTGTGTGGTTGCATTATAAACAATTATGCAACCCTTTTATATATCATTATTTTAATATATGTATTAACCTTTTTCCTTTAATGGAAATTGAATTCCATTGAAACAAGGTGCACATTAAAGGGTAAGGAGTGAAAGTGGAATTCATAATATTATTAAGTTTGGGAAATATCCTTAAAGCCATGACATAGTATATGTGGTACAGAAGGTAAAATAATAATAAAGGAAATTGAAATGCTTCTATAAGGTGTATGACGAAATGCGAATTAAAATGAACTAAGAGGGAACCACCTCTTAAATATAAGAAATTGCAATCAAATTAAGTTAGAAGAAATTCATTGCTCTCTACATGGAAATCAAATTCTATTGAGAATGATATGAATGCATATTTAAGAAAATATCTTTTAGCCACATCTTGGCTTAGGGGAGAGGATCTAGTACCTCAATGCATTCCAATGGTTGTGATAGGAGTTATTGATTTGATACCCACATTTATTAATTTAATATCCATAATTGTTGATTTAATATTTGATATTTTTCACAACATGACATCAATAGTTGTAACCTTTAATGTTGTTCTTGGTGATGATGACTATCCATAGTTGAATGAAATGTATCCTTTATTCTAAAAAGCAACCAATCATGTGACACCACATCAACTGTTCAAGTATGAGTGTTTCTTTTGCATGAACATTGGTCTCACTTTTTTTTGGGCTATTTTGGACACCTTAACAAAAAGCATGTTGATGTGGCTTCATATTTAATGATGTGGCCATGAAACCTTAATTAGTTATAAACAAGGTGCTTGCCAAATAAACTGCTATTAAAAACAAGGGACACAAGCCTCAAAGTTCCTGCCTTTTAGGGTGAGATATGGTGAAATGCTAATATGGTTATTTGGAAATTAATAGTACATATTGCATGTATTAAGTTAATTTATAATTGAATAGAAAAGTAATTCTTTAAGTTCTTAGAATTAAAACATTAAGAAACTACATGCTTAAAAATATGGTTAACATATTAAAAAAGAAACATAAACACAATATTAAAAATAAAGAAAAAATATACAAAAAAAATGTTAGTAAAAAAACTTGTATTTTAAATTAAAAGATTATTAAAGTTGATAAAAAAAATATGTTAGAAAGAAAAAATTTAAAATAGAATATTAATAATAAATAATTTTTAAATTATTATAATAATAATGCATTTTTTTTAATATTATTTTACTTAAAATTAATTATAAATGTCATATTTTTATATAATTAATATTATGGGCACCTACTCATCTATCCTGCTCCACAGTGGCTTCTCCAATCCATTTTGACAGTCTCAAAATGAATGACCTGCAGCTGAGATGACAAGAGAGGGGAGGCCATTCAATGTAAAAGGTGGATGAAGTAAATAATGTAAAAAGTCTATGAAATGAATTTTTTTATTAACATATCTTATTAACTTTATTTAATAAATATTAAAATTTTAAAATAAATAAATAAATAAATAAATAAATAAATAAATAAATAAATAAATATATATATATATATATATATATATATATATATATATATATATATATATATATATATATATATATATATATATATATAATTTTATTTATAATGAATATATTTAAATGGTTTTTTTAAAAAAATATTATCTTTATTCACAATATTTTTTAATATTATCTTTTTAGATAATTTTAAGATAATATTAGACAAGTAAAAATATTCTTTTATTTTAAGTGAGTTTTTTTAAATCAAGAATATATGAAGACTAATTTTGAGGTGTATTACAAAATTACAAAAACTTCTCAAAAACTAATAGCTAATAAGTAATAGAGACATATAATATATTTATTTAAGTTATATGTAATTTGATGTGATATTATTAAATTATCAATGAGAAACATTAGTAGAACATTAATAGAGAGTTATTTTATAAGTTTTAATTGAAAATTATAATACATTAAAATATAATTGTTTAATAATGTGATCTTAAATTGCTTGATCTTGAAAATGCTCTCTTATATTTAGTTTGCATATAGTTAATATTATTATTTATGTATATATAGAATTGTCTTTTTTATCTTCAAATTTAATTTTGACGAAGGGAAAAAAGTTACTTAGTTTTCAAAAGAATCTCTTTGGCAAAAAATAGAGATAACTAATTTACTATTATATATTTAATTAAATTTAGTATACAATAATCATATTTTTAAAAATTAAAATATATTTGTTTAACAATATAATCATAAATTATTAAAATATATTAAAAATTTTAAAATACAAACATAAAAATTATAATATATTATTTTTAAAATATATAAATTTTAATATTTCATATTTTTACCTATCAAATATTATTTAGAAAGATAATAGTAAAAAATTTAAAAATTAATAAAAAATAATCAATTTAATAAAAAAATATTTTTACAAATTCAATATTTTTTAGATATTATAATAAGTCAAAAAGCATTCATAAGATTTAAATGTATTTTTATCGTTTAATATGCATCTTTATTCGGAAAACAATATAGCCGCCATATGCGTACTTCTCAGAGCAGTACAAATCAGCTCCACACCCAGTGCCGTTTACACCTGCCACTTGCAATTTTATCGATTTTTCTGGCATTAATTTTATTTATTTCATTGTCTTTTGCATAGAGAGCCAATAAAATTGTGAATAAATCATATTATTTAAATTCTTCAGGTATGTTAAAATGATTTAACTTTACCAAATAGAAACTGTCATAAAAATCTGCAAAGTTGATTGGTTAAAAAAATTATTTTTCGAATAAACGGAATGCAATAGTTACCTGCCGTAGGCAGAACCAATAAGTTGATTTAAAATTTCCACATATTGAAAAGTGCGAAATTATAATGGAACGGCCTTATTCATGGAATTGAAAAACCAAATAAAATGAAATCGAAACGGGTGAATTAAAAGAACGTTGATAGTCATTTCTGAGATACGCAGAAGGCAAAAAAGGGGCAGGCACGGGAGAAGAAAAGAGAATACGGAAGAAATACTCACTGAGCGTAGGAAGAAGGATTTATTTTTACCATCCGTTCTCACTCACGCATTGTGGAATGAAGGACGCCCATAGGTTTGAAGGGTAAAGCAAACCGATTTTGGAAAGATTAAAACACTCATTTTCTGTCCTGGAAGAGGATATACGACCATAGTGGCTGGAGAGGTTTGGAGAGGGGGATTATCTACAGAGACGTCTACAGCATCTTGTTTGCTCCGGTCTCTGCACATTCACAGGCATGTGAATGTCTAGTTCTTTGTTCTTTTTCATGCTTCAATAAATCCCTTCATTTTAGCTAGTGTATTTTGAAGAATTACCAGCTGAATATATAATGTTTGAGAATATAAAGTATGATTTATGCTGTGCCCATATAGCTGAATGGGATTTTACTACCAGAAGTTTAGGGTTCTTGAGATAAATGCAAACATAAACCCTACAGCAGGATGAACAAGAATAAAGTAGTGTCTAAACTAATATGATTGTTCTTTAGAAGAACATGAGTATTTCTTCTACAGGCAGCTCATGAATAATTTCTGGTGTAGTTAAACTTAAGGAAGGCTCGAGACCTTAATTAACTATAACAAAAAATGAAACCATTGTAATAATGGGAGCTAAATTCTTTTTATGAATTTCTTCAAGTTAAACATGTTGCTCGTTTCTTGAAGTGTTCAAATTTTTTAACAGAATTCAGTATGAGAATTCAGAAATACTTACTATATTTCCTATGTTTCCTAAGAAGATAGAATGTGGGTATCATCCCTGTCTTTTATTGGAACATTTTATAAACACTAAACTCAGAGTAGAGATAAAATAAGTTTATAGTAGCAAAAGAAAACGGTTCCCATCTGTCAATGGAAACACAGAGACATTTTTAGGGTTATCTACCCACTTGTGGGGTCATGTGGGTAAGAATGAACAGCTACTTCGGTACTGTTCTGAAAGTTTAAGAAAGAATTTGTTCGCTGGAAAGTGGGAACATAATTATTCTACTAAATAAACTTGACTAAACCTTCACTACAATGTCTAGACTCATTATGAGTCAACTTGTGATCGTGGGTGCATAATTAATTGCACAACTGTTGTTCATTATTTACTTTTATTTGACTGGTAAAAATATTTGGAGTGTAGACTCACGTGCAAGCATGAAAGGTGCAGAGATAGCAGCACTTTCATGAGAGCATGAAGTGCTAGAGATGCCATTAACCCTATATGAGCCAAGTAATGTTACCATTCAAGGTAAAGAAAAATGGTTGAAGTCGAAATTCATGCTAATTTAATTTTCTAGAACTTTAAAACAGAAAGTTAATTGGTTAAATAACCAAGAACAATAGATAAATATCATTGGTTACAATGGACAACTATGACATGGAATACTGTGGAAGTAGTACGGCTAGCAAGCCTACATTCCTAAAAGACTCATCATAGGAGCTGTAAACCACGATCGTTGTTCATATGATAGCCCAGAATGTAGGGTCAATGTTACTGATTACTAATTAAGTAAACTTGTCCAAGCATCAACACGAAAATGTTTATGAACCTTATTTCTGCATAACGACTAGGACTAGTTAAGTCAAGAGTCTTGCGTGATTATGAAATTAGATAACTAAATTTTTATCGAGAAGTGGAACCAAGTGGAGTAGGGTGAGGAACTTGACTACACGTCCTGTACGTGCTTGCATCGTGAAAACCTTGGCCAAGGTACACTGTGCTAGTGTTAGTCAGTTTGTATTGTTCTGGATACATTCCTATTTAGAGGTCATGCTAGTTAGGAGTAGCTATAGAGTATGGCCGGCTAGAGTTATGTAGGATCATACACTAGATTCAGATGGCTTGTTCATCACCATGTTTACATCCCTTGCGAAGGGTCAGGCCACTTCGAGTGGGAAGTGTGCAAGGGGGATCAGTAGATCCATGGTTGGGTAGTAAAAACGCCCTGGTGATACTTTCCCCCATGTTACTTTGAAGTATTCAAGAAAGACAAAATGGATTTAGTAATGCTAGTACACTCTCAATAAGATTCTACACTTACTTTGTATTTTATGTTAAGTTAAATGATCTGAAACATGACGAGATGTCTTTCTTTTAAATAATTTTCTGCTCTAATTTGATGCAATAGCTATTATTATGTTAAAAAAAAATGTTTACAATTTTCCATTTTGTACTGGATCATACTTCTTTTTGTTTCAGTTAGCTAGCTAAATTAATTCTTGCTAAGAATTTAGCGTGTTACAAGTAGAGAAGAAATAGAGTGAGTGAAAGCATAGAGAATATATGAAAGTTTGAATGCGAGGATCAAAGATTTTTTTTGGCAAGGACATAATTGACCACATTGGCACCTATACTTTGAGGGAAGCAATGACAACTATAGGAGTTCGGAAACTAGAAGAGTCCATTAAGGATAAGTAGACCATTATGAACTTCTAATTGGAAAAGGTGCCTTTAATTGGATTTATCACATTAGATGAAAATCTTAATAGCCCAAAATGCTCTAAATCTAGACCATGTAGCTAAATCTTATTTCTTGTAAAATCATGAATTGGATTTGGATGGTCATTACATTTATTTAAATGTTCCAATAGAATTATGCCTCTTATAAGTTGCTAATTTAGGTATATGATTAGGTATTAGTTTGGAGTTTGGGTATGCTAGTATGCCTTTTTCTCTTAGGTTGGGTACGACTATACTATTGAAATATTGTGGAAATGGACCCTTAGCCTAGAAATGCAAAGTAGGAACTTATTCATTCACCATTTCCAATTTGGGATTATTTCGTTGAGGGAACAATCAATTAGGTTCAGCTTCAATTTTAAGGGGAGTTGAACACTATGATTAATTGTTCCCCTTTTTGATTTGATATGATTAGATATGAAAATGCAAGCTCTAGGCAAAATGATAAGAAATTGACAAGATTTAGCATAGACAAACAAATATTGAATTGGAAGCAGACATATAAGTACATATCTGGTGGGTACATAGAAGAAATTCTAATTGAAATCTGGAGCTAAAAGTGGCGAACTACGGAGATAGTTGCCCTCGTCTTGCAGGTGTCTTCATTAGTTGAGGCTTTAGATTTTAGATCAGGAGGCTCTATAGATCTTTCCCGCCAAAATTCAGCCTAAAAGTGTGGGACATATGAGCTAATTGACATAGTCTAGGGGTTTTGTGCTTACTCAAAGTCTGTGACTGTGCCTCTCAATCTGCTTTGTGCAATTCTACAACTTTCAGCTGTTGGATTCGTAACTTGCACACATAAGAGAAGGAAAAATGTTGTGTTGTATAGAGGGTTGCCTAAGTCAAACCCTGTGTTGGTGTATCCACCTTAACTACAACAATGTTGGATGAAAGAGAGCTTACTCTTGGTAGGGAAAAGGCTGAAAACCTTAAAAGAAATGCTTACAATGACAAATTATGCCTTTGGAGTGGAATCCCTTGCCTTGTAGCCTTACGTAAAGCTTGATGTTACTTGATGGATGTTAATGCATGCCTTCATCATGGACGAACACAGGGAACTTGATCATGATCACTAAACTTGATTGCTTGATTACAAACTTCTGGTCAATTGCCTTGAATATGCTTGATTGAATGCTCATAAGAATCGAATTGTGTTGATAGTAGATGTGAAAGATAGATGATAGATATTCATATCAGAGAGGGAGTTGTTTTCATGCACAACTTATACCTTTTTGGGTTTAATTTTTGAAGAAGGCCGACATCAGGGAGCACTTTCCCGTTATTTGCAAAGTTGACTATTATGATTTCAAATTTGCCTAGATAGGGGTGCTAGTCGCCCCTAGTCCTAATATTTTAGGCCAGAAGGTCTCTGAGTAGGGGATTGGACTTAGCCTATAAAAATAGTCTCAAAATTGAGCACAATCATACATAAATTAGGAGCATGAGGCACAACCACCAAAGTAAGCCCAAAATGAGTGTGAATTTAGAACAGGATACAATTTATGATAGTACATTTAGCCCCCACTTTAGGGGGAGTATGAACTTACGTTCGTACTCTTGGTAAAGAATATAACAACATCAAAAGACTTTCATTGAGACATTAAAGGGACAAGACAACATCAAGCCCCAAGGACTTAGGATCCCATCAATCTAAAATATTAAGGAAAAGGAGCAATATGATTAGCATAGGTAAACCCACACATGGAATATACAAGAACAAATAAGTTTATGACATCTAGGGACTAGTAAGATCTATAGAAACTTACTAGGAGGCATAAGATAAAAGGCACGACCTCTAGTACTAGTAAGGACTTTTGGATACTTACTGGAAGTCATGTTAGAAAAGGGAGTTACACAAGTCTAGAAAGTTGCATTATGTGAGGTGATTCATGCAAAGGTGAAGGTCTCAGGTAGGTTAGCAAGTTGCGTTATGCTGGGTGAGTTTCATGCCAATGAATATTACAAAGAAAAACCCCTTTGTTTGCTAGATCAACAAGTTGCATTATGGTGGGTGAGTTTCATGCCAATGAATATTACAAAGAAAAACCCCCTTGTTTGCTAGGTGATCTAAATATGACATTGCAAGATAGGTGCTGCATTGACACCAAGTAATTTTTTTGATATGAGATTGTAAAATGGGTGTTGTCGTGACACCAAGCAAAACCATGGTGTGTGATCTAAGTTTATAAACCAATCTCATGATGTGTGTGCAAAGTGAAACATATAAAGGGCTTGCATATGTGAACCATGAGTGGCTTCTTTAAGGTAGCATACATACATCCAAAGACAAGTAGGTCGTAGTAGTGAAATGTTCCCAAACATGAGCAAATCAAAGGCGAAAGGCACATAAGGTAAGAGCACGTAAGGGATCCATGATTTAGGGTTAATATGCACATTAGATAAATCATCTGTATTAATATGATTGTTTTAGTGGAACTACAAGCACAATGAAAGGAGAGCACATAAGATGAACAAAGGGTCTTTTTTATTTAACATGGAATAGACCAAAAAGCCTCAATGCTTTGCATTGTTTCCAAAAGACAACACAAGAGAACATTTATGACAAAAGCACATTTATGACATATGTATATGGCATATAGAAGAATGAAGATACAAATAGAGGAATGTCATGATAGGATCGGTCTCTTTGTATCCTTGTGCCAACAGAGCCTCAAGGGTCATCCAAAGAGAGCTTATCAAAGAAAAAGACATGCCAAGCAACACATCATTGGGAATCACATTACATGGAAGCAAACACATAAAACAAAGTGTTATTGAATGAACAAGCTAGTCTAGCAAATCATCCGCCTCCCAATCTTGCTCATCCTTTTACAGAGATGGTGGACAAGATGCTAAAGGAGCGATGTCTTGTACAGTGGATGGAGCTATGCTAGCGCTAAACATGGACCTTGCTCTGATGATGGATCACAATTTGTGTCACTAGGAGCTAAATTTAGCGCTTCTAAAAATATCAAAGACAAGTCATCATTATTATTCTCAATAGTTTCAAACATATTGTGAGAATCATCATTCAAATTGATCACTATTGGTGATTTGATACGAGGTGGAGATGAAGCCCTTGGAATCCACAACTTCAACTTTTGGTAGGATTGGGCTCCTCTCTGGGGGTGGTAGATGGTAAGGAAGGTTGAGAAGGTGAGACCAAATCAGCATACAAATGCTTAGGGGAAGACTCACTTCTTGCAGCAAGCTAACGAGCCTTGGCGCAATGTCTTCGTCAATGTTCACTTGCACTATGATTTTGTCGATTACAATTTGAAGCTTCTGTAGGTGGAGGTTGGGTATAAGTCAACATTGGTTCCTTTTCTTCCTTTGCTCTAGGAATAGGAGCAACAAAAGGAACCTTTAAAGGTTGAGCGATACAGGGAGTTCTAGATGGTGTTGGAGTTTGCCTCTTTTTCCTTTATAGGATGGCAGAGGTGGAACCACAACATACATGCTAGGAACTTTAGGAGTAGGAATGATTCTTGGTCCATGTGGTTCACTTGTTGCCTGTGGGGAAGGAAGAGCTACTTCTATATCCATAGACATCGAAGGATCCTTAAGGGTAGTAGTGAAGTGGGTCCCAAAGGATAATCTAAGGACAACTCAACTATTTTCTTGGCTTTAAATTTTTGGTAGGATAGGAATAGGACATCTTCGTGAGGTTTGGTTGATTGCAGTTTTTTGAGGTCAATATAATCAAGTGTATTGTTTCCATGATTAGACAAGGGTTGGAAGGCACTATGATGTCTAGTTTTGACTTGTCCTTCAATACTGAACTTCAAACACTTGTGCACTATTGAAGGGACTGCCTTCATGGATGTGAGCCAAGGATGACCTAACTTCACATGAAATTGGTCTGAGGTAGGGATAATAGTAAAAGGAACATCTAAGCACTTAGAACCAACTTCAATGGAACATGTGATGGAACCTATGGTAGGACAAGTGAAGACATCATGCACCTTGATCAAGACTTCTAATTTATTGTAGGTGTTTTTATATAATTCATGGATGTAAAGATATTCTTTTATGATCACATTCACCATACATACTGGAAGTTTGTTTTTGATTCTAGCAATAATGAATAATGGTCCATTAGGTGCATTTATGATATCACTTGTGGTAAAGGTGATAGTGGGTTTACATTTAAGTTTAGGTTTTGTTCTATCAAATTCACAATGTTGTAAGCTTCATTCGATAAATCATCAATGATTATATAACTATCATCATTAGGTTCGACAACTTTTTTGGATTGGTAAAGATTTGCAAGTTTGATTAGGTGGTGCTACAAATTTATTCCCTTTATCATTCACATCATCCGCCACAATAACATTAGAGTTGACTAGGTTTCCAATTTCATTTTTTAGACGCATACATCTCTCTATTTCATGTATGGGTTGACAACGATATCGACAAAAGGCCTTTGGGTTAAAGGAAGGTGACAAAGGCTTTGAAGGGTCTACATGATGTAGTTGGGGAAGTGTTGTGAGGTTTTCACACCATTGCCCCAAAATTTATGGGGACCCCCCTCTTTTCAAACTTGCTTGGGCAATTTTCTCAGATCAAGGATTGAAGGTGAAGTTTGAGGCGCTTTGGGTGTAATTTGGAGCAAATTTGAAGGGTTAAGAAATGAGATTTTTAGATTCAAGAGGATGAATGGTGGATTTGAAAACAATAAAAAACTGAGTTTTATCAAGTCTATAACTTGATTTCCTAAACAAAATGATTTTGCGTACCAATCCAAATTAAAGATATGGATTGGATAATTCGATTTATAAGCAAAGTGTCAAAATTGCAATTTTAATTTTCACTTATCACAGTTTGGTAAGAGAGTTCTTGCAAGTTGGTAGGCATGTTCCTGCAAGTTGGTAGACATGTTCCTGCAAGTTGGTAGGGGTGCTCTTGCATCTTGACAAAATTTCAATAGCTTGATGGAATTTCAACATGGGTTTGTGAGGGAAAATGATAGGATTAAGGTGAAAAAATAGTTTTTTTTCCTTTAGCCAAGTGGAATTATTACCTTGAGAAAATTATTTTGGCTAAGGAAATTTACAATTTGCAAGGAGACAAAATGGTTTCAAGTTGGCAAGCAAGTCTTTGCAACTTGGCAAGTGGGCTTATGCAAGTTGTTACGAATTGGGGGAAGTGGTATTGCAAATTGGTGGAGGTGATTGTGCAAGTTGGAGAGGTGGACTTGGCAATTTGGTAATTTTAATGATAAATTCCCCCCCATGCTTGGTGAAACTTGGATCCTTTGTGACCCATGAGTTGTTTCTACATTGCTAGGATGGGCTGATTTTATATTTTAATCTCCAAGACAGATTTGTCCCCCTACATGGCAATGATCGGGCCTCTTCTTGGCTTCCAAGGTGGCGAAAATCAATATAAAGTGGGCCATAGGGCTGTTCGAACAGTCCCATAAATGTTTTATTTCCAATAATATGGTGGACGCTTTCAATTCCCAAGGTAAATCGATGTCAATTGGGGACCATTTTATAATTTAAAAAATCGAGGCCTTATAGGGCAGATCCATTGTGCAAATCGAAACTTGAGAGGCCCCAATATTAATTAAATTTTTTATTTCAAACAAGTAGGGGGTCAGCCTCTTGTTTTGGTTTTTCTTATTTTCTCCCAATGCAAGTCGTCCCTTGTTTTGCCTCGTAGGAGCCATATAAATGAAGCATAGCTGGCCATTCATTTGGCAATTTTATAAAGCGATTTTCCTCTGCTCTAAGGTGCGAATTTCCTTTGATTTTCGAAGGGTAGTTTTCCTTGTCAAGGTGACAAATTATCTTGCTGGTGTTGTGGTAAACATTACCTCTGCTATAATAGTGATTTGAGACTTCAAATTGGCAGAGTTTATTATCCATGAGGCATCGATTTTGAGGTCTCATTATGTCTTTGTGGGCCGACTTTAAACTCTAGATCAGAATTAGCATTAATCGAGCCATCATAGACAAGTCAAGTTGGATCAGTCAGCTCTACAAGTGCAGACTGGATTGTGTGTATTGCGAATTTGGAAATAATTCTTGATCATTTGGAAACATCAACTTGGCAGTTCGATTTGGTCAAGTTGGCAACTTGAAGAGTCTTCGTTGCCAACTTGGGGGGCAGCCTCTTGTGATTTGGACAACATACCTCTTGCATCTTGGCGAGCATAATTCGAACATTGAGAGGTTTGGGGTAGTGTTAGTTGCATCATAGATGAAGTACATTATGTGATTGTTATAACATGGCAGCTAACTCCTTGTTTCTACATGTTTACATCTTGATTGGATTAATAATTTGAAATGTGGAATCACAGGTTTGATTTGAGAGCTTGGACTTGGAGATTTGGAGAAGAGAGCCCGTTGCATTTGAGGACCCTACTTGGATCCACTTCCTTGATTGCTTAGTCCTAGTTTAGATTTTTCAATCTTTGAGTTTAAAAGGTAAAGTATGCCAATGCGAGCACCATCGTAATAGGATTAATGGACTTGGACTTTGTTTTTTGAGAAGGATCCTCTTTGGTTTGAAGTTCACCCACAGGGTGGTGAACTTTGTGGTTGGTTCTTTGCTTTCCTAGATTAGGTGTTGCTTTGTTTCTTTCAAGCTACAAACTAACAACAAACAACTATCTAATCTAATTAACAACTGCAACATCATTGGTTGAAAATTTTAAAATGAACAAGAAATGAGTGACAATTGAACAATCAATACAAATCAAAGGTTTAAAGTGTTCATGCTAACTTAGATAATTGAAACAAACAAATTCACAAACTCAGTTAGAATTAATGCAAAGACTAAATTAACTAAGTTAATTGAATAAACAACAATGACCATCTAACTCAATTAACTTAATATTATATACAATTTATATTCAAGGGAAGTAATTGGTGGACTGTTGTCTTTGTAGGGGGCATGGCTGATTCAAACTCCTCTAAGGCACTAAGAGAAGCTCAACTCAAGAAGGACTTAGAGGACATGATGCCTAAGTCCCTCTTTCCCTCCAAGTTGAAGAAGGTTGGAGACACCAACCTAGGGGCGGTGAACATGATACGAATGAGGGATCGGTTGCTTGGAAGTTGTTCACAACTTGCAAAGAGGATGCTTAAGAATGGAATCATACAGGTGACAACTTTCCCTCCTACCTTGCCTTGTCCTGAATTGATCATAGAGTGTGCCATCCACTATAACTACCAATCCAAGTCGGTGTGCTATGGTGAGGACTAGAAGGTGCTCACCAATCTAAGTGAGCCCGTTATCGAAGAAGTATTCCACATCCCACATTGCAACAATGACATCTTGGTGACTAGAGATCAAGCAACCAAGCATTACAACAATAATCTAGATTTTTATGCCTCCTTGTTGTGTAGAGAATGGTTGAAGGAGCCAAGGAAGTCATTTGCAAGGTTACCTAAGTTCTCGAGATTGGACTTCAAACCAGAGTATGGTGACCTCATGGTGATGTTGAGCAAAGTCATGGGAACAACTCAAAGTGGGCAATTCGAGACATGGATGTATTACTTCATTGAGGGCATTGAGAGTGGTAAGAAAATGTTTGATTTGGCCATGATCATAAGTGAAAATTTGGATCTACAGTTGAGAACAGTGCAAGATCAGAAGGTATTCTACATGGGATCCTACCTTTTCTATATGATAGCAGGTTTGTACCAGCAGCCAAGATTGAGAGCTTTGGGCACAATTGGGAAGGAGGCCAGACAATACTTGGTGCATGAGTGCTATCCATAATTACACTTGCACAACACCAAGGACTTTAAGATTTATGATGCATTTTCCATGACGACAGTGAGAACTTTGCAAGAGGCACCTCACAGGAGACTCTCTCTAGAAGCAGAAAAGTTGGTGAAAAAGTATGGGAGTTAGTACATTCAGTTTCCAAAGTTTACATTTATCAGATTAGTAGGAAATACTTATTGCCCAAAGAGACTTCCAAGATATCCACCTGACAGACTAGTGTTGTTGGAAGTAGCTAGACAACTAGCTCATTATGACAAGATTCACAAGAACAAAGGAAAGTCTGGAGTTACTTTCTCATTGATAATTGGAGCTGATAGTTGCCACAACTCCATTACTTTGGCAACAATAGTGACATAATTGGAGTACTACCACTTGGCATGGTATAATGCAAGGAAAAACTTTGATCCAAATGGGCTAGTAAAAACAACATATGGAAATCCATGCAGGCATGTTCATCATTTAGAGGACTATTGGGCCAATGCAGTTGATGACTATGAAGTAAGGAGAAGAGCCTTCTCTAGACTTACACTGGACATGATGAGAAGTTATAGATGGAGAGGACTTAGCATCCCAGATCAGCTGGAGGAAGATAAAAAGACATTAAGAGCAGATTATAAATCCGTAAGGCAAAATGAATTGGATCTCATTGATTGGACAAGTAGCCAGGACCCTTCATTGGAAGCAACAATGAAGCCGATTAATTTATACATAGAGGAATGGTACAACAAGATGACTTGTTTGGAGGAGCGAAGAGTTCACCTCACTTATGAAAAGATGAAGTTAGTGGAAGGGATTCCAGAGGAGTCAACTGGGCAGCAAGATGAAGTTGGCAGCTAGCAAGCAGAAACAAGTAGCAAAAAGAGAAAGGATATGGAAAGTGCAAAAGGAAAGGAAAACGAGTTCGAGGAACCACCAACCAAGAAGTAGGGTGTGAGTACAGTGCCCTCAAGGGAAAGTGCCACTTCAACTCAAAACGTGGTTGCTGAAAATGTAGACAAGGGAACAACAGTTGAAATGAGTTTAGATTCATCCAGGGGATACAATTACAACACAGATTATTCTCCCCTCACTCAGAATCAGCCTAAGGGAAGTTCTTCTCCTACACGTAGTGAGAATGTTGGATTGATTGATGTGGAGGCCGTATCAGTTGAAGAAGGAAGTCAAGCACCAAAAGGAACTAATGAGGTTGTGCTTGTGGAAGAGGAACCAAACTTAGAAATGGGAAGGTGTACAGTGCCACCGTGGTTGAGGGATCTTCTCAAGCCTAAAGGGAAGATTGTACCTGTTCAACCTATTGGGAACATTGAAGAGTTGATAGAAAGAGAAGTAAATGAGAAAGAGAGCCAACTTGCAGGAATAGTGGCAAGAGTTATTAGAGGGGAGTCAGGTACTCGTAGGGTTCAGGTTGCAATTCCAAAGGTGAACAAGGCAATAGGTGATATTCAAGCCAATGAGTATAACATAGTTGAGCATGAACTGGGAACTACAACAAAAGAAATTGACTGTGAGGAACTCCATGATGGCATCAATTCTCTCAAGGAGAAATTAGATTAAGCAACATAAGAGAATGAGAGGCTAAGGGCAGAAATCCAGAGTTTGAAGGATTGTTATAAGGGTGCATTCAGGCCAATCCAACATTTAGATCATACAACCATGCCACCACTTGCATTAGCGCAAGGAAGCACCGATGATGCAAAGGATGCAAGGGTCACTCTATAGGAGACTCAATCTTGGGTTGATAGAATTATTTAGGATGGGTTGGTTTTCTTGCCATATTTTGTGGAACAATTACAAACATTTGTAGCTCTTAGAGCGAGGTTCCAGGCCTTTGATGATATTTGGAGGGACTTCCTCCCAGTCAAGGACATGACTATTCCCTAGTTGCAGGCGGTGATTAACACTTCGGATAGGTTATTAGAGAAAGCCGAAGTGATTAAGGCGGATTAAATGAGTATTATTGAGAATTGGTATTTCGCCTTACTTCATAGATTGGAAGTGTTGGAAGGAGTTGGGAATGAGATTGCTCATCTCGGGCCAATAGTCTATGACAGGATATCACACACCTTGGGTGCAACAGAGGTCGCCTTTGGCATTGAAGAAATTGGAGATGAGGATATGAACATGCATACTTTAGCAAAGAGATTGGGATCTTTTGGAGGAGCCATCATCAGGGCAGAAGATTCTAAGGCTCTCTCATCCCTCAAGGTTCTCATTCTGTTTACTAGAGATGGTTCAGTTGAGCATGAGAAGACTCTTGAGATGACAAAGAAGATGATGGATGAGGCTGAGAGGAAGATTCGATGCACCCCTTGCCCTTCCTTAGATGAGATCAACAACATGCTAGCCAATTTCATCGATTTTGCTAAGAAGATGAAGGACAAAGGAAATACTATCTTAGAAGATCATTTGATGTAAGCCCAAGCGGCAAATTTTCCTTTCTTGTTGGGTTGGGTAGGTGTTTGCTTCTGATTGGCTAACCATTTGGTGCCATTTCATTGGTTGCCACCTTTGTAATTTTTTTCATTGGTTCATTGAATGAGGTGTCCTCTTCTCATTGGCTGATGGGGTGGTAACTCTAATTAGGGTTTATGGGATTATCTGGGCCCTTTATTTCACATTTTTGCATCTTAATCTTGGCCACTCATTGTACTTGAGCCTCTACATAAGGCCATTTGCTCTCATTTGTAGGAGGAGGTTGAAGAAAATTGTTGTTTAAGTAATGCCAAAATTGCTTTTCTTATCATTGTTGTGCTTTGCATGGTGATTGAGTTGGAACACTTGGTGTTATTGCATGGTTTCCACTTCCACAATTAAAATAGGATTTTATTTCAAAGTTGTTAAAGGAAGAGTAAAAGTAGATAGATTGTGTGGTGATATTGGTGGATGTTTGATTGGTTGACTCTATACAATTAGGCCACTAGCTCCTTGTAGATGCAGGGGTGCCTTGTGTGGTAATCTAGGAGTTGTGCTCAAGTTCAATTGGCATTGGATCCTTGATTTGTACACTAAGTTGGATTGAGGGGAAGGTGTTGATATGAAAACCATTTGAGGTCCTTTGAAGCGTTGCACTAGGTGGAGTTGAAGTCGCAGGCAAGCCTCCATTTGGTAGGAGTCCTAGTCCATCCACTAGTCTTCCCATCCATAGGTAGAAGTAGAAGTAGTCTAGATAGTAAGAGTTGTAGAGCAAAGTTGGAAGTGATATAAATCACGGTTATATTTTTATTGCACATTGTGAAGCCAAATCTTTAGAAGTCCGAGTAACTTGGCATCCTTGAATGAATCACATAAGCCCGCGTAAGTGATTAACCAACAAACCAACAAATCACATCATTTCAACTGAGTTAGATATCCACAGGTGTAAGGAACCTTGGAGTCATTCCATGATCTTCATTGCAAAGCTTAGCATGGGAGATGACTTTATTCAAGAGGGTTTGATGCTTTATGTTTCTCGAAGCATTGAGTGTTTAGTCCTGCATGTTGTGTAAGTGGAACAAAACTTGCATCAACAGGAAGCTTCGTCAAGTTGTTATTAATCAATTGAAGCATAATGTTATGCACTCAAAAAGTGGGGTCAAGTTGCGATTCTTTGGTTTAGAAGAAAAATGAGCTACAATAGAACATGTTGTGGTTGCAACTTGACTTTCACTGTTGTTGGAACAATGGTTGTTTATCTTGATGAAGTTTTTTTTGAAGCCTTCATAAGTTTGATGAGCATTTTCGGATTATCAATCGGAGTCAAAGATGTAGAACCTTCATATTGACTAACTTGAAGTTGATATTGACAAAGTGTTGTGCACAAGTGTGTGAAAGATGGGTGTTTCATTGATATGTGATTGTAAGTTACTAATAAAAATCTTTGAATATCAACATCAAGAAGATAATAAGAAATGTGAATACAAAGTCTGATATCTACTAATGAAATCAATCAATTTCTCTTTAACACCTTGTTTGGAATGTACCATATTGGTTAATGTTACTTCTTGCCCAATGTTATTTTGAAAATGTTGCATAGATTTATCCACCAATTGTTGGAAATTGCCAATTGAATTTCTAGGCAAAGAGTAAAACCATTCCAAGGCAATATCTTTCAAGGATCTAGGGAAGAGTTTTGCAAGAATGTTTTGTTCAAAGAAAAAAGTCATTGCATAAAGAGATAAATATTTTCACAAGAGTATGGGGATCATCTTGGTCCTTTTCCATTGTATTTGTCAAAACAAGGTATCTCAATGTGTTGTGGGATTTTAGTTTGAAGGATGACAATGAAAAGTGGGCTACTTGTGGAATATGAGGGTATAGTGGATTGAGATTGGGTTATGTTGGCAGATCATTTTTGTAGGGATGAAACATTTTGCAGCAAATGGTTTATGGTGACATTGGTAGGCGAATTGGCTTGTGAAAAGTTGGATGGTAATGGAGGATTTGAAGGGATATTATTGTAGGTTAGGAGAACATTATGGTAAGTGGGTGGAGGAGATGGCTGATGCATGTTATAAGAAACTAAAGGAAGCTTGGTTGAAGATGGAACACATGCATATTGATTGATAGTATTAGTCCCAGTACTAACATTGATAGCATTACCATTTTGCTCATCGGTCTACGTGTCTTCTCTCCCCCTTTCCCTTCATATTTCTCTTGTGAGAGGCTGAGTCTGCATTTTTACTCTTAATCCTTGCACTTTCTCTTTCCTGATGATGGATCACAGAGTGTGATCCGAAACGTTGATGCTAAAAATACTTACACAATCGAATCCAGAAAACTTACTTTGCATTACTAATGGATTGTGGTAATCTTATGTTGTTAATTACCATTTTGTGTATTGGTAGTCATGATAGAAGCTGTTTATGTAGGAACATCGATATTGTTGTAGGCATAGGCATTGGTATCTCAACTTGGGTTTTAGGAGTAGAATATCCAAGCACTTCCATGCAACTAGCCATCGGCTTAGTGTTTCCGTCCACTATATGAGCTATGCTACGTAGAACATCTACCCCATGTTCATTACCTTGTATCAACTTACTTAGATTCTCAATCAAGGGGACTACCTTTCCCCGCCAAATGTTGTTGACTCACAAGTTTTTGAAGACCCTTCAAATTCCTTGTCAAGATTCATCAATTCTTTGCTATACACTTGTATTGAAGGGTCATCCTCCTCATGGGAAGCATGAGGAGAATGATTTTCAAGATGTTAGGCAAGATGTGTATTGGATTGGGGAAAGATTCTCTTCTAAACTACTTGGTGGGGATAAGTTAACACTCAACTTAGGCTCAACATTGTTAGCATTAAAGTATGGGAAGGCATAAGTCTAATTTCATTTCATATTAGTTTCAGACTCAGAACAAGGGGTTATGAAACTCATAAACAAGTATAAGATCCAACAACACACAATTGCTCCTTGGAAACATGAAAGGAAAATAGAGACAAAGATTGGGGAATGGGCCAATGCTTGCAATGCTTTTAATTAATTGGCAAAATTTATTGCAAATAATAATGCTATCAACCAATGATATGAAATGATAGCAATCATGCAATTTATTAAACTATGTGATATAGCAATGATATGATCAATTAACAACGTAATTAAGCAATATGAGATAACAAAATGACGATTAAGTAATGAATGCAAGCACATGAAAGATGAATATCAGAAATAAATGCTTATGTAAATAAACTCAAATCAGAACATCCTAATCAGAAATAGTGCCAAAAGAGTTGAGTTCAACAAAATGAAATGTTGTGGAAATGGATACTTAGGCTAGAAATGCAAACTAGGAGCTTATTCATTTAGGGAACAATCAATTAGGTTCAGCTTCAGTCATCAAGGAGAGCTGAATGCTTTGAATAATTGTTCACGATTTTGATTTGATATGATTGGATGTGAAAATGGAAGCTCTAGGTAAAATGATAAGCAATTGACAAGATTCAACATAAATAGATAGATACAGTATTTGAAGCAAACACAAGAGTACAAATGTGGATTTAGGTTATAGAGAAGAATCTATTACTGAAATGTGAAGGTGAAAATGTTGGACTATGGAGATATGTGCCCTAGTCTCCTACAAGTGTGTTCGTTAGATGAGGCTTTGGATCAGGAGGCTCTGTAAATATTTCCCTCCAAAATTCTGCCTAAAAGTATTAGACAGGTGAGATAATCGACATAATCAAGGGGTTTTCGTGTGTTAAATGTCTGAGATTGTGCAATTCCATAATTTTCAGCTATCGGATTTGTAATTCACACACATAAAAGAGGGAAAATGTTGTGTTGTATAGGGGCTTGTGTAGGTTGAACCTTGTGTTGGTGTTTCCACCTTCATTACAACATAGTTGGATGAAAGAGAGCTTACCCATGGTAGGGAAGAGACTGAAAACCTTAAAAGAAATATTTAAAATGACAAGTGATACTTTTGATGTGAATCGCCTTGCCTTGAAGCCTCACACAAAGTTTGATGTTTCTTGATGGAGGTTGATGCATGCTGTCTGTTAGGATTAAGGTTCCATCTACCTTGTAAATCCTGTGATATGGTTCCAACATCCTTGGAGAGTGTCCTAAGGCACTTAGGATGTATTGTGAAAATAATTTTTAATATCTAATTGTCACTATTGTTTGTAATATGTTCATAAGGGGTGATGGGTTCCAGTAGTAGCATTAAAAGTGGGTTGTGAACACAATTATTTAATATTGTTTTCCTCGCTTTTGGGTGCCTAGAATAAGATATTTAATGACTTGGGAAGTGGACAAATGAGTGACCTATGAGCTTCTCTGAGTGGGAGCATAGAAGAGGCAACATGCGTGTTGTCACTTTTTTCACACATTGGCCCATTGCAAATGGGGGAACTGCCCTCTTTTGATTGGTAGTTTGGTCGCCTAGCTTAGTTTTAGTTTTAGTGGTAGTTGTTTTGGCTTCTAAGTTTCCTCCTTAGGATGCAAGCAAGTCATTTGTCTTCGACTTTAGATCTCTGTGTAAAAAAAGTGAAATTGAGAGTTGTTGTAATGTCCCCTTCTCCACGCTAGGCCATTTTGGTGCCTGATTAGTCTATCTCCCCATCCAGATAGGCTAATGGCTACTTTTGAAGGATGCTAGCCAGTCACAGGCTTTTTGGGCGATTATTAAGTGTCTAGGGCCCTTTTTCATAGTTAAGTCACTTTATTTTATAAAGTTACTTTACGACTTAAAGTCATTTTATATTAAGAAGTAACTTAAGTGACTTAAGTGGGTGTACTTTATCCCACATGGCTTGGAATTCCGTGCTTTCCCTCATATCAAGGTTATAAAAGCATAAAGTACTCCTTGGGATTGGCACCATGAATTTTATAAACAAGGACAAACAAATCAAGTTGCTCACGTGACTGGTTATTTTTCTTGAGGATGGAAACCCTTGAGGAAAGATTTGAGGAGTTGGACGCAACCCCAACATCTCAGTAACGGTGGAATCATTCAGATTTCATTTCAGAACTTAATGTATTGGTAAGTGAGAAATACTCCATTTTCAACATTCTTGACAGATAAAAGACAGTTTGCATGTGTGAGTTCGAACCAAGTTTTGTGTGTTACGGCAATAGGAAGGCCCAAAGAGTGGTGATTATCGAAGCTAGTATTGGATGTTACATTACGTTTGATGCTGGGCATCGAACCTGGGCGTGATACGAAGGGAAGACACATTGTTAAGAAATCGTGTGGTACGTGACTGGCAGACCTCCATGCTGCAATGTGATTGCATAAACTGAAATGCTCACCTCTAGAAAACGACAGGACATCACAAGGCTTGCAATACATTTTGATATCGCGTGACTTCCTTGGCACGCACAACCGTGCTAACACAAACACCCCTAGACTTGGGGGTTGCGCGGGAGGACCAGTTATTGTGTGAGCTTCCTTGGGTGCTCACGGCTAGGAAGAAGCGACACCTCCAGACTTACAGGCGGCACTGCTGAAGGCAATAGCGGGTATACAGGAGGGTGGTGTACTCTAGCGCTTGGGAGAGCGTTACTACTGGACACGGGCTGGGTGCTTTAGTGTCATTGGCTGTTAGCAGCCGCAACACTCCTTTCACTGTAGTCAACCTTGGATTCATATCAAGCCAGAACATTTCTTCACTCTTGTCATCCTTGGATTCGCATCAAGGTATTCCTTGAACGATAAACTCAGAAGATATCTTTAGTATTATTTTTTGGATTGGTATAATGTATGGCTGACTTCTATGATGGAAGTTATTCGACAGTAGAAGTATCCTTGAAGCTGATGTAATGTATTTCCTTTCATGCACTGATAAAATTGCACAAATTAAGTTACATACACCACGTGAAACAATTAAACAACATTGTCTTCCAAAAATTAGCAATCTTGCAACTCTTTTATTTAAAACCGCCAGTTAGGATCATTACAGTGGTATCAAAGCCTTTGATCTTGCCATCCTAGTGGGCTAGATTTTCAGTTTATAACAAGATGGTGCGTCGGTGACTATGTTTAGTATGCATGCATCGTAGGCACAAACCGTACAACTTTAAACATAACAGAGTTAAACAGGAACAACCAGAATCTTCAGTACAGGTTGATATAGAGGATAGTCATACCAAAGTAGACGAGGAGATTGCATTTGAGTAGGGCACTTGGGGTACAGATATGGTTGAGGATACAGATAGAGAGGCCAAGGAAACATTGAGGGCCATACGCGACGAGCTGGATCATATTGCCGATGTATTACAACATCTTATAGGGGTTATTCAGCAGTTGATAGTAGCACCCAGGAGACCCCAGAGCCATCACAGTGGTGGAGGCGTATAGTAGGATCACCTAGAGCAGCTAGAGCACCCACTTGTACTTCAGATAGGCCCCTTATGCCTACCTTCGTGGAAAATAATGCAGAGGAAGAGATAGCACAACCTAAGACAACAACCGTTCTTGATAATGTGTTGACCATGCATGATGAATGGGATATGCTACCTGATCGTGTCAAAGTTGATTTAAGCTTTGTCCAGTATATGGCTCAAAAGAGAGAATTTGGTAGGGCTCAGTAGGATAGGAGACCTAGGGGTCCAAACAAGGATTTAAAGCATGCAATGAACAAATTAACTCTTCCTACATTTGATGGCAGTGGTAAGACATTCGTGAGAGCTTGGATTCACAAGCTAGACACCTTCTTGACCCTCAAACCCATGTCAGAAACAAAGGCCATTAGGTTTGCGACCATGCATTTAGAGGGAGCAGCATAT
This sequence comes from Chamaecyparis obtusa, assembly GCA_027943335.1. Lineage (NCBI taxonomy): Eukaryota > Viridiplantae > Streptophyta > Pinopsida > Cupressales > Cupressaceae > Chamaecyparis > Chamaecyparis obtusa. The sequence continues at coordinate 728,740 of BSBK01003794.1, read as the reverse complement.
GATTGGTGACATCATGGTCTTGTCACCCATGATCATGGGCTGATTACTTCTTATGAGACCTTCAACACGAAATTAATTACCCATTTTGATAGTAAAGACATAGAGGTTTATTACAGGGAGTTAGCCCAGTTGAGACAGTGGATCTTTGGACCACTATATTGATGAGTTTCAGAGGATTTCCATCATGGTTCCTCATATGTTTGAGAAGAGGAAAGTGATGTTGTTTATTGAAGGCCTACAGGATAGGTTTAGAGGATTGGTTAGAGTCCTCAAGTCGAGCACCTTGGATGACGCTATTAAATTAGCACATGATTTGGATTCACCCTCTTCCATATTTCAGCCACCTAAGAAAACCTTTAAGGGATCCTCTTCATTCCAAAAAAACAAAAATCAGAATAAGAGTGTACCCCCTAGATTGGATTTCGAGACAAGAAATGAATTGAGAAGGAAGAAATTATGCTTCACTTGTAGAGAGCCTTGGATTCCATACCACAGGTGCCTTGGAAAAGGCTAGATAGATTACATCGAGGTGGTTTCCGATGGTGAATGCGAACAGCATGAGGGCAGCGATGAGGAGACTCAGGAGGAACGATCAGTAGAAGAAAAGAAGAGGGAAGCCCCCCATGAGCAACCCCTATTACCTTAGCATCTCTTTCGGGTATTCCCACATGTCATCCATTCCGTCTAAAGGGAGTGGTTAGAGGACAGCGAATCATTTGCCTTCTAGACACATGTGCTACTCGTAACTTAATCAGCACAAGTATGGTTTCCAGGAGGGCATTTCAAGTAGACAACATTTCCGAGTTTGAGGTTAAGGTGGCTGGGGGAGATTTGTTGAGCTGTACAGGGAAGATTTCTAGACTTCCGATTCATTTTGGAGATTATCTTCTAGAGGCTGATTTTTACGTCATTGATTTGGATAGTCTTGATGCCATTTTGGGTATGCAGTGGTTACAGACCCTAGGTAGATACACTATTGATCATAAGTTGAAATAGTTGGAGTTTATGCAAGGTGTTCATTTGATTGTACTTAAGGCCATGCCAGATGATGGGTCTTGGTTGGTTTCAGCTCACAGGATGGAGGCCAGCATGAGGCATAGCGATATGGAGTGGGCAGCCCAGTGTTTCATATCCTCTAAACCCGCACCAGATTCAAGGTAGCAAGTTCACATTGATATTTAGAATATGCTTGATAAGCACAAATGGGTTTTTGAGGACATCCCTCTAGGTATACCTCCAGACAGAGGTTTTGAGCACATCATTGAGTTGGAGGAGGGTGCCAAGCCCGTGATCATTACTCCTTATCGTCACCCCAGACACTATAAGGAAGAAATAGAGAAGACAATCAAGGAGCTTCTAGATATGGGACACATCAAGCCCAGTTCCAGCCCCTTTGCTTCTTCAGTAGTTTTGGTGAAGAAGGATGATACTCTTCGTATGTGCATTGACTACCGTGTAGTCAATAAGAGAACCATTAAGAACAAGTATCCCATTCCCCGGATTGATGAGTTATTAGATGAGCTACATGGGGCAGTATATTTTTCGAAGATAGATCTTCGATCGGGATACCATCAGGATCGTGTCCATGATGAGGATGTTCATAGGACAACGTTCATATGTCACTACTAACACTATGAGTTTCTAGTGATGCCATTTGGGCTCACTAATGCACCTGCCACTTTTCAGTCATGCATGAATCATATATCCAAAAGGCAGTTACGCAAAAGTGTCTTGGTGTTCTTTGACGACATTTTGGTCTTTAGTAGGACATGGGAGGAACACTTACAACACTTGGATGAGATTCTTAGCATTATGGAGGATCAGTCTCTGTTTGTGAAAGAATCCAAGTGTGAGTTTGGATTGACTGAGATTCTCTACTTGGGACACCTGATACAGGTAGATGGAGTTAAGGTTGACCAAAAGAAAATTCAGGGAATTCTTGACTGGCCATTGCCAAGGAATGTTAGATTTGAGGGGTTTCCTTGGACTATGTTCTTATTACAGGAGGTTCGTGAAGGGATTCTCTTAGACAACAACACCCCTCACCGATCTTACTCAGAAAGGGGCTTTCAGGTGGACAGATGAGGTAGAGGTGGTCTTTGATACGCTTAAGACAGTCATGAGTACTTGCCCGATTCTAGCGCTTCTGGACTTTTCTCATCCCTTTGTCCTAGAGTGCGATGCTTCAGGAAATGGGATTGGTGCAGTGTTGATGCAAGATAGACACCCCATAGCATACGAGAGCAAGAAGCTTAAGGTCAATGAGAGATTATATTCTACTTATGATAAGGAGATGCTTGCCATTATGCACGCCCTAAGAATATCCTGGTGATCCTGTAACCAATCTCTCGCAATTGGTGCCCTACTGTCTTGTAGGGCCAAGTCTATAAATGATAGCGGCTCGCTACCATAGAGGGCTTGAAATGGTGACATGCCAATAGTCATGTGATAGGTGGAGTTGTAACAAAAGACAAATAAAAGACAGTTTGCATGTGTGAGTTCGAACCAATTTTTGTGTGTTATGGCAATAGGAAGGCTCAAAGAGTGGTGATTATCGAAGCTAGTACTGGATTTTACATTACGTTTGATGCTGGGCATCGAACCTGGGCGTGATACGAAGGGAAGACACATTGTTAAGAAATCATGTGGCACGTGACTAACAAACCTTCATGTTGCAGCGTGACTGCATAAACCAAAACGCTCACCTCTAGAAAACGGCAGGACATCACAAGGCTTGCGATACATTTTGATATCGTGTGACTTCCTTGGCACGCACAACCGTGCTAACACGAACACCCCTAGACTCAGGGGCGATACAAGAGGACTAGTTATTGCGTGAGCTTCCTTGGGTGCTCACGGCTAGGAAGAAGCGACACTTCCAAACTTATAGGCGGCACTGCTGAAGGCAATAGCGGGTATATAAGAGGGTGGTGTACTCTAGTGCTTGGGAGAGTGTTACTACTGGACATGGGCTGGGTGCTTTAGCGTCATCGGCTGTTAGCAACCGCAACACTCCTTTCACTATAGTCAACCTTGGATTCATATCAAGCCACAACATTTCTTCACTCCTGTCATCCTTGGATTCGCATCAAGGTATTCCTTGAACGATAAACTCAGAAGATATCTTTAGTATTATTTTCTGGATTGGTATAATGTATGGTTGGCTTGTATAATGGAAGTTATTCGACAGTAGAAGTATCCTTGAAGTTGGCGTAATGTATTTCCTTTCATGCACTAATAAAATTGCACAAATTACGTACATACACCATGTGAAACAATTAAACAGCACCGTCTTCTAGAAATTAGCAATCTTGCAACTCTTTTATTTAAAACCGCCAGTTAGGATCATTATAGTTGTTAAGAAACTGTCAAAATATTGATGAAGTGTGATCAAGGGTGAAAAGTTGTTTCACAAATGAGAGATGCCACTTTAGTTTTCTCAACATGAAGAAGTCGTGAAGGAAAAGGAATGGGCAAGATGAAGCAATTTGGGAATTTGAGCCATCACAATTCAAATTCGAATTCAAATTGGAATTGCCAAGTGGAAATCAAAGTTCAAATGGAGAAATGAGGAAAGTTGTGATTGCCAGCGTTGGAAATTGAGGGTGAAGCTGTGAAAATTTCACTAAGTGTAAAAGTTGTCAAAATGTTGTAAACTTGTCAAGTTGTAAGGTTGTAGAATCAGGATGACAAAGGTGGAAATTTGGAAATCACAATTCAAATTCAAATTGGAAATGTTTGTTTTGAAGAATTTGTGACCAAAAGACAATAGTTAGACGATGACCATTAAGGGAGGGTATTAGAATATTATAATGTTTTTTTAATGGTCATCTTAGTTAGTCTTTAGTTTATTAGGTAGTTTCTATTTCCGCCTTTAGTTCATGATTGTTTCTTTTAGAAACATTGTCTTTGTAAATCTATATAAGGAGCTTTCATCTCCTCTATTTATTACAACATCGATTTACCATAACATGGTATCAGAGCCAATGGGATTTTTCAAAATTTAGAGATTTTTTTAACAAAAAAATTCATGGCCTCTTTTTTTTGTGATTTTTTTAATAAAAATTCGAGGTCTTTTGTGAAATTTGAGGGTTCTCAGTCTGCAATTTTTGAGGGTTTTTAGGGCCACTGCAAATTGAGTTTACTGTGTTGAAAACCCGTGGTGCTTTTTTGTGTGTTGTTTTTTGGAGATCCCTGCGGGCTTCATTTGTTTTGTGTGCCTATTTAGGGCACATAACGTCCTTTTTTGTTTGCTCTCGAACTCCATTTGTGTGCGAGTTGAAGCTTTTCTGCATGCGATTTGCTTTGTGTTTTTTTGAGCTGCGTGTATGCCCGCATTTTTCCTTCTGCATATGCCTATGTTTGACGGCCCGTTTTCTGTGATTTTGTGCATGTTTTTGGTCGTTGATGGAGGTTCGTTTTTCATGTGTTCCGTGCTCGTGTTTTTCAGCTTCGACAAGAAGTTTTGCAATTTTTTTTTGTGGCGTTTTCTACCCTTTGTTTTCACGATGGCCTGATTTTCACCGCCCGCGTTAAGGGTGTCCTGCATTTTATTCAGACAGGAGGATGATGTCAAAGTTTTTTTTTTGTGTTGTTTGTGCCTTCTACGATGAAGATTTGTTTGTCATTTTGGGTTTTCTCCTCAAAACTGAGTACATGGGTTTATAATTTTTTCCTCAAAAATTATCTGGTGGTTTTATAATTTTTTCCTCAAAATTTATCTAATGGGTTTATAATTTTTTCCTCATAAATTATCTGTTGGGTTTATAATTTTTTCCTCGAAAATTATTTGTTGGGTTTATAATTTCTTCCTAAAAAATTATTTGATGGGTTTTACAAATTTTTCCTAAAAAATGAAGCTTTGTAATCTCTAATCCATGTCTCGGATTTTGTTGTCTAGTTTTGATTGATTTTCACCTCAAAAATCGTGTTTGGTTTTTCCGATTTTTCTCCTAAAAATTCGTGGTTTTTTGCAGTCTATTTTGGGGCATCATGCTCATCTACAAAGTTTGGAGGGTTTGTCGATTTCCTCAAAATCTTGCGAACTGTTCTCAATGTTTGTCTCTGTCTCCAGGGAAGAGCAGCTCCGTTATCCAACATCGGGTTGGATGTTTTGTGATGATTTCTGGTTAGATGTTTTACTGATTCTGGGAGGGTTAGTGGTAGACTCATCTCAATGGCAAAGTCAGTGGTAGGCTCTTGTCTCATTTTGCAAAGCTTTTTGAAGAAGGGGGCACCCTTGTCTATTCTCTTTTGGACGGATTTTGGCTTCTTGGTCATGAACATTTTGCACATCCAGGGAGGGCCTCAGCAACAACAAAATGTTATGAAGAATTTGTGACCAAAAGATAGCAGTTAGACGATGACCATTAAAGGAGGGTATTAGAATATTATAATGTTTCTTTAATGGTCATCTTAGTTAGTCTTTAGTTTGTTAGGTAGTTTGTATTTCCATCTTTAGTTCACGATTGTTTCTTTTAGAAACATCGTCTTTGTAAATCTATATAAGGAGCTTTCATCTTCTCTATTTATTGCAACAACATCGATTTAGGAGCTTTCATCTGCTCTGTTTAATACAACAACATCGATTTACCATAACAATGTTAGGTGGAAATGAAAATACAAGTCAAGTTGCTAGGTGAATTCCAAATCCTTGGTTGAAAAATGCAAGAAATTCAAGTGAATTCTAACTGAAAAGAGGAAAAAGCTTGTTCAATTAGCTTGCCATCAACCAAAGTTTTGCTCATTTCCACCTTGGTGTTGGAATTACGACCAAAGACGAGATGCATTTCCAGCTTGGTTGTTAGAGTGCGCTTTCATTGGCTAAGTCATTTCTAGCACTCATGAAATCCCACCAAGAAGTGTAAGGGAAATTGCAAGATTCAAAATGTTTGGAATTGAAAATGAAAGATCTTTGGATTGAGGGTGAGATTTCTTGTTTGCAAATTTCGAAGGGATAAAAGGAAAATCCTCAAACAAATAAGGAAATTTTGAACATAGAAGTGAAATTCTTGAATGAAAATGCAAAATTTAAATGAATTTAAAGTAAAAAGCAAAGGAATTTGCTCATTTCCAGCTCCTAGTTGGAAATCCAACCTGGATTTGCTCATTTCTAGCTCATGTTTGGAATTCCGCCCAGCATAATCAATATTTTCAGCTCCTCTCCTAAAACCCGCCCTTAAGAAAACATGACTATTTTGAGGTGAAATTGCAAAAACAAGTTGAAATTTGATAAACAATTATGAAGGTAAAGGGAAATATTGAAAGATGACAAATTTCCATTCAAAATTGAAGGAGGAAGAATTTTTAAGTGAAAGGCTTGGATGTGGTTAAAGATTCATTGCTCTTCACTTTTTAGTATCAAACTCAAAATTTGCACACATCAATTTTGCTCATTTACAAGTCCTAGTTGGAATTTCGACCAATTTTGCTCATTTCCAACTTGCCATCGGAATTCCGACCAAGGTTGCTCATTTCCAGCTTGCCATTAGAATTCTGACCAAAATTTTGCTCATTTCCAGCTTGCCATTGGAATTCCGACCTAGAAGAAATTGATAGCCCCAACCGGTCCAACCGGTGCTGAGAGGGGAGGGGTGAATCAACACTTTAAAATTTATTCACTTAAAAATCGGTGAAGTAAACTTACAATAGAAAGGAAGGCAGATTTAAGCAAATAAATCAGTAAGTAAACAATCACACAGTGACACCAGATTTATCACGTGGAAACCCGGTTAGGGTAAAAACCACGGTGTGAGGAGACCTCACAAATTTGGTACTCTTCTGGAGTACGCCTTGTTAGGAGCCTTCCCGGTTAAAGGATAAAAATGCACTTGTTAAATGTGACCCGGTCAAGGGATTTGTTACAATAAGGCAGGTTAGTGCCTGCCTAATTAAAGGACTTTGAACACCTTACAAGATGCCACCGGGTTAAGGGATTTGATACAAGGGACCTGTTAGAGTCCACCCAAATACTGAGATTTAACTATTGTAATTGCTAGAGAACAATAGCAGGTTTGACCTTTTACATATGGCTAAGCATAGCCTGATAAGATCTCTGTTTGTGCTCAACTGAGAAGCATCACCGATCACTATAGGTGTCTTCTCCTCTACTGTTGTGCTATTTTGCACAATCTTCTTTCTCACTTTTTCTTTCTTCTTTTCACACCCGGCTTCTTTAGCATACAGGTTCACTCTTTTACTCGACAGAATGAATTCAACTTCTATTTGCCTTGGACAGAAGAATATATAGGGTCCTGGCCCTAATTGTGCTCATTAAGCATGACCTAACTTTAGATCTTCATCAGATTCATTGCTCAGTGGAGTACCAGTTTACTGAGGAAACATCTGATGCATGCCCTTGCTTTATCTGCCTAATGAAGAAAGCAGTAGTTGCGTGTCAAGCAACTTTCCTTCATAGGAGATAACGCTTTGTTTTAAAGCCACTGATCTCGGCTTTAAATCCTCCAGATTTGCCTCAATCCGATCGCCGGTTTTAAAGCCACTGATCTCGGCTTTAAAGCCTCCAGACTTGCTTCAAACAGATCGCCAGTTTAACTCAAAGACTTCCGGATTTAGAGCAGAAAATCTCAGTCAAAGAGTTAGTTGGAACAATTAGTCTGACTATGACTTCCTCGGTTCATGACCGGAGTCATTAATATACCGGTTCCGGTTGAGTTCAGTTCTTCATGCTGTGAATAGGTAAGAGTCCTTGTTCTAGTCCCTTCCTTGGCTTACCGGTTGCACTATCCTTGGTTGTATTGTTGACACCGGTTAGCTATTGCTTTATCTGTACTTTGTCTACACTGGTTGTAGCATGGTCCTCAGCTGATGCTGGAATCCTCTTTTCCTTTACTGTGTACATAGCCCGGTGGTTAAGGCTTTGTTTAGTGACCGGTGGTATTTGCATTCAGTCACAACTGTCTTGTATATTGACATCATCGGCCAAACCATCCTTCTTTCATATAGATCTGTTTGGTTCTGTAGACTTTATAGAGATGACAAGTCTCTATACTCTTTTTGCCAATCAATGACAACACTAGTACCGGTAACAGGCTTACCGGTTATCATCACTTAATGCCAACAGAAATGCACTTCCAGCTTCCCCTCTTATGTTACAGATATTTGTTTATTTGTTATCATTCCTTGCAGCTATGACTTGCGGGTGATCCTTAAAAGTTTGCTTCAGTCAGAGTTGCGTTAGATCTTCATCTGGGTGAATTTCTGCTGCTTAAATTTTATATTTCTTTTCGCTGGTGCAAGAATTTGGTGTGAGTTTTGCAATAAGATCAGTTCTTTGATTAATTGAATCTAAAGCTGCATAAATTGAGCATATATCTCAGCTTCTAATGCTTGGAGATCCAAGATTTTGGTGGAGAGTTTCTTGTATCAAATAGTAAGCTTCTTTATTCTTTGCAGCGAAGGAGTATCTAATATAATGAGAAGAAAAGACCCACAGATACCTCTGTCACCAAATTTTATCATAGAAATTTGAAATCCGATGAACATTAAAAACACAAAAATTCAATTTAATTCACCATTAGATTCATGATATGTGGTTGAACAGTTTGCAGCAACGTCAGTAGTTTTCCAGGTAGCTATGGCATCAAGGGCTTTTCTTATCAGAAAAATGTAAGGAAAAAATAACCATGCCAGTGTTACACTTATTATGCTTTTTACTCTTTCCTTTGGTTCTGTGATCTACAAATCTAGAGCACTATAAACTGCATCACATTACACACATTCTGCTCAAATTTAGCAGGATTGCAAACCTCAGCTTATCCCATTTTTCAGCATTAAGACACCTTACCTTGACTTCCTCCCCTTTCCCTTGGTTGATTCAGTTCATTGCATTAACAAAAATTCTCATAACTTTTAGCAAGTAATTATAAAAAACTATTGTTTATAAAATTTTACATAAAATTAATTTCTATAAATATATAAACTATTTTTAATATTTAATATATTTAGGCTATATTTTAAATTTAAATATATTTACTTTGTAATATTTTTAAAGTTATTTACTTTCCAATATTTTAATATTTTATTTTAAATTTAATAATACATTTAAACAAAAATAAAAAATAGCAAAATTATATTATTTGAATTAATAACAATTTTTTTTTCTGAATTTTATCGGTTAACAAATTTGTTCCAAATTTTTATTCACTGAACTTGAATATGAACACAAACTGTATGAGATAATTATATTGATGAATACGAGTGAAGAATCCAGATAAAAGTTCATAATCTGATGAATGAAAAAATCATTATATTGAAAATAACTATGATACATCCTAGAACTATTGGTACTGCAACTTGCTCATCCGTCACTTTTTACCATTTTAGGCCTAATTATGGCTTCATTTTCCAGACTTATCAATTCAGAGATGTTTTCCTGGACCATAGATGGCAACTTCTTTAGTGGTACTCCACTGGTGACAACAATGTTCCCAATCCTTTTTTGAGCTGATTCCAATTTGGGTAGGCAAACCCTTTTGATGGGTATGTAAATGTGAGAACATGGGTTTTTATTGTTTGCATGTTGGAGTGATGGATAGGCTTGGTTTTGTGTCCAATTTGGAGAATTTCTCTTGTTGGTGAGATCATGTACTGATGCAGGAGTTATACAGGGCTTGGACAATCCTGCATATCCAAAAACATTTTTCAATGAATCTTGTTTTTCCTTTTTCTGATTTTTGTTGGTTGCAGGACCTGGACCTGGAGGTGATTTTTATTTATTTGTGGCACTTCCTTCTAACTTCTCCTATTTGCCTGGATGTGAAGTAATGGAAACTAGAAACATTATCTTCATGTCTTGCTGAATGTAACAGTTTAATCTTGTGCTGTGTGTTGCTGATTACCGTCTGCTTCCTTAGCACTTCTTAAAAGCCTGGAGATTATTTATGATAAAATGGGGGCCATGTGAGAATCCTTTCATGCTAGGTGATTCCTCTTATTCCTGCTGAAGCCCATTATTCTACCTCTATTTGTCTTGACATGATCTTCCATGCTGTAACCACACAACCTTAAAACGTGCACACTATTTTATGGGACCCACACAACAGGTAATATTCCTGGTGGCTCCATTTGGGAATGCAAGTGTAGATTGTGAAAGTTTATTTTAAAGCCTTGTTCTGAATGCTGGAGCCTGGGCACTATCCTTATTGGCTGATGGTTATCATTACTAATAGTAATTGTGGCTGTGCCCTAAAATTGATGACTACTTCCATACTTTTCTTCATCTATTATGGGATTGTGGAGTCTGGTGGCCCTGCCAGTTGCAGCAATCCCTTGCTATGTTTGTCAAGTGAGGGCAGGTTTGTGTGTTGGTGCCTAAATTTGACATGCCTTGACTGAGATGGTTACCATTATTGTGATAGGGGCATTTTTTTAATCTTAAAACAGCCTACTAAGGGCACCTATGGACTAGAATACAGAAAAAAGGAGAAGTGACAGTAACAAAGATCTGGATATCATTGATGCTGGTTGATGAATTTGGGATGGTTTCCAAGATAATGTTTGTTATTTCCTGAGTAGGCTGCATGCCTGTAGCTGTAATAATTTGAATTTTTCTTTGGTTTTCCAAGTATAAATTGCTGAGCTAAATGCCTGTGAGTTCATATTGTCTGATAAAATTTCTATATTGCTATTATGCCTTAATGTGTTGCTTTTCAGGAAGGAAAATTGTTGTTATGTTGACTGGGTGTTTGTAGCTGCTTGGAATAACTGTCCTTTTCTGCGAACCTGATTCGCTGACTGCATTACATTGTAATATGACTGTTGGATAAGCACACAGTAGCAGTTGTGAAGTATGGTGATAACACAGGTAGCTTCGCTAGTGGCTGGGGTGAGAATCTAGATGAATGCAAGAAATAGGATGCACACATTTGATCAAAGAGCCTCAACAGCATCATAATTTATTAAAAAATGTCCAATGATTTTTTTGCTTTGTCATGTACATTTGCTACATGTTTTTGACATCTGTAACATGCTTTTCTATTTGGTCGAGGATTTCAGTTCATTCACCTTTTTATGGATGACAACTTGATAAAATTCAATTTTGTGCCAAATCCTTATGATGTTTTTGAAAGTAGTTCGGTACCTTCAAGTGAATAGCACAAACTGTATTGGATATATCTTTTTGGTTTATCATGAAGTTCTATGCTCTCCATGATATATGTTTGTGCAACACTGCTGGCTCGATATCTAGTGTCTTACCTTCATCAGTTTATTTGCTACAACCAACACTAAATCACATTTGTGCTATGCTATAAGAATCCCCATTACAAAGCTAAGACCATATACGATTTCAACTCAGGAATTTTTTGAGGATACTATACTCCTAGATGATCTTTATGCATACTTTGTGTACATCTTCTAGACCTCTAAGCGCTATGTCAAAAGCTCCACTATATCTTTCCTTATTTCTGTCAATTATATCAGTCTTATATATTGTACTTCAGGATTTGTTAATTTTTGATTGATTTATTTTTGTTCTATTTTCTCCTTTTTCAAATATTTGGGGATTAGTATGTTATTACATATATATTACGGCTGTATGATATATAGTAACTTAATATGTATATATTTTAGGATTTTCGATTTGCTGATATATCTAATCTTAATTTTTTCAATTTTCTCCTTCATTAATATTTGGGAATTAATGTGTTATCATATATATATTTACGGTGTTATAATGTATATTAACATAATGTATTAACTGTTATATCCTTTCAATGAAAGTAGACACTTGATTAATTTATTATTTTTAAAAATTGATATAATATTTTATATTACAATGATATATAGTTATTGTGATTAATATTATATTAAAGATTTAACAATTTTGTTTATTGATCAATGTTTCGTATCATAAGATTCAATAAATTAATATAATTATAAAATGGAGGTTTGTAGAGAACTGAAAAGACACTCCCTATTGCTTAATTACTTGTTTGAAAAATTGGAAAATTGTCTTTATCTTCTTAGTCATTACAAGTGTTAGTCAGTTGAAGTTTCTCTCAATTGAATCTTCTCAAGTTTGTGGTGAATAGTCGCTGTATCACAACTCTTTTCCCTGTCCACTTTTCCTTATCACTCCTCCCCTCCTATTCCTTCCTCCGTCTTCTTATCTCTCCTCTCCACCTCCTTGTCTCTCCTCTCTGCCTCCTTATTGCTCCCTCCTTATCTCTCCTCTCTCTCTCCTTATTGCTCCTGTCTCCTCTCAGACACCATTGTATCGTCCTTATCTCTCCTTTATTGGCCTGGACCTGTCTCCTCTGCTATTGCTGAATACTGCACACCTCTTCCACATAAGCACCTGGATATACTCACTGTGTGCCTCCCGTGTCATGCACAGCCCATCTTACAACCTGGTCCCATCCGACTCACATTCCTCTCTCCTCTGTGAGCATGTGCAAGCACTTCCTCTGTCATCGGCAATGTTTTCCCTTCATGCAGTGACCTGCGGGAGTTTTGAACTAAAGACCGCTCTATTAACATGGCTCGCAACATCCGTTGCACTGCAGGGTCATCCCCTATTGCTTAGTAATTGCTATGCATTCAGAAGGAGGGGAAAATGTTCAATTCTTTGTTATATTACTCTATCATGTCACCAAGTTGGGCAAATGCTTTTATTTAATAAATATTTTATTGTTTTACATAATTTTTGTATTCTTTTCTTTTGTGATTATTTTTTTTGAAGGATGTTACCCCTTAACTTTCATATGTAACCCTATAACTTTCATATGGAGCACCTAGAGGAATGGTCATCATGAGGATGCCACCTCCCTTAGGAATTGCATGCATTGATGCCATTTACATCTTACAAAGTTTTCATTAGTGCCTGGTGTGTTAAATGGGGATGTGTGCTACCCCCTTGTGCGTGTTATTTCATTCTTCTCCCTTTTTTTGTGTGCTGCCAACATGTAGTTTCTTCTTGTTTTTTTTGCATCATGTGGTGTTGCACATGGTAATGACACATGTTCATGCATTATACAATACCATTGGGTAGTTCTTTTGTTTCAAAAAATAAAAAATGTTGGTCACATTTCTGCATCTTCTTCCAAGATGCAAATTGGGCATTACAATCCAGATATCGAGGCTATTGTGTTTCTTTTAATATTAAGTGGTTTATCTAGTTGTTTCTTGGTATCTGTTTAGTTTGTAATTTGTTCTCCATATCAGCTATCTGTAGGTAGTTTAAATAGGATCAGCCTTTCATGATGCAAACATAAGATACTCACTGTGCATGTCTTTTTGATGTTCAGCTTAAGCCTATCTGTTTTTTAGGCGTCTTGGTGAAATCAAGGTTATATCTGTTTAGGAATTCTATCACACATTGTTACTATGCTTTTAAGGTAAGTTTCATTAAAATAAACATTAAACTCTGGCGAGCTGTTCCTGTTTCAAAATTGTACACACTAAATATATGTTGCACATTCCTGATGTATGCACCATTGTGGCTACTTTAGAATCACGAGAGACCTTTTATATTTACTATATATGTCATTACTTTTACATGAGTTGAGTACCAATAGGACTGCTTTTATTTAAGGTATTTTACTTTTAGAGTTTTTGTATTTATTCTTTTTCTATGCTTCACTATCATAATGTTTTTAGATTGCAAAACCAGGAAACAGGGTTCAGGATTTCCAAACCCAATCTTATCTATAAGTGTTTATGGCCTTATATCACTGGAATGAATGAATGATAACTCAAACCAGGATTGCCTGAAAAACATGCAAAAACAAATTTGCATTTCCCGGAATACCTTCAGCTTATTCTTTCTAATTGCTAGCAGACAATGGTTTTCTAGTTGATATATCATATAGCAGTACTCAATATACACCTCTTCTGTTGGTGAGCTTCATGGTTAATGATTTTGGTTTTTTGAAAAGGGTGTAGTTTGTTTTTAATTTATTATTTATTTATGGAAATTTGTGTCAGGTACCTTAGGGTAGAGTGATAAGTGTGCCATATCCCAAAAATCTTTAAAGTTACTTATTTTATATCACTCTGTATGAAAACAGCAGCAGGAGTGGTGAATATCCCAGGGATCTTCCAGTGTGGCAGTCCTCTATGGCGTCAAGCACTTTGACTGGAGAGTATAGCTGTAAGTATAGATATGGAACTGTTTTGGAACCCAAGTATATGTTGGATTCCAAATATGATCTGTTAAATGGTTTATTCCCGAAGATATAGGATACTGAATTTTAGATATTGAATTGGATTTGTAAGCTTTTTTCATAAGTAAGGTATTTAGATACTGTATTAAGTAGTGTTTGAACTTTACAGTGCCTTATTTCTTGTAATCAGGCTATCAACTGTCTTTGTTACTATTTGAACAATTGAGCTTAAATTTGAATATCTTTGCATGTTTATAACAAATAATTTTATAGAAGTTTTCTTCTGGGTTTTCAATTATGTTATAAAGTTGTAAGGTAAGTTCTTTGGGAATTCACGCTTTCTTGTGCTAAGAAAACAATTGTCGGGCTTATTTTGCAGCGCATGGAGATGGGCTTGCTGCTAGAAGAGTCAGAAAGGTTGTACATCGTCGGACTGTTGATTATACTAGCACAGTTGTACGATATATGCAGGTTTGTAGCGATTAATAGTCTTGTTTTGAAAATTCTGGAGCTGACTTTAGAAGATGTGTTGTTATTATCTCTAGATATTTTAACACTATTGAACAAGTTTATTTTTTTATATATTATAATTTAAGATTATTTATGTGTTCCTCAGCTTTGTTTGAATGATGAAGGAATATTTATCTCTAGATATTTTAACACTATTGAACAAGTTTATTTTTTTATATATTATAATTTAAGATTATTTATGTGTTCCTCAGCTTTGTTTGAATGATGAAGGAATATTTATCTCTAGATATTTTAACACTATTGAACAAGTTTATTTTTTTATATATTATAATTTAAGATTATTTATGTGTTCCTCAGCTTTGTTTGAATGATGAAGGAATATTTATAAATATTTGGCTCTAGTTAGGCCAAGGTTCAATTTCAGCGATCATCAAGAAACCTTTGGTTTCCTATCTCAATCTACAAATCTGAATAAGGAGTAGACACATTGACAATAGCGATATAACATTGATTTCTTATTTCTATTTATTGTTTCAAGTGAATTGTTTAGCTCAAGTAGTTATTGCATAATTATCTTACAACTCTCCTTCTTAGTTGCAAAGAGTCGTTCTTCTTTGCTAGTTTTCTCTAGTGAAGGAGCTGACTTTAGAAGATGTGTTGTTATTATCTCTAGATATTTTAACACTATTGAACAAGTTTATTTTTTTATATATTATAATTTAAGATTATTTATGTGTTCCTCAGCTTTGTTTGAATGATGAAGGAATATTTATAAATATTTGGCTCTAGTTAGGCCAAGGTTCAATTTCAGTGATCATCAAGAAACCTTTGGTTTCCTATCTCAATCTACAAATCTGAATAAGGAGTAGACACATTGACAATAGCGATATAACATTGATTTCTTATTTCTATTTATTGTTTCAAGTGAATTGTTTAGCTCAAGTAGTTATTGAGTAATTATCTTACAACTCTCCTTCTTAGTTGCAAAGAGTCATTGTTCTTCTTTGCTAGTTTTCTCTAGTGAAGAAGGCTTTACTATAATTGAATAGGACATTGCAGGTTCGCATGTCACAGCTCGATGCTGGGGATGGTACTGTTTTGCAACCCACACCTGTTGCAGCTGTAGATGTGAGTCACTTATTTCTAGTAAATGTGGCTTTTTAGTTGCTTGTTTTCATTCATCCAAGATTCCAAACCATAACCATTTTTCTGAAATATGTTTCTGTTGGAGTATCTGGTGCATTCTGATATCTGTTTGTTTTGGAGAGAAATTTTTCTGCAGATGTTACCTGCTGCTGCTTACCCAGACAATCCTGCTACAAGCTTTGCAACAAAATTTGTGCATGCATCCACAAACAAAAATCGATGCTCTATCAATCGAGTTGTGGTAAGTTCTGTTTTATTTTATTTGAATGAATGCATCTTATAGTACTCCTGAAAACAAGATTTACACCAACGGAGCATTGTGATTGCCAATGAAATCTTTCCCTATGCAAGGAATGAAAGCACTTTGACCCAATCTTGTTTTAAAATTTGAATTTCCCCATAGTGAATGGATATGTATCATTCTAAAAACTAGCTTCTCATCTTTTCATTGAAAGAAAACTTATTGCTGCCGACCAAATTGTATGCTTAAGACTCTTGCAGTTGTTTGATCATCCAAGAATCCCCTAGAACAGGTCCTCTACAAGAGAGGCATGGTAGAATTAGGTTTCTAACCATCCTCAAAATATTGTAGTTAGTGAACACTAGAAGACATGTTTGAGTGTTATTTGTTTCTTTGAGTGTAACGTGTGAGTAGTTTAAACTATCTAATTGTGTTTAAATGTCCTGCAATATTTTCTTATCAAAGTCTTCCAGGCAAGTCTTCTTTTTGAATACTGGATTCTACCATTACAGTAATCATAGTTGAAAAACTCGGACTTGGCAATAACTTGGCCAACCCATTTTAAAAAAAAAATTCGGACTTGCCAAATACTTGGCGAAAATATGGGCAATAAATCAACACTTTTATCGAACATTTGAAAATATATAATTTCTTAAAATATTCTTAAAAAAACACACATATTGTTGTTCCTAACTGGTTACTGAGAGGGGGGGGGGGGGGGTGAATCAGTAAATTCAATTTCTATTCTTTTTCTCTTAATTAGATATTCTTGTTAATACAAAAATCAAAAGAATATTATGACAGTCATAAACAGAAATTAAATGCACAGGTCAACACAAAATTTATATGTGGAAACCCCCGGTTAGAAGGAATAAACCACAATGGGACAAAACCCACGAAACTCCACTACTGCAGTAATAAAGTTGCCCTGTTAGAGGCTTACAAAGCACTGGTGAGAGTGCTACCCGGTTAAGGGATTTAATAGAAGACCTGTTAGGATCTTGACCTTGTTAGGAGTCGCCTTATCAGAGGACTTAAAACACCAACAAAGATGTTACCCGGTAAAGGGATTTATACAATAGAACCTGTTAGGGTTCACCCTGATTGAGGGATTTAAATATGCTTCACAACTAAAGCAATGATCTTATGATGACACTATATTTGTTGATTCAGATCATACCTGTTCACTCTTTCCTTTGCTTGGCTATTGAATCTTTCTCTCCCTTTCACCTTCTGCAACTATGATTCCTGTCAAAAGATTTTGCTCTTTTGCTCGCTTTCACTCTATGCTCTTGATTTTCAACAACAACCCTTCTCATGTCTTATGACCTGTATTTATAAGAAATTATCTTATAAAAAATACATCTAACAGTTTCGCCAAGCTGTAAATTCTCCAAAAATCACGCATACAAAACTCTTGATCAAAAAGCTTGCAAACTGATCTTTAGTTTACCTCGAAACGCTCGCAGAAAAAACAAAGCTAACTCCAGTTCCACTGAAAAATCTAACTTCAGTTTAATTGAAAAAATGCTCCGCATAATTCGGTTCAGATTATCATGCACTTAATCGGTGTGTGATTTGTATCCGGTTAGTCATTTGTACCCTGTGTGTTTGCCAAGGCCGGCTGGACAAAACCTGGACCAGTATAAGCGTGACCAGTTAAGGTACACTGCTTTCTTGCTCATTCTATTCGTTTCACAATTATTACACTATTATGAGAACCGGTGTGATGTACTGGTGTTTCGGTGGGATTGATGTTTGCCAATGACAACTAACTTTATGTCAACAATCTTCCCCTTTGGCATTGGTGGCAAAACACATCAACACATCATCTGTAGACTTCCCTTGTAGATTTGCTCATCTACCTGTAACATATTTTTGAATGAGTCACAACACATTGTTACTGTTATCTGTCATTTTCCCTGTAGCTTCTCTTCTCTTTTCTCTGCAGTTATATCTTCCCTTTTTACCTCCAAGGGACAAAGGGTTTTTACTCTTCATAATTGTAACTTGTTGAAGATATCTTTATAGATCTTCTTTGCAGAGTCTAGAAATGGTTTCCAGATACCTGTTACATGATCTAAAGTGTTCTTTGTAGCTTGCAATGAGACAATGAGACTTTCCATGTCTTCTATTGTCTTGTAATCAGGTTCACTGAGAATTCTTTCTGTATCAATTGTTGTTTTCTGCATCAGATCAAATGTAGGTGCAATGAATAACTAAAATCCAATAAGATCTTGGATTCTTTTATTGTTTTCTTCTGACGCCTTCCTTAGAGTGAGAGCTAAGCTTGTCAGCTCCCGACTGTACTCTGTTGCAGAAGAGATCTTAGCATCAAATTTTGATGTTAAATCCTTTATCTCTTCTGTAGTCCTTTTTGTTCTCTCAGTTATATCCTTCACAAAGTCTTCAAAGTTAGAAGTTCTTGTGATCAACCTTCCAGCTTCTTGTATTTGTTGATGTAGCTCACCGACGTTGGTAGCCACAGTGGCTTTAAGTTCTTCAACTTGTCTATGAAGAATATTTATCCTTTTCTTCTCATAATGATCAATAGCAACTGTTTCTGGGTCAGAGACATCTTCCCCAATCGCTTGTGCCAGTACCTCTAATTGATCAATCACAGGTTTGTCTTCATCTATATTAGCATCTGGTACAAAATTGTACAAGATATTCTTTACACTTGTGACAAACATATCCTGTTTCCTCTTAGTGAGCTCCTTCAACTGCCTTGTCGACATTTTGCTTATGTCAACTACAGTGTCACTAGCTAGAGATGGGCTAACTTTGCCTCTTTTAGATTCAAAATCTATTGCAAAAGATAGCTTTCTCTTTGATGTTGATGCACTTGGAACATCTACCAGCTCCTTTTGCCTTATTTCCTGTGCAGGTTCTTCTTCAGCAGGCTTCTCCTCTTCTTCTATAACATGCAACTCCTCTTTTTGAGGTATTTCTTGCTGTAGTACCTCCTCTGGACGCACCTCTTCTTCTGGATGTGCTTCTTCTGGATGTACTTCCGGTGGTTGCTCTGTTTCTTGTTGTTCTTCAACAACCTATTGATCATTTAAAACAACTTCAACTTTATCTGTTTCATTGTCTGCAGTCATCTTAGTTGATGAATCCCCCAATACTTGATTTGCTGGTTTCACTGATGTATCTTTTACACCTATTTCAACCTCTTCATCTAGGTTAACTTGTTCACTGGCTGTGAACTGTTCAGGCAGAACCATCTCCTTTTCTGGTTCATCTTGTGAGATATCCTGAGGACCTGTAGGCTTAAGTGTTTCATCAGAAACGTTTTCTACAGTGCTTTCCTCCTGTCCCTTCTTAAGAGTGTTGAAGTTATAATTCTTCCAAAATTCTAGTGTATCTTCATACACATCTTTATCTTGACCATTAATGATTTTGGCCACCTTGTCCCTTTTATTAACTCATTGTCAAGATTTGGTTTAACTTTTGCCAAAGTTTCTTCTATGATTTTACTATTTTGAGCTAGACCGGTTCTCCATTTGGTCGTTAGTCTCTTATTCAATTCTGCAGGGAAGTGGGGCTTGTAGTCCCTAGGACTTTTGTTGAAATCTAGAAAGTTTTCTAACGGAGCAATCTCAATTTTCTCTTTATCATCATTGCCCAAAACACTGAACCACTTTGTAACATTCAACATTTCACCAAAATCCATAATTTCATCAACTATGTTATCTATGGTTAAGGTTCGAGCTTTAACTTTTTCTAGAGAAGCAAGGAGGTTGGTGGAGTGAGATCACCACCCGTGTCTCCAGTTATGTCCACAATGACTGGTTCTGTTGCAGGCTTTGCTTGGACCGGAGTCTCGACTCCTAGTATGCCCTTTCCTTTTCTAGTGTCTTTTACAGGTTCTAACAGGCCTTATTTCTTAAATCCCTTAACTGGGTCGCATCTAACCGTGCGTTTGTAATCCATTAACAAGGAAGGCTCCTTATAGGGCGCACTTTAGAAGAGTGCAAAATTTGTGAGGTTTACTCACACCGTGGTTTTCTCTCAATTTGGGTTTCCACATGATAAATCTGGTGTTGTTTATTGCTTGATTGTGTGATAGCTATTTTTGTGATAGAATTTGTTCTGCATACAATTTTAGTTACATTATATCAGATTTGTTTTGAAATTTTAGTGGGTGTTGATTCACCCCTCCTCTCGCAGCACCGGTTGGGACCATCAATTGGTATCAGAGCCTAGTTCCTTTTCTAAGTTGCTTAACCGCAACAAGAAAAAGATCAAATGATGACGAAGGAAGCACCAAAGTTTTCTAAGGAAAACTTCACTCTATGGTGTAGCAGAATGAAGCTGTACATGAAAACCACCGGAGATCAATACTGGACTCATGTAATTCATGATTACCTTGAACCCACCGGCACCTTGACACCTGATGAACAAAAGATCAGCACAGAGCATACAACTGCAATGGATATGATAGCAAGTATGCTACTTGATTATGTCTATGCAGAGATTGAAATTTTGACAACTGCTCACAATATGTGGGCTAAGCAACAAATAGTATATGGGGGTGACCCACATGTTCAAAGAGAAAAGGTAGAAAGCCTCAGAGGCAAATATGGTGATATGAGAATGAATGAAGGAGAGGATATTGAGCACTACAGCAGTAGAATCAAAGAAGTGATGAACTCCATCAAAACCGCTAGAGGAACACTGAGTGAGGAAGATGTGATAAACAAAATACTGAGAACGCTAAGGCCACAATATGCTATCAAAATCTCAGCCATATAGGAGCTCAGATCAGTGACCACGTCTTAAGTCACTCTTCACTCCCTAATCGGTAAGTTGACTGTATTTAAATTGAGCAATTTTGTTAACAACTTACACATGCAAGAAGCTGCTTTTAAATCTTCTGTTAATACGTCTTCCACCAAGAAAGGAAGAGAAACCGGTAATAGTTCTACCGGTAAGGTAAGGCTGAAAGTTTTGTTGAAAATCTACTCTCTGAAGAGATGGAGCAAGAGGAGTTTGAAGCACTCATCGCAAGGAGATTTTCAAGAGAAAAAGGGAAGTACAAAGGTAAACTTCCACTAAAATGCTTTTCTTGCAATAAGATAGGACACATTGCTGCAAGATGTCCAGATAATGCAAATAAAGAGAAGAGCAACCGATTCAAGAACAAAGCAAAGGAGTGCTACCTTGCGGAAGGAGTCACAGACAATGAATTTGAAGATTTTGAAGATGAAGAAATTGCCTTTGTTGCAATAAAAGAAGAAAGCCAAGTGATAAGTAAAATTACACTTATTTCTAGATCTCATCAACATGATGACTGGATCATTGACAATGGATGCACTCACCACATGACTGGTGATAAGAACAAGTTCATCAGTCTAAAGCTCAATGATGGTGGATCGTTAACCTTTGGTAATAATGCTCCCTGTGCTATCAAAGGTAACTTAGTCCTCCCGAAAGATTGCAGGGTAGCACACACCATTTATTAGACCGGAGGATACCAGATTGGCATATTTCTTGAGAAGTTTCCCTTCACATAACGACACATACTCTCCTTGAATAAAGGTTTCTCCGAATTCTTCCTGTCTTGCATGAATGAACACTATAACATCCTCGATCAAGAGGACTCCTTTTGGTATGGAAGAGAGAGCACCAGCCATGTCGTTTTCTCTGTTCTGCACAGGCAAGATGTTGTATGTTGGTTTGTTCACTAGATCTCCTTTGATCAACTTCACGGTAGCGGAAGATGAAGCCATTCTTGCTAACTGGTAATTTGCAGATAGTGATTTCTCAATGATCAAAGTGTGAAAATAATACTTAGCACAAGAATTCCTAAATCGCAAAGTAAGCAAAGTGAAAACTTGCAAGTAATTTCCCTTTCTTTTATAGGGTTAGGTTATAACGGTAATTACCAAATAGTAACTATTTGTTAAACGGCTATAGTAATAAATGCTTTTACCTACTTTTTCCTTCCGTTTTGCTAACCGGTTGATTGTAAGCTTGCCTTACCGGTTAATCTTGTAGACCGAATGAGTCCGACTCTCACCAGTCATACTAGGAACGGTAGTGGATCTACCGGTTTTCTCTAAACCCTCATGGTTTAGTTTGCTGAAGAAATATCACCATCAGCAGATGGTGATCTTTCCTCTTTCTTCTCTTCAGCGGAGATCTTTGATTCTTTTACGAACCAAATCTGTTTGACCGTTTTCTTAGTCTTTTCTTCCTTGTTGATCTTCTCTTCATATTTAACCGTTCCTTCTTCTTGCCGGATGACCGGTTTCTGCATTCTTTGGCTTTGTGTCCCACTTTGTTGCAGTGATAGTAGATTACTCCAGTTGCTTTCCATGAGTTCATTCTTTTCGTGTCAGTTGACTTGTTGCAAGAGCCATTGTAGTTGTTTAATCCACAGTTCACACAGTTCATTGTGCTTAGGTCCTTGCTTCGTTTGGTGAGTATTGGTTTTGGGGATTTAAATGCCATTGTCTTGGATCTGCATTCTTGTGCTTTGTGTCCAAATTTATTGCATGCATAGCAGTACCCTCTGAAGCTTCCCTTGCTGCTGCTGGACACAGATATGGGACTGGACCAGCACTCACTTGTCTTGTGGCCCTTTTTACAGCAGTTCTTGCAGTAGCTATTGTTGGTCTTTACCGGTGCATTCCTGCAGTTATTAGTCTTATGACCCGATTTCCCACAGTGATTGCAAGATGTATTAGGGAAATTCTTACCTTTTTGCATTAGCGATTTCATCTTATCCTTCTTGATTGCTTTTGCCCTAGAGGGCTCACCATTCCTTTTTGCATTTTCACCGGTGAAATCAAGACCGGTCTGATCTTTGTGTCTTCTTTGACCTTTGAGTTGCTCATCAAGCTTAGTTGAACTTTCATTGTATCTTCTCAGTATTTCATTTGTCTCTTCAAGTTCGTTCATCTGCTCCCTTAGTTGATGCAATTCTTGAGACAATCTATTGCATGCTTCATTCCTGTCATGCCAACCTTTTTGCATGTGGGCATTTTCTTGGGTGACACTCTGCATGTCTTCTTGAAGTTGTAGAATGATAAGTTTATTTGCCCCTACGGTCTCCACTGCCCGGTCCCTTGC
Organism: Chamaecyparis obtusa; assembly: GCA_027943335.1. Classification (NCBI taxonomy): domain Eukaryota; kingdom Viridiplantae; phylum Streptophyta; class Pinopsida; order Cupressales; family Cupressaceae; genus Chamaecyparis; species Chamaecyparis obtusa. Next base: position 705,676 of record BSBK01003794.1, on the reverse strand, counting down.
TTTCTCAGAGGCTGACAGAGACTTGACTGCCAAATTTCTTTCGTCTTCAGCTTTTCTCTTTTTCTCGATTAGTTCAATCATCCTCAGGGCATTGTCTTCTTGATCTCTTTTGAGATTAGAGATCTCATCGGTCAGGATCTGATTCTTTTCCATGAGTTTAGATATTGCCTCCTCAGCTTCGTCAGATCCACTCTGCCCAGAGAGTTCATCGATGGTTTCATGGCTCTCATTCAGCTGTAGCTCTAGTTCCTTTCTTTTTGCAAGTGATCTCCTCAATCTGTTTTCCAGAGAGGTGATGATGTCATTGGCTTCCTCTAGCTGCTTTTGATACCGGTAAACCTGCATGATCTTTGTCTCCAGCTCTTAGGCTTTGAAGCAGAGAGAACTAGGCTCTGATACCAATTGTTAATGCTTACTGGTTACTGAGAGGGGGGGGGGGTGAATCAGTAAATACTTGGTGTTATACTTTTAATTCTGAACTTCTTAACCTTAACTGATAAACAAAATATAACAGTCATACATAAGCATAAACAGAAGCACACAAATCAATACAAGTATTTATACGTGGAAACCCTCGATTAGAAGGGAAAAAACTACGGTGAGACAGAGCTCACAACTTCACTACTTCAGAATGAAGGTGCTCTGTTAGGAGCTTACAAAGCACTGGTTAAGGTGCTACCCGGTTAAGGGATTTTACTAGAGATCTGTTAAGATCTAAACCTTGTTAGGAGCTGCCTGGTTATAGAACTTTGAACATCAACAAGATGTTACCCTGTTAGGGGATTTTTACAATGAACTGATTAGGTCCACCCTAATATAGGGGTTTGAATTTGCTTTCACTACTGATAGAATTAAGTGATCTGTTATGACACTGAATGTCTGACTACATCATACCTCTTTCTCTGGTTGCCTGGCTGTTGATCTCTGCTACCTCTGTGTCTACAGCTCTTCTCTCAAAAGATGTCTCTTCTCTTCTCCATGCAATCACCCATAATCAACAACAACATTCTTGCGTCCTTATGACCTGTATATATACAAGAGTTCACTGTAATGAAACCCTTAACCTACAGAACCGCCAGCCCGCAAACTCCGCAATGAATCATGCAATTAGTGATAGAACGCGAGTAATGATCTGGAGTTCACCATGTAAGACATCCACCAATGATAAGGCTAACAATTTTTAGAAAGTTAACTCTCATATAGTCCGGCTTCTAACTGAAACTGATCCTCTTAATCCGGTGCGGATCTTTAGCTTGTCTTAGACCGAAACCGGTGTAATTTTTTTGCCGGTTCACCTTATACATGTTCTCAGAAACCGGTGAGTGTTGTTTAGATTAGTCGACTAGTGAGTGCACTTCTTTTCATCTACCAGTGCATATTTGGTATGTTGCATGGCGACTGATGTTGTGAGTGACCGGTGACTCCATACCGATACAATGTGTTTGTAGATGAACACTAATGACAACTTAAATTCCTAACAATCTTCCCCTTTGTCATTGGTGGCAAAACTTGTACACAAGCTTCACAATACATACGTTGTATCAGTGGAACAACACTTCCCCTGTTTGGAACTTCCCTTGACTGAATGCTCCGATTTACTTGAACATTGACACTTCTTTTACTCTTCTTCCCCTTTTTGCCTCTCTAAGACAAAGGGTAACATTTTTCTTCACATTTGAAGCTTTGTGAAGATATCCTTATATATTGTTTTGGCTGAATGAAGGAATGAGGTCCATTGACCGGTTATATATTCTGAATTCTTTTGGGCTGCAGTCAAAGAAATAATGATATTCTTCATGTCTTCCACAATTTTGTACGCTGGTTCACTGATTATAGCTTTTGTAGAGGATGCAGTTGACTTCATGATGTCAAATGTTGGTGCCAAGAACATTTGAAATCCAATAATATCTTGAATCCTTTTATTTTTCTCTTCAACAATTTTCCTCTGTGCGAGAGTTAGGCTGGACATTGTTCTGCTGTAGGTTGTTGCGGTTTTGTTCTGTATATCAAATTGAGAGGATATGTCATGTCCCCTTTTTAGTGACATGTTATTTTTCAGTGGATTTGCCTATCATGGACTCTCGTAGGTAGATGGCTTTGGTGAGAGAGTCATATTGGTGATTATTTGGAGATTGGATGGTCTTATTTGCTCTTGGAGAGATGTTTTGGAGCCTATTTTTTATTATTATGTGTTATGCGGGGCCCACATGTTATAATTTTAAGTTGAGTTGCACTTTTTATTTTATAAAGTTATTTTTATTATAAAAGTGCATTATAATGAGATTTTATAATGGATGTTTCTAGAAGTTCTTAGTAACTTCTTAGAAAAGTGAATAAATAGAGGGCTTGGCCTCTCATTTTGGACATGCTTGATTTGAGGATTCTACTACATTTTCATCTTGGAGCATTTGTGGCACCATCTAGGTCTGCAAATTTTCAATTGATCTTTAGGAACGGAAACTCCTAAGGGTTTGCATAACTGAGGAGGTGAAATATCTTCTGAAGGGTTGCACATTGGAAGTGGTATTCAACCATTTCATGCTGGGCATTATTGAGTATTCAGATTTGGACAGAGTCTTGATATATTTTGAAGTCCTCAGACTTTATTGAGAGTTTGGAATTTGGGTTGTCAAAAGACTTGTTTTCATCCATTAATCAAGAGGATTGCATTGGCATTATTTGAAGACCATTTCAGTAGTTCTGTGGCATTTCTAGCATATTGCGATTTTCATCTTGGACCCACATTTTTGTTCACAACTTCACTTGGAGGCATCCTTTGGTTATGGGTATTTGAGGAATCAATTGCTATTGTCTTGGCAATCATTTCTATACGAATTTGGAGACCTTTTATTGCTGCATTTATTTATTATTGGCATTCATATCAGAATAGGGGCGAATTTGAAAAAAAAATCAATTTGGCAAGAGGAAGGCTCAAAGTGGAGTGATATTGATTGCTTCTTCATTCACACTCCTAGGCGCTTCATTTCTTGTTCATTTGGCACTTATTTCAATAAGTTTTAATGTTGTTTATGTATGAAATCATGGCTGTCTTTGTACTCAGAAAATTCTGAAACTTGTAGTTGAAAGTCAAGAGACTAGGCCATTTGATAAATATTCTTGAAATCAGTTTAATGCTTCAGTTGCATAGAGAGATAAGGCTGCATTCTAATTACGTGATGTTCTTGAGTTGCATGACAAATGTTTGTCAAAATGTCATTTGGCTGTAAGTGCATATGTAACATTGAAAATCCATCTCTATGCATTGGTTAAAGGTCCAAAGTGTCATTTAAGCATTTAGATGATAATTTATGTTTTGATGTGTTGATTCTCAAGCATTGGAAGCTATCTATAGTCATCTAAAAGTACATATCAAAGTGATATTATTAGACCAGCAAGCTGGAAGGTTGCACACGAAGTGTTTGACAATATTCCTTGTGTCTCACAAGCATATTTTAGATTCTAAGGAGCCAAATAATTTGTAAAATCTGAAAGTTGCAATCTGTTGTGAGGGAGTCAATATCTTCATTGAATGAATATATATATATTGGCACTGATTTGCATTATTGAGTTGAGTAGATTTGTTGCTCAACAATTTCCATATTCAGTCTTTACTTACAGCAGTATAAATTCAGATTGAATGCCAAGTGTTTGACGAAATTCCATAAGCACAAAATCAGAGATTTTAGTGATCCTATTAGTAAGGGTCATTACAGTGGTATCAAAGCTTTGATCCTGCCAGCTTGAGGGAAAATAAATAAATAAAAAAAATTCAAATTTATGGCTTCTAAATTCGCTGATGAGGTAATGATTGCTTATGAGGAGTATAGGTCACTTCCAGATAAGACCAAAGATCTTATAGACTTGGAGCAATATATGGAGCAGCGGATGGATTATAACAAAAATAGTAAATTAAAGAAATGTGAGGAGCCAAGTTTTGATAGCTTTTGTAATAATCTCCGGCAACAACTTATGCTTTCACAACAAAGATTAGCCTATCACTTGCAGCAGTATGAAAATTCCATTTCAAGGCGAACTTCATCACAAAACAAGAGGTTTGGGGTATATACAGGTGAAGTATCCAAAAGTCTATATGATGAATTTGATAGACATACTGATTTGATTCAAGAAGACACTAGGACAGCTTTGGGGAATGTTTCATCTACCTCAACCTTGCAAGGGGTTTTTCAAGAAGCTTCTACTATAGAGGATAATTCTGATTTTCATGACAGCAGTGACAAAACTTTGCATGAGCAGGAGACAACAGTGTTTTCACATGTGCAAAGTGATCCTATTGAGTTGTCACATGAAGGGACTCTAGAATTGAGTTCTAAGGGTGCATTATGTGATACGGATTCATGTCATGATGAGTTTGATTTTTCAAATCAGACCTTTCAAAACAGAACAAAAAATACATTTCATGACATCAAGATTGAAGAGGAGCAAGTGATGGTTGAAGACAAACTAGTCACATTGGAGCAGCTACATGATGATAAGGAAATTTTACAACATAATAACAATATGGGGGAGCCCAAAAATGATATTCACAACATCCCAGCAGTTGTTATCAGCACTAATAACAGTTCTGATTTTTATGACAGCAGTGAGGTTCCTTTGCAACATCATGAGATAACAACTGTTTCACACGAGGGTGATATCACGGGTACTCAGGATGGTTTGGTTACGGCAAGCAGTGACTACAGCGTAGTGGATTCAGATGATGATTATGAGGATGTTGTTGTGCACGATGGTGAGATACCTAGTAGAGATGAGCAGACATTGAGCATACATGACTTTGCTGAGAAAGAGTACCAGGCACAGTTGGATGCTTTGTCACATGAGGGTGAGGTTGGCAGTAGCTCGCATGATTTGTCCAGCCAGCTGAAGGTGAATGAAGACAATATTGTGACTTCATTATCTCATCATGACAGGATGCGGGATATGATAGAGGATCACATCCGGTTGTTTCAGTTACAAGGTAGACATAAGGGAGTTCAGGCGGAGTCTTCTTGTGCTGACTTGCAGACGATCAGGGAAGGAATGGGATCGATGAAGAAGAGTTATTCACATTTTCTTTCAGATCTTGACCATCTTCTTAACCTTGCCGGAGTCTATTCAGATGCCTTGAGGAGGAAGGAGGAGGAGATTGACAGGCTTTCTCGAGAGCTTGAGGATACTCGAGTTTCTTTGGTTGGTATTCCTTTGGCATCACGGGACTCTGAGAGACATGTTGATTTGATACAGGGAGATATCATAGGCACACCAGATTGTGTGATTGACACTGATGATGATTGCAGTACGGTTGATCCTGATGATGTTACAGTGGTCGAGGATAGTACAGTTGATCAAAGTCGTGCAGCGGAGAGACATGTGGATGGGTATGGTGTGGAGTTGAGTTCAGCTTCATCTTGCACACTTGATACTTAGCTTTCTGCGACAGGCGGATCACATGTGGTTGATGTTGTTGTGAGCTCATCCTTCTTTCACATCCAAGATTCAAGGACAATATCAGACAGGTATGTGGAGTTAGTTGGTATTAGTCCTATTACTCAGGTGAGGAGTTTGCTTGAGTTACCAGCTGATCCTAGTTTACGGATATGGACCCGGGATTGTCATATTGGCCTTTGGGATTATGTTGACTGGAGATCCTTATCACTTATTGGTAGTAGTGATTGCTTGAGTGCTATCATGGATTTGATTAGTAGATTACACGGTGTTGTTCTCATTCATAGCAGCTTGCCAGATGCTAGTATTAGTTTTTATACACCGGTGTTGGGAGTTGTGTGCATTTCCAGTCGACCACTCAGGGTGCAGTGGGTTTGTGATGATTCAGGCACATCTGAGGTGTTAGCGTTTACGTATGAGTCCCAGGATCGTATTAACATTGATGACATCCAGGAGGATGCAGTGGTTAGTTTTGAGGACTTGGTTTCCTCGGCGGATTCCTTCGGTACGACAGAGTTGGACAGCGATGCTACAGTTTTTGATACTCTGTATGTTGATATGAGCCTTGGAGTTGATTTGCAGAGTGTGGATGGTAGTACTCCAGAGATCAGTGGTTTTGAGGGTAGTCCTTTGGACGGTGTGTCAGAGGATGGTAGGAGACAGTCTGGCCAGCATTATCATGTGGTTAGTCAGCTGAGAGTTAGTGAGCGTGACATTTCTGCCGCTTGCGAGCATTTCGATGCTGCTCGTCAGTTGTTAGCAGTTTATGGATGGGGTTCTCCTACTAGCGATGAGTAGGGAGGCAGCTACCTTTCCTTGATAGAGATCCACTCTTTGTGGGAGGCTATCCGGATTCTGAGACAGAATTATATGCAGTTGGTAGCCGACAGAGATCATCTTATGAAGTGGGGCAGTACAGCATATGATGCCTTGTTGGTCAAGGAAGGTGAAGTGAGTGAGCTTACTGAGCAGCTCAAGGTGACTTCTGAGATTCTTAAGAGTACACAGTTGGCTTTCGAGGAGTCACAGTTTCATTTGGTTGAGGTGACCATGGAGTTAGAGCGACTTCAGTCTTTACCAGATCCCGTACAGTCACAGGTTGTGGTGTCTGGTGATCCGAGGATGTCCATGGTTGAGATTGTCAGAGACAGTGGAGATGGGGATAATGCTTTGATCTCTTCTGTTATCTCAACAGACTTTTCTGACAAATCTTGCAAAAATACCTCGAAGTTTGAAGTTCTACTCATCAAGCTTCTTGCCTCTTGAAGCTGCTGTTGGAGGATTCTCAGGTTGGTTGTCACATTGATTTTGATATCATCAACCTGTTTGTGGAGTATTTCTACTCTTTTCTTTTTGTAGTGGTCGGCTGCCATTATTTCTGGATCTGTTAGATCCTCACTGATTGCTTGTGCCAAGACTTCCAGTTGATCTATGACCGGTTCATCTTCATCTATGTCAACATCAGGGACAAAGTTGTACAGGATGTTCTTTACATTGGTGAGGACCATATCCTGTTTTCTTTTGGTCAATTCTTTTAGTTGCCTCGTTGACATCTTACTGATGTCTACCACTGTATCTGTAATCCTGCTTCTTTTTGCTTCCTTTCCCTCGGCAAATGATAGTTTTCTTTTTGAAGAGGAGCTTGGAATGTTTCCGTGTTCTTGTTGGACTTGTTCTTCCTTTGGTCTTAGTTGCTTTGTGTGGACAGGGATCTCTTCTTCTTGCCCCTTATTGTATTCCATTGTTTGATGAGCTCCGCTTTCCGGTTGGACTTCTTCTTCCGGTGGCTTACTACCTTCAACATTTTGTTGTTGTTCTCCCAGTGGGTTTTCTTTTTGCTGCTGCTCCTCAGCTGTATGGAGTTCCCCTATGGGTATATCAATTTCTACTTCTTGTTCATTAGTTAAGAGTTCCTCTGTTTGAACTTTTTCCTTTTTGGCAGAAGATCCTTCACCATTTGTATGTTCCTCCTTTCGTGTTTGCACTGGTCTGTTTCGATCCTGAGGATTGTATTTCTCCAATGCCGTGAAGTCATAATTGTTCCAGTAGTCTAGAGTGTCTTTGTAGACTTTATTCTCATATCCATTCAATATCTCTGCGACTTTATCTAATGTTTTCAGGTTCATGGATGCTTCTTCTAGTAGAAGCTTTATTCTTTCTTCACTAAATCCAAGCTGGACCTTAAGTAGTGTGTCCCTAGTGATTCTGGTGTTGATGCCTAGACCGGTTTTCCATTTTGCTTGTAGCCTGTTGTTTAGTTCCAGTGGGAACTTGGACCTATAGTCCCTTGGAGTCCTATGATAATCCATGAAGGTCTCTACAATCCCGACAATCAACTTTTGTTTTTCCTCTTCATTTAGTACACTATACCATTTCGCTGCATTGTCCACTTCTCCAAAGTCCATAACCTCGGTTATTAAATCATCAACATGCATAGGTTGAAAGTTACCTTTGCTCGGTGAGATGAGAACCGTTGGATTCGTTGCCTGTTCCTTGGTTAAATCCACTAGTACCGGTGCTTCTTCTCCAAGTACTCCTCTCCCTTTACCAATGTCAGGTGCCGGTTTAGCTGTTGTTCTTTGTGCTGCTTCTTGTTCTGCTTGTCGCTGGGTTTAAAGAAGTTTGGTCCATAGTGCGACTTCTTCATTGTGTACCTTCTCAATTTCTCCAATAAGCATGAGGCCTATTCTTCGTATAGTTGCAAAAGTTTTTTGATGTTCAGCTTGTTTTGCTGCCTCGTCCAGAGTAAGGTGATTCTGAACCTCCAGAAGAGCCCGTATCCTCTCCTCCTTTTCTCTTTCTTCTGAGGCTTTCCACCGGGCCTCAATATTCTGAAGAAGTTGTTCCGGTAGAGTAGTGTGCAGTGCACTGGGATGAAGATTGAACTTGTGGAGGCAGAATGCCATTGCTTCCTCAATTTTGTCTTTGTCTTCATCACTGCTCAATTCATATCTTCTTCTTACAGAGCCTAAATTTCCAGCCTTCAGTCCTTCGACAATTTCGTCAATTGTGAGCTTAGCTCGTCTAGGTAGGTCCTCAGATATTTTTCCGGTCTTCTTATTCCTAATCAGAGGAACTGTGTCTTCGGGGTCTATTTCTTCTTGTTCTTCCTCTTGAATGCTAGGTGCCGGTTCTTCTTTCTTCCTTTGGCCTTTGGGTTGTTCTGTTGCTGGTGTCTTCCTTGGTGGGGGCGTCCTTTTATAGACGGCTTTGATCGGTGCCCTTTTTGACAGATTCTGAAGAATTTCAGTGAATTTCATCTAGAATTCAATGAATTGAGTGTTGTTGATGAAGGAGAAGAGCAGGTAATTAGACACTTGGTGCAGGATGATGTACCTGAAAACATAAGACCAACTCTAGATGATGAACATGAAATTGTTCAGGACCATGCTTGAGAAATTGCTCAACGGGAAGATATATACCGGGAACACCAACCGGTTCTACCAAGGTATGCCACATATCATTCCACTGATAACATTATAGGTGACAAACATGCTAATATTCTAACCAGGAGAAAGGCTAGAGAAAGTATCTACTTACTTTCCAGCATAGAGCCAAAAACCACCAGGGAGGCTCTGGAGGATAAAAACTGGGTCAAGGCAATGGAAGAAGATATTGAGCAAATTGAGAAGAATGAAACATGGATTCTTGTTCCAAAACCATAGGATAAGAATGTCATTGGGACCAAGTTGGTCTATAGAAACAAATTGAATGAAGAAGGAAAAGTGATAAGGAACAAAGCAAGATTAGTCTGCAAAGGATATGCACAGGAGGCAAGATTGGATTATGGTGAAACTTTTGCACCTGTGCCAGACTAGGAGTGAGAATCCTACTTGCTTATGCTGCTCATAAAAGGTTCAAAGTATACCAGATGGATGTAAAGTTTGCATTCCTGAATGGTATATTGGAGGAGGAAGTTTACATAGAACAACTAGAAGGCTTCTCATCCACAGAGAAGAGTGGCATGGTCTGTAAACTGAAAAAGACTCTTTATGGGCTAAAACAAGCCCCAAGGGCTTGGTATGAAACGTTGTATTCATACCTCTTGACTATAGGATTTACAAGAACAGGAGATAACAACAATATGTATCTCAAGATTGGAAAAGAAGGGAACTTGATTGCTGAAATTTTTGTTGATGACATCATCTTTGGAGGAGATGACAAAATGAGCAAAGCCTTTGCCGAGGAGATGAAGAAAGAGTTTGAAATGTCCATGATTGGAGCCATAAAGTTCTTCATTGGATTACTAGTCCATTAGCTCAAAGAAGTTATTTTAATTTCTCAGTCCAAGTATGTCAAAGATCCTTTGGGCTAGAAGAATCCAAATTGGTTGGTACACCAATGATAACTAACCTCAAGTTATCAAAGGAAGATGATGCAAAAGAAGTAAATGAGACATTGTATCGGTCTACGATTGACAAATTACAGTATGCAATGTATAGTAGACCAGATATAGCACATGCAGTAGGCATTGTAGCAAGATTCTCTGCTAATCCAAAAGAGACACTTAATAGCAATGAAGAGAATTTTCAAATACCTGAAGGGCACTGAGGAGTATGGCCTATGGTTTCCTCACAAAGGAGGCTTCCAAATAAAGGTATTCATTGATGCAGATTGGGTTGGTAATATTGATAACAGAAAGAGCACAAGTGGAGGTGCATTCTTTCTTGGAGAAAGGATCGTGTCATGGACAAGTAAGAAACAAAATTACATTTCACAGTCCACGACAGAAGCTGAGTATGTTGCTGCTGCAATCAATTGCACACAGGTGAACTGGATCAAATTGATATTGGAAGGAATCCAAGAACAGATACTTGAACCCATTGCAACTTACTGTGACAATACAAGTGCAATAAACATATCTAAAAATCCTGTCATGCACTCCAAAACAAAGCACATTGCTATAAAGTATCACTATTTGAGAGAGCAGGTGCAAAATAAAGAAGTAAGATTGGAATATGTTCCCACAAAAGAACAGATTGCTGACATATTTACGAAGCCATTACCAAAGAGTACATTTGAGTATCTCAGAGGTAAATTAGGGGTGAAGCCCCTTCTTGATATTCAGTAATTAGACAAAGATGTTCATCAATTCATTATGCTTCAACAGAGGAATCAACCTCATCTTAACTAGATTGATGAATAGGACTACTGCTCGTAGGGGGAGCAGATTTCATTAAGGTAGTCTTTGACTAGCCTTTGGCATTATTGTCAAAGGGGGAGATTATGACCGGTGGAGATTCGGTAATGTTATGGTTTGTTACGGTTTTGCCATCAATGCCAAAGGGGGAGATTGTTGGCATTGGGAATGTATTGGCATTTACCGATAAAGAATGTAACCGGTACGTGGCAAACTGGTTTTGTCATTGATTGGCAAAGAAGTGTTGTCAGTTATGACTAGGAAGGTCCACAGTGTTATTTAGTCAGAAACCAAGGATAGATCAACAGGTCAGAAACAACTGACATTAATTAAGCACAGAAAGACCGGTGACACATAGTAATAGAGCTCTAACTGATCATTAGAGCAACCAGTCACCAAGGAAGATGCAACCGGTAACAAGAACCGAGGAGAGGGTGCTACCGGTACAACTAGTAAAAGGGATGGTGACAGGTTAAGGTTCTTACTTGTGCACGACCTAAGGATATAAACCGATCAGTGAAGATTTCATCACGACTGACGAACCGGGGAAAGTCACAGTCGACAAATAGTTGTATGACTCTTTGACTGGGATTTGTTGCACAAAATCCAGAAGATTTTGTGTTATCAAGGCGATTGGTGCAAGCCGCAATTGAAGGTTTTAATGCTGGAGTTTGTGGCATTAAAACATGTAGAAAACTCTAGTGAAGGAAAGCTTTTGGCACACATTTGTCATTTCCTTCATAGAATGGAAAAAACATGGCATGCACCAGATGTTTTCTTAGTGAACTGAGACTCCACTGGGTGTCATGTCCCCATTCTGGCTGACATCATTTGGCGTGCCAGATCAGTATATCATGGGCTCTCGTAGACTGGTGGCGATGTGGAGAGAGTCATTCTGATGATTATTTGGGGATTGGATGGTCTTATTTGCTTTTGGAGAGATGGTGTTTATCATATTTTTTATTATAATGTGTTATGTGGGGCCAAAATGTTATAATTTTGAGTTGAGTTGCACTTTTTATTTTATAAAGTTAACTTTTTATATAAAAGTGCATTATAAAGGGATTTTATAAGAATATTTTATAAATACATCTAGAAGTTCTCGTGGCTTCTTAAAAAAGTGAATAAATAGAGTGCTTGGCCTCTTATTTGGACATCCTATGACTTGAGTTTACACTACTTTTCTCTTTGAGCATTTGTGGCGCCATCTTGGTTTGCAGATTGTCATTTGATCTTTAGGAACGAAGTTTCTTAAGAATTTGCATAACTGAGGAGGTGAAATATCCTTTGAAGGGTTGCACTTTGGAAGTGGTATTCAGCCATTTCAAGTTGAGCTTATTTGGTGTACTCAGACATTGTTTGAGGGTTTGCAATTTTGGTTGCAAGAGGAAAAAAGTAGGTTTGAAAAAGCAGATCCGAAAAAGCAAAGCGAAAAAGATGATCCGAAAAAGTAGATTCGAAAAAGCAAAGCGAAAAAGCAGATCCGAAAAAAGCAAAGCGAAAAAGCAAATCCAAAAAAACAGTCCGAAAAAGTAGATCCGAAAAAGCAAAGCGAAAAAGCAGATCCGAAAAAGCAAAGCGAAAAAGCAGATCCGAAAAAGCAGAGTGAAAAAGCAATCTGAAAAAGTTTTTGCTACAAGTCTAATTCAGTTTTCAGAATTTCAAGATAGGGTTTTGGAACAATCCTTTGAAGGGTTGCACTTTGGAAGTGGTATTCAGCCATTTCAAGTTGAGCTTATTTGGAGTCCTCAGACTTACTTGAGGGTTTGAGTTTTTGATTGCAAGAGAAAAAAAACAGATCTGAAAAAAGCAGTCCGAAAAAGCAAAGCGAAAAAAACAGTCCGAAAAAGCAGATTTGAAAAAAGCAAAGCGAAAAAGCAGATCCGAAAAAGCAAAGCGAAAAAGCAGATCCGAAAAAGCAGAGCGAAAAAGAAATTTGAAAAAGTTTTTGCTACAAGTCTAATTCAGTTTTCAGAATTTCAAGATAGGGTTTTGGAACCACATTTTTGCTTATATCTTCCTCATTACTCAACATATCATTCTGGGTATTTTTGCATCAAATTTCTATCGTCGAGGAGATAAAGATAGGTGCATTTTGGAGTCCCAAAATGCCATGATTTATTTTTAAGGAATTTTCAAAACTCCTAGGCATTTTCGAAAATTGGCAAGGAAGTACATTTTCAGATTTGGGGTGACTTTGGCTTGGGTGTTGGCATCTTTAGTAGTGGTAAAAATTATTGCAGCCATTTACAATCAGGTTCCTCACTTCTCATTTGGCATTTGGCATATTTTTTGAGAAATGTATGTTTTCAGCTGAGTACAAAATATAGCTTCAGCACTTTACTATTTTACATTGTACTTGTCTTTGTTTTCCATTTGGCATTATTGGTATCAAAGGAAGGCTAGGATTTTGCAAGTGAAAGGGGCATTGTAATTTTCAGTCTATCTATATTGCAAACCTAGGGTTTGATGATCATATTATTGGCTGAAATATGTATGACATTGTTGCAAATTGTTGATATATGAATGACATATGGTTTTGACAATTTCCTACATCATTGATAGTGTTTTAGATGGTATTTGGTTGCTATCTATTATTCTGAAATTTTGGGACAGCGAACTCATATATTGCAAAATAATTTTCTATCTACATTTTGAGTTACATTTTTGAGGGGTTTTTAGTGGCCTATTGCTAAGGGTCATTGCAGTGGTATCAGATCGGTTTTTTTGCCATCCTGTTAGGGAAGAGCCGTCTTGTATGAGTGATCAGCACTCTACTTTATCCAGAATGGACAGGTATAGTACAGAGTCTCAGAGGACACGACCTTGGACAGCTGAGGGACAAAGTAGGAAGATCCAAAGTCGGAACAGTAGAAAGGATGGTTATTTAGACATTCGAGATGAACTTAAGAAAATAAGCCATGACATGTTTGAACAGTTGGTTAAGCGCCATCGTATGATGAATGACATGCTGTCCGCCCCAGCTAAGGTGGATAAGTTGACTGGATTTCTATTTGGTAGATCTTCTCATAGGGCAGATGACACAATTACCAGGAACTTGCATGAGGAGTTCGAGAAATTAGCTTGCAGCCAGGCAGAGGTTTCAGTTCCTATTCAGCCATAGGAAGAAGTGGTGAAGGATGTTATGCTGATGGATAGTAACTGTCAACTTGATACTCAAGTTGAGACAGTTGTATACAGGTTGCCAGAGGGTGATGTCACAGGTACTCAGGATGGTTTGGTTACGACAGGCAGTGACTACAGCGTAGAGGGTTCAGATGATGATTTTGAGGATGTTGTTGTGCACGATGGCGAGATACCTGGTAGAGATGAGCAGACATTGAGTATTCATGACTTTGCTGAGAGGGAGTACTAGGCACATTTGGATGCTTCGTCACATGAGGTTGAGGCTGGTAGTACTTCGCATGATTTGTCCATCCAGCTGAAGGTGAGCAAAGACAGTATTGTGACTTCATTATCTCATTATGACAGGATGCGGGATATGATAGAGGATCACATCTAGAAAATTCAGTTGCAGGGCAGACATAAGGGAGTTCAGGCAGAGTCTTCTTGTGTTGACTTACAGGCGATTAGGGAAGGAATGGGAACGATGAAGTTGAGTTATTTACATCTATCAGATCGTGACCATCTTCTTAGCCTTGCTAGAGACTATTTAGATGCCTTGAGGAGGAAGGAGGAAGTTGACAGGCTTTTTCGCGAGCTTGAGGACACTCGAGCTTCTTTGGTGAATACTCCATTGGCATTACAGGACTTCGAGAGACATGGGGATGAGCATGGCGTGGAGTTGAGTTTGGTTTCATCTTGCACACCTGATACTCAGCTCTCTGCGGTAGGCGGATCATGTGGTCATTGATAATGTTGTGAGTTCATCTTGCATTCACATCCAGGATACAGGGACGGTGTCAGACAGGTATGTGGAGTTAGTTGGTATTAGTCATATTACTCAGGTGAGGAGTTTACTTGAGTTACCAGTTGATTCTAGTTTACGGATAAGGACTCGAGATTGTTATATTGGCGTTTGGGATTTAGTTGACTGGAGATCTTTATCACTTTTTGGTAGCAGTGATTGTTTGGGTGCTATCATGGATTTGATTAGCAGATTGCACGGTGTTGTCCTTTCTTGTGCCAGCAGCTTGTCCGATATTGGTATTAGTTTTTATACACCGGTGTTGGGCTTTGTTCATATATCCAGTCGACCATTCTTGCTGGAATGTGTTGATGATCTTTCATTTTTGGTAGTGTTTACAGATGGGTCCCAGGATCATGTTGGCATTGATGATATCCAGGAGGATGCAGTGGGCAGTTTTGAGGACTTAGTTTCCCCGGTAGTTTCTTTTGGTACAGAGGAGTTGGACAGTGGTACTATAGTTTTTGATACTCCGTATGTTGATACGAGCTTTGGAGTTGATTCGCAGGATATGGATGGTAATACTCTAGAGACCAGTAACTTTGAGGACACTCCTTTGGACAGTGCGTCAGAGGAGGATTGTAGGAGATAGTCTAGCCAGCGCCATCATGTGTCTAGTCAGCTGAGAGTTAGTGAGCGAGACATTGCTATCGCTTGCCAGCATTTCAATGCTGCTCGTCAGTTGTTAGCAGTTTATGGATGGGATTCTCCTACTAGTGATGAGCAGGGAGGCAGTTATCTTTCCTTGACAGAGATCCACTTTTTATGGGAGGCTATTCGGATTTTGAGACATAATTATATGCAGTTGGTAGCCGACAGAGATTATCTTATGGAGTGGGGCAGTACAGCGTACGATGCATTATTGACCGAGGAAGATGAGGTGAGTGAGCTTACTCAGCAGCTCGAGGTGACTTCTAAGATTCTTGAGAGTGCACAGTTGGCTTTCGAGGAGTCACAGTTTCATTTGGCTGAGGTGACCATGGAGTTAGAGCGATTGCAGTCTTTACCAAATTCTATACAGTCACAGGTTGCGGTGTCTGGTGATCCGAGGATGTCCATGGTCGAGATTGTCAGAGACAGGGGTGATGGGGATGCATCCATCCTTGATACTAGCATTGGCATATCGGGTTCGTTTCCACTAGAGTCAGGTTCAGTTGAGTTGGGTGCTGCAGCAGATTGTTGTGGTATGCCTGACATGGTGGTGGTCTCTACTACTAATGGCACAGAGACTAGGGATGTTGTATCAGAGATCATGTGTGATGTTGGTGAGCCGGCAGTTGGCATGGTTCCTGCTAGTGATACTACTCCCTTGGCGATGTCTTCGGAGGTGGTAGTCAGTTCCAGCTTGGTTAGTGATCAGTTGCAGTTAGTTTCATCTGGGTTGTAGTCTGAGTCATTGACTGAGATTGGCGCATCTTATCGGCATTACACTGTGAGGTATGCTCACCAGTTTACTTTTGATGACCATGTTGATGAGATGGTGATACGTAGATGTACTTTGGTCCCTAGTGCTTGTCATTAGTTATGGGATGGTTTGACGCCACGGGATGAGAGTTGTGATGGGCATGACATGGCGATAGGTTTTGCGGTTGATAGCTTGATAATACATGACTTAGAGCAGGAGTTTGGGAGTGATGCTTTAGCGGTTGTTGTTATTGATTCTACTCCTTTGGCTATGACATCTCCTAACTTAGCTGGTAATCAGTCGTAGTGGGTTGTATCACCTGTGCATGGTGAGCTATTGACTGAGGTTGGTTCTTCTTATCAGCATTATACTGCAGGGTATGTACATTAGTTTGCATTTGATCCTTGTGTTGAGGAGTTGATGGCAGACAGATTTGGTTTGGGTCCTATTTCTTGCTGTTTATCTTGTGATGTCTTTTCGCCATCAGCGGTGCATGGGAGTTATGGTTACGAGACAGTGGTCGGTGATCTGCAGAGTTGTGTTGACTGCAGGAGTTGTACAGTATGTGGATTCTCCATACTTGGTATAGTTTCATTCGGGAGTGTTCACCATTGTTGCAGAGTTGGATTGTACATTCCGCATAGGCCAGTGGGATGCGTTGATGGTATTTACTGTGTTGGCAGTTTGAGTTGTCCACTTTACTTGGGTTCTGATGTTCTGAGAGTTTGTGTTTCGTGGGTTCCTGACTGTGGCAGTTGTATTTTGGAGTTTGGTTGAGCCGTATTTGTCAGTTTGATTATTGATTCCTCTTGTTTATATTGTAGGAGCCTGCGTTGATTGATAGCAATATAGTTCATGACTACTTTTGGGATCTAGGTGGATTGATTGGTTTATTGTTCAGCCATTGCTTGGGGACAAGCAATTTCAGGAAGGGCGGACTGTCATGTCCCCATTCTGCCTGACATCTTTTGGCGTGCCGGATCAGTCTATCACGGGCTCTCGTAGACTGGTGGCGATGTGGAGAGAGTCATTCTGATGATTATTTGGGGATTGGATGGTCTTATTTGCTTTTGGAGAGATGGTGTTTATCATATTTTTTATTATAATGTGTTATGTGGGGCCAAAATGTTATAATTTTGAGTTGAGTTGCACTTTTTATTTTATAAAGTTACTTTTTATATAAAAGTGCATTATAAAGGGATTTTATAAGAATATTTTATAAATACTTCTAGAAGTTCTGGTGGCTTCTTAGAAAAGTGAATAAATAGAGTGTTTGGCCTCTTATTTGGACATCCTATGACTTGAGTTTACACTACTTTTCTCTTTGAGCATTTGTGGCGCCATCTTGGTCTGCAGATTGTCATTTGATCTTTAGGAATGAAGTTTCTTAAGGATTTGCATAACTGAGGAGGTGAAATATCCTTTGAAGGGTTGCACTTTGGAAGTGGTATTCAGCCATTTCAAGTTGAACTTATTTGGTGTACTCAGACATTGTCTGAGGGTTTACAATTTTGGTTGCAAGAGGAAAAAAGCAGGTCCGAAAAAGCAAATTAGAAAAAGCAAAGCGAAAAAGTGGATCCGAAAAAGCAGTCCGAAAAAGCAGATCCGAAAAAGCAAAGCGAAAAAGCAGATCCGAAAAAGCAGTCCGAAAAAGTAGATCCGAAAAAGCAAAGCGAAAAAGTAGATCCGAAAAAGCAAAGCAAAAAAGTAGATCCGAAAAAGCAGAGCGAAAAAGCAATCTGAAAAAGTTTTTGCTACAAGTCTAATTCAGTTTTCAGATTTTCAGGTTAGGGTTTTGGAACCACATTTTTGCTCATATCTTCCTCATTACTCAGCATATCGTTCTAGGTATTTTTGCATCGGATTTCTATCGTCGAGGAGATAAAGATAGGTGCATTTTGGAGTCCCAAAATGTCATGATTTATTTTTAAGGAATTTTCAAAATTCCTAGACATTTTCGAAAATCTGCAAGAAAGTACATTTTCAGATTTGGGGTGACTTTGGCTTGGGTGTTGGCATCTTCAACACTAGTAAAAATTATCGCAGCCATCTACAATCAGGTTCCTCATTTCTCTTTTGGCATTTGGCATATTTTCTGAGAAATGTATGTTTTCAGCTGAGTACAAAATATAGCTTCAACACTTTACTATTTTACATTGTACTTGTCTTTGTTTGCCATTTGGCATTATTGGTATCAAAGGAAGGCTAAGATTTTACAAGTGAAAGGGCATTGTAATTTTCAGTCTATCTAGATTGCAAACCTAGGGTTTGATGATCATATTATTGGCTGAAATATGTATGACATTGTTGCAAATTGTTGATATATGAATGGCATATGGTTTTGAGCAATTTCCTACATCATTGATAGTGTTTTAGATGGTATTTGGTTGCTATCTATTATTCTGAAATTTTGGGACAGCGAACTCATATACTCAAAAATAATTTTCTATCTACATTTTGAGTTACATTTTTGAGGGGTTTTTAGTGGCCTATTGGTAAGGGTCATTACACTGGGTGATGGATCCGAAGGTGATCTTTAAACAGGTCGTGCATGTAAAAAGCGGAAAGGGCAAGAAGTCTATATATTCCTCTGTCTGAGATGAATATAGTTTGCCTTCATTCTGCCAAAGAAAAGAGTGTGCAAAGAAGCACAACAACCAAGGAGAACATACTTGCAGTGACCAGTGATGATTCTCAGTTGAGAAGAACAACGATCTTATCAGGCTCAACAAAGCCATCATCAAAAGATCAACCCTCTATTGCTCTCTGATAATTGCAATAGCAAAATCCCAGTATTTTTGGTGAACATTATCAGGTCCCTTGTATTAAATCCCTTAACCGGGTGACATCTGTTTAGGTGTTCTAAGTCCTCTAACCAGGTAGGTTCTAATGGGCCTTATTTCTTAAATCCCTTAACTGGGTCGCATCTAATTGTGCGTTTGTAATCCTTTAACAAGGAAGGCTCCTTACAGGGCGCACTTCAGAAGAGTGTAAAATTTGTGAGGTTTACTCACATCGTGGTTTTCTCCCGATTTGGGTTTCCACGTGATAAATTTGGTGTTGTTTATTGCTTGATTGTGTGATAGCTATTTTTGTGATAGAATTTGTTCCGCTTACAGTTTTAGTTACATTATATCAAATTTGTTTTGAAATTTTAATGGGCGCTGATTCACCCCTCCCCTCTCAGCACCGGTTGGGACCATCATATTCTGTGTGTAGCATGAATCACACCTCTAGGTATGCTATTTAGGTTGCTCGACTAATATACTTTGTAGCTGATAACGACAGTAGCAAACTGAACACCGTCGTTTTCAATATCATTCACAGTCATCATTCAACTGTCATATTTGGACTTAGTCAACCGTGTGACTTCAACATTTGCTATTGTTCTCAGGGTTAGAGCTTCCCCTGCGGCACTGTACCCAGTTACTCTATGTAAATCTTCTTTAGTGATAGTTGTAACCGCGCCTTTTGACTTAGCCATCTTGCATTGGACTTTCATAGATCTTTATGGTTTCATCTCTCAGCCATCAATCCTTTTAAAGGGGTTTTAGCTACTTGTTTACCTCCCACAAATGTGGGATAAAAGACAATCACTTTCTAGAAGCTTTCACGCTTATTTAATTAATTTCCCACCATATATTTATTAATTAAAAAAAGAGACCTTTATTGGGAAAATCGATCCATGTATGAATCTCTTGAAAACAATGACTAAGTCCACTTTATTAATCCAAACATGCCATCCATCCACACATTAATTCCATTTATCCAAAGTGGGGAAAATTGACTAGTGTAGGGATAAAACTCATTTTCATACTTAGGAAAAAAAATTCCATCCTTCTTGCTCTTAAAGGGGTAATTCGACCCATGTCAAGATAGTTTTAACTTTCAACACTAAGATTGTTTTTGCTTTCCATTATTGCTCCCAAAGGAAAAGTGACCCATGTATGGACACTTTCCACACTTAGAGAATTTTTCAATTCCATAACCATCCTTGAGGGAAAAACGACCCATGTATGGACAATTTCCACACTTGAAATTTTTTCGATTTCCCATTTCCCCCCAAGGGAAAAATGACTTGGGTCTGGATTCCAGTTGAGGAAAATTGACCCATGTCTAGATAATTTCCATACTTAGAAAAATTTCAAGCCAATGTCATCCAAAGTGGTGGAAACTCATAGTATGTTTGGATTTTAGCCCCAACACTTCGAATGTTTCTAGGAAAATAACAACTAAAGTGGGGAATTTCATTATAAGTCTGGATTTTGGCCAATTTTAGTGGGGAAATTCATAGTAAGTCTGGATTTTAGCCAATTTTAGTGGGGAAATTCATAGTAAGCCTGGATTTTGACCAATTTTAGTGTGGAAATTCATAGTAAGTCCGGATTTAGTGTATTTTTATAAAGAAAAATTGATTTTCCTTAAAATTTTGGCAATTTTGAGTAGAGAAAATCAATTTCAATAAGGACTTTAAGGCCCTTATGCATGGAATATGCCTTTATATGGAATTTTGGACTTATTTACTAGCCAAAATATAAATACACTTTTGGATTTTACGTTCAACTGACTATAGCATGATCCCAAAGGACTTCAATTTTAACGTTCCCACTTTAAGATCGCAACTTGGCCACTTAATTTCTTCACCACCCCTCAATCTCTTAAAGTTCTGAACTGCCAAATTTATCGCAAAAAACCTATCTAACCTAACAGCTATGAGCAAAGAGGGGGTCCCCATTTGCAATGGGGTGATCATGGTGTGAAAAGGTCACAACGGGATGTAGTTAACCATCAAAGGTTCGCCATATTTCATCTGGTTGCGGAGGCAAATTGTAGGTGGGAAACCTTGAATGAATGTATATTTCTAATAGTTGTTCAAGACATTAAAATAGAGACACGTCCTTTGGTTTGCTTCTACATTTGATGTTAAAGACATTAACATGGAATGGTTAAGAGATATGCTTTTTTTCTCAGTATTCCACACTACCGTCATTTGCGTTTGGTGTGTAGTAATGATTTCCATGCATATAAATCCAAAGACATAATTTAGTGGGAAGTACTAGGCAATATTATAAATAGTAAGTAAAGATGTTGTTTGATTTTTTTAACATATCTGAAGCTTATAAGACTACTAGCCAAAATGAAATATAAAAAGCCAAACCATGTTAGGTGTGTAGTAATGATTTCCATGTATATAAATCCAAAGACAT
Organism: Chamaecyparis obtusa; assembly: GCA_027943335.1. Lineage (NCBI taxonomy): Eukaryota > Viridiplantae > Streptophyta > Pinopsida > Cupressales > Cupressaceae > Chamaecyparis > Chamaecyparis obtusa. The sequence goes on along the minus strand of BSBK01003794.1, from coordinate 684,554 downwards.
AATTTAGTGGGAAATAGTGGACAATATTGTAAATACTAAGTATATTGTAAATACTAAGTAAGAATGTTGTTTGATTTTTTTAACATATCTGAAGCTTATAAGACTTCTTGCCAAAACTAAAGATAAAAACCCAAACCAAACAGAAACAAAACTATATTGGCTTGGTATCAACCTAAAGATGTTTGTTTTCTTGAAATTCTCGGACTCTAACTATTCAAAAATAATTAAACATTGCATTTGTCAATAAAAATAGCAAGGTGGCTGTTTAGATTATCAAGGTTAGGTTGGGACAAATTTCTCTTTCAAAAGCTAGCAAAGTGTGATAATTTGGATCTTCAATTTGATATTGCCCATCAAGTTTTAAGGACAGGTAGGTAGGGTAGTGACAATTGTATAATCAAGTGGGAAGCAAAATTATATACATAACTGTGAGCATCACCTAGATGCAATGAGTGCTAAGTGTTCCATTCTTTCTCATGAGAGATGGGTTCTTGTGAACCACTACTCATGAAACATGGGTCAATGAGTTTGACTCAAAAAACTACATAGTTGAATCCTGATAGCAATATCACAACAAATTCATTGTTGTTTTGTTATTATTTAAAGTTTTTTCGTACTTAGTTTGATGGTAATAACATAATTTGCAATTTGTCTTCTTTTCTTCTATTTTGTTTAGTGGGTTTTGTTGAGATTTTTGGTAGCAACGAGAGAGCTTATCTACCTTATTTAATTGCTGTGAGTTCTCTGCAATTCATCTGATATGATGGTCTGTTTTTTATTTGTTCATGCTACTGGTTTCTGTAGCCGCTCCTTATTGTATATGAATCTTTCTTTCATGATCGGGCACTTGCTTCAGACTCTTCTATGTGTGAGCTGATTCCAAGTTGTGAGCTGCATAACTGATGGCATTGTGTAGCTCATGTTATAAGCATTGAGTTGTTTATGTTGCTCACCTCTTTATCGTGTGTTATCTGAGCATTGAGTATGGTCCATGTTGGCATCGAGAGTTTGTCTGGCTGGCAATGGTTCTGTGACTCATTCTCGACATCTATTTTGTAACTGTTGATTCCCTGATGACATGGCATCGTAGTCTCCCAGCATTCTATCACCCGTTCCTTATTATGGAGGTCACGTCGGGTTTTATGGTCGGTGCAACATTAATCATCTGCAGTTGGTAACGACAGGCTTTTGGTCTTCCATGTGTGACTCTTCAGTTGCTTGGAGGTGTCATTTCATTGAATTAAAAGAAGACTGATTGCCCTGGGGTGTTGGATGCACTTGGTGTGTGATTGGTTTTTGTCGTGTGTGAGTCTTGAGTCTCAGATTTTGATCACAGTGTGATTCCAAGTTGTAGCGCTATCGTCTGGGAGAGTTATATTCATTCGGCTTTGAGAGTTTATGAGTAGCATTATATTTTTTAGTTATTGTAATCACAGTGTTTTTGTGAGTCCTGAGTATTATCGCACTATGTAGGAGTGCTGAGTCTAATATATATTTTGTATTGCAATTTTGGAATTGTTCTGAGTGAGATTATTATGCTAATTCTGAGAATCATAGCATTTGTATTAAGTTGGTCTTTGAGAGATTGTGATATAATTGGTTAATGTACGTCAGGCTTATCGATTGATTGCTTTGAAGACTTCAATCATAAGCAAGGTTCAGTGTATTGGTTTTGAGAACTCAATAAAGGGTACATTTTGGGTGTGGCTGGGTTTTTCCCTCGAGTAGGAGGGTTTTCCCAAGGTAAATCTGTGTCTGATTATCTTGTGATTTGATGTTAAAGGTTCTGATTATTGCATTTATAATATTCTTGTTTAAAACATTAACATCGTATCAGAGCTTGGACAGCCTTGACTCTCTCACAAGAGGGGCTGGTGGTCGATCTGCAATCTATAGATGCTCATTAAACTGATTTGATATTGAGGAGAAAATCAGAGGAGAAAATAAGCTTAATTCTGAAGATGGAAAAGAGGCTTCAATTTATTGTTACTGTTGGAGATTTAGATCTGATATCTGTCATGGGTAGGCATGTGATGCTGATTGTTATCAAGGGATTAGAAGCAGCTATAGGGGTGTTTCGTCTTCCTGAAGTGTGCTTGAGTTGTGAGGAAGATTAATCAATGACGAGATAAGTATTCTATGATTATTGTTTTGAATATTGATCATGAATTTTTGTTATATCACTGGGAATAGTGTATGCTTTTAGCATTGATCTCTATATTTCTCTTCATGATAGGTTGATTTTATGAGTTATTATTAATCTCTCTTGGTTGCAGGACGGATTGAGAAGCAATGGGATGATGAGAGATTATATGCAAAGTAATGTCGACTATAGAAATGAACATGGGGATGCTGCTTGCAGTCATGGGAATGAATTGATGATACATACCTTCATTAAAGAGGAAGAAATGATATTCAGAGGGAGACTATTTCTTGTGACAGAGGGATAATGTCTAATTCTTTGCAAGCTTGTGTGTCAGTGTAACTGCTAAAGCTCCCTGTTTGGTCATCTTGGAATGAACTCTCTAATTGTGATAATCAAAGCTGTATGAAGCTTTCGGTTAACGCTGTTTTCCATGATAGATCTAAACATGTGGAGATCAAGTATCACTATTTAAGAGACATGGTTCAATGGAAAGCAGTGGAGCTGAAGTATATTTGCACAGATGAGAAAACAATTGATATTCTCACCAAGACACTTTCCAGAGTGAAGTTCTCCTATTTTCGAGACAAGCTTGGTATTGTGGAAAATGATCGTATTGCTAAAAAGAAGTCTCAGCTGTAATGTTTTATTGTTTTATGTGATTTTATTCCTTGTGATGAATAAATTTGTGGTAATAATATTGTTGACTCTTTCACTTATGGGTGTAGCCATAGTGAACGTCATGTTGAGAGACTCCATGACGACATCACGTTGAGCGACTCCGTGATGAGAGTTGTGTTTTCTTTCACTTATGGGTGTAGCCATAGTGAACGTCATGTTGAGATACTCCATGACAACATCACGTTGAGTGCCTCTGTGATGAGAGTTGTGTTTTCTTTCACTTGTGGGCGTAGCCATAGTGGATGTCATGTTGAGAGACTCCATGACAACATCACGTTGAGTGACTCTGTGATGAGAGTTGTGTTTTCTTTCACTTATGGGTGTAGCCATAGTGAACATCATGTTGAGAGACTCCATGACAACATCGCGTTGAGTGACTCCATGATGAGAGTTGTGTTTTATTTCACTCATGGGTGTAGCCATGGTGTACATAATTTTGAGTGACTCCATGCTGCTATCATGTTGAGAGACTCTGTGATATTCTTGTGATGTTTTGTGTTTTCATAAGGTTATGGTAATTATGTGTGTCATGTTGAGAGACTCCATGACTTTATTCTTTATGCTTTTCTGATTCACCCTCTAGGAGTAGCTATGGTGAATATTGTTATGCTGAGATAACAATGTTTTATTGAGAAAATCTGTGATGAGATTTTGTTATTGACAGTTTTTGGTTGTAGCTTCTTATATTTTGGCAAGCTATATGTATAATCTCTCTTGCTAAGAGGGAGTGCTGAGATTTTTGGTAGCAACGAGAGAGCTTATCTACCTGATTTAATTGCTGTGAGTTCTCTGCAATTCATCTGATATGATGGTCTGGTTTTTATTCGTTCATGCTACTGGTTTCTGTAGCTGCTCCTTATTGTATATGAAACTTTCTTTCATGAGCAGGCACTTGCTTCAGAGTCTTCTATGTGTGAGCTGATTCCAAGTTGTGAGTTGCATAACTGATGGCATTGTGTAGCTCATGTTATAGGCATCGAGTTGTTTATGTTACTCACCTCTTTTGTCATGTCCCCATTTTGGCTGACATCGTTTGGCATGACGGATTTGCCTATCATCGACTCTCGTAGGCAAATGGTTTGGAGAGAGGGTCATTATGTTGATCATTTGATTGCATATTGCTGACAGAGCTTACATTCGGTAGAGCCTACATCTAGTTTGGGCCTACATGCAGTTGTAGTGGAGCCTACATCCAGAGTGAGCCTACATCCAGTTTGAGCCTACATCCAGTTGTAGTAGAGCCTACGTTCAGTCTTGAGCCTACATTCGGTTGTAGTTGGGCCTACATTCAGTTATGAGCCTACATTGTTATAATTTTGAGTTGAGAAATGTACTTTATTATTATAATGTTATTTTATTATAAAGTACATTATAATTGGATGTTTCTAGAAGTTCTAGCAACTTCTCAAGAAAAAGAATAAATAGAGGGCTTGGGGCTTCATTTCTACATGCTTGGATTTGGGATTTCTTCTACTTCTTCATTGTGAAGCAATTTGTAGCCTTGTGGTCTGCAAATACTATTCGATCTTTGGGAACGAATCACTCCCCTAGATTGGCATAACTGAGGTAGTGAAATATCTACTGAAGGGTTGCAAGTTTGGAAGTGGTATTCAGCCATTTCAAGTTGAGCTTATTTGGAATCCTTAGATTTACCTGAGGGTTTGAGTCTTGGTTGCAAGAGGAAAAAAGCAGTCCGAAAAAGCAGAGTCGAAAAAGCAGATCCAAAAAAGCTGTCCGAAAAAGCAGATCTGAAAAAGCAGATCTGAAAAAGCAGATCCGAAAAAAGCAGTCCGAAAAATTATTGCAACCATCTACAATCAGGTTCCTCATTTCTCATTTGGCATTTGGCATATTTTCTGAGAAATGTATGTTTTCAGCTGAGTAGAAAATATAGCTTCAGCACTTTACTATTTTACATTGTACTTGTCTTTGTTTGCCATTTGGCATTATTGGTAACAAAGGAAGGCTAGGATTTTGCAAGTGAAAGGGCATTGTAATTTTCAGTCTATCTATATTGCAAACCTAGGGTTTGATGATCATATCATTGACTGAAAAATGTATGGCATTGTTGCAAATTGTTGATATATGAATGGCATATGGTTTTGAGCAATTTCCTACATCATTGATAGTGTTTTAGATGGTATTTGGTTGCTATCTATTATTCTGAAATTTTGGGACAGCGAACTCATATATTGCAAAATAATTTCCTATATTCAGTATTTTTCTTTCAGCAGTGTATTCAGTGCATGCCAACTGTTTGACGAATTTTCTCAGTTCAGTATTAGTGGTTTTTAGTGGCCTTTATAGTAAGGGTCATTATAGTGGTATCAGAGCGGTTTCCTGCCATCTTGTTGGGGAAGAACAGAATTGTATGAGTGACCAGCACTCGATTGATTGCAGAATGGAAAGGAAGAGGTACACTTCATGGTCAGTTAACCGTCCTACAATGCCTACCTTTCATAAAGAGGAACCACAAAGCAGCAAAAAAAGTAATCATTCAGACAGTTGGGTTGAGATCAAGAAAGCAATTGATGAGTTGAATGAGTCTGTGATAAAAAGAAATTGTTGGATGAATGATATGCTATCCGACCCAGCCAAGGTGGATAAATTGACTAGATTTTTATTTTGCAGATCTTCTCGCAGGAGAGATAACATGAGATCGGCAGACACAGTTACCAGAAACCTTCATGAGGATTTTGAGAAACAAGTTAGCATTCCGACAGATGTTTCAGTTCAGCCACAGGAGGAAGTGGTGAAGGACACTATGCGGACTGATAGTAACTGTCAACTTGGTACTCAAGTTGAGACAGTTGTATATAGGTTGCCTGAGGATGATGTCACAGGTGCTCAGAATAGTAACTACAGCACAATGGATTCAGATGATGATTGTGAGGAGGTTGTTGTGCATGATGATGAGATACATATCAGCGATGAGCAGACATTGAGTATTCATGACTTTGCTGATAGAGAGTATCAGGCATAGTTAGACGCTACATCACACGAGGTTGAGGCACATAGCACTTCACATGTTTTGTCCAGTCAGCTTAGGGTAAGCGAGGATGGGATTGTGAGTTCATTATCTCATCATGACAGGATGTGGGAGATGATGGAGGATCATATCCGGATGATTCAGTCACAGAGTAGACATAAGGGAGTACAGACGCAGACCTCTTGTATTGATTTACAGGCGATTAGAGAAGGAATGGGAACGATGAAGATGAGTTATTTACATCTTCTTTCAGATCGTGACCATCTTCTTAGCCTTGCCAGAGACCATTTAGATGCCTTGAGGAGGAAGGAGGAAGTTGGCAGGCTTTCTCGAGAGTTCGAGGACACTCGAGCCTCTTTGTTGAGTACTCCATTGGCATTACAGGACTCGGAGAGACATGCTGATTTGATACAGGGAGACATCACAGGCACACCAGATTGTGTTATTGACACTGATAGTGATTGCGGTACGGTTGATCCTGATGATGTTACAGTGATCGAGGATAGTACAGTTGATTGGAATAGTGCCGCAGAGAGACATGTGGATGGGTATGGCATAGAGTTGAGCTCAGATCCATCTTACACACGTGATACTCAGCTTTCTGCGACATGCAGATCACATGTGGTTGCTGATAGTTGTGAGAGTACACTTTTCATTCACATCCAGGATTCAGGGTCAGTATCAGACAGGTATGTGGATGAGCTTTGTCTTGAAGCGAGTTTAGTTCAGGAGTTAGCACTTGTGGCAGGGACTCCACTTTCTTTTACAGTCAGGTCCCATGTTGATGATGATATGAGTATGTCTAGCCTTCACATTCCGGATTCAGAGATTGTAATAAGTACAATATCAGACATATATGTGGAGTTAGTTGGTATTAGTCATATTACTCAAGTGAGGAGTTTGCTTGAGTTACCAGCTGATTCTAGTTTATGGATGTGGATTCGGGATCGTTATATTGGTGTTTGGGATTGTGTTGACTGGAGATCTTTATCACCTATTGGTAGCAGTAGTTGTTTGAGTGCTATCATGGATTTGATTAGCAGATTGCATGGTGTTGTCCTTTCTTGTGCCCGCAGCTTGTCAGATGTTGGTATTAGTTTCTATACACCGATGTTAGGAGTTGTGTACATTTCCACTCGACCACTCAGGGTGTAGTGGGTTTGTGATGATTCAGGTACATCTGAGGTGTTAGTATTTACAGATGAGTCCCAGGATCATATGGGTATTGATGACATCCAGGAGTATGCTGTGGACAGTTCTGAGGACTTAGCATCCTCGGCAGATTCATTTGTTACGACGGAGTTGGATAACGATGCTACAGGTTTTGATACTCCATATGATGATGTGAGCTTTGGAGTTGATTCGCAGAGTATGGATGGTAGTACTCCAGAGATCAGTGATTTTGAGTCTACTCCTTTGGATAGTGTGTTAGAGGAGGATAATATTGATAGTATTGAGGACTAAGTCTTTTCAGCGGGTTCCTTTGATACGGAGGTTTATGTTGATGCTTCAGTCACTCAGTTTGATGATATGAGTTCAGCAGCTGGTCTGCAGAATTCGGATGGCAGTATTACAGATGATAGCTATTTTGAGGTTACTCCTTTGGACAGTGTACTAGGGGTAGAGTCTAGGAGTTCGACCAGCCAGCGCCATCATGTGTCTAGTCAGCTGAGAGTTAGTGAGCGTGACATTTCTGCCGCTTGCGAGCATTTCGATGCTGCTCGTCAATTGTTAGCAGTTTATGGATGGGGTTCTCCTACTAGTGATGAGCAGGGAGGCAGTTATCTTTCCTTGACAGAGATCCACTCTTTATGGGAGGCAATCCGGATTCTGAGACAGAATTATATGCAGTTGGTAGCCGACAGAGATTATCTTATGGAGTGGGGCAGTACAGCATATGATGCATTATTGGTCAAGGAAGATGAGGTGAGTGAGCTTACTCAGCAGCTCGAGGTGACTTCTGAGTTTCTTGAGAGTACACAGTTGGCGTTTGAGGAGTCACAGTTTCATTTGGCTGAGGTGACCATGGAGTTAGAGCGACTTCAGTCTTTACCAGATTCTGTCCAGTCACAGGTTGTGGTGTCTAGTGATCCGAGGATGTCCATGGTCGAGATTATCAGAGACAGTGGAGATGGGGATGCATCCATCCTTGATACTAGCATTGGCAGATCGGGTTCGTTTCCACTAGAGTCAAGTTTAGTTGAGTTGGGTGCTGCAGCAGATTGTTGTGGTATGCCTGACATGATGGTGGTCTCTACTACTGATAGCACGGAGACTAGGGATGTTGTATCAGAGATCATGTGTGATGTTGGTGAGCCGGCAGTTGGCATGGTTCCTGCTAGTGATACTACTCCCTTGACGATGTCTTCGGAGGTAGTAGTTAGTTCCAGCTTGGTTAGTGATTGGTTGCAGTTAGTTTCTTCTGGAGTGCAGTCTGAGTCACTGACTGAGATTGGCGCATCTTATCGGCATTACACTGTGAGGTATGCTCATCAGTTTACCTTTGATGACCATGTTGATGAGATGATGTTGCGTAGATATACTTTGGTCCCTAGTGCTTGTCATCAGTTATGGGATGGTTTGATGCCACGGGATGAGAGTTGTGATGAGCATGACATGGCGATAGGTTTTGTGGTTGACATCTTGATAGTGCATGACTTAGAGCAGGAGTTTGGGAGTGATACCTCAGCGGTTTTTGTTATTGATTCTACTCCTTTGTCTATGTCATCTCTTGACTTAGCTGGTGATCACCCGCAGTGGGTTGTATCACCTGTGCATGGTGAAATGTTGATTGAGGTTGGTCCTTTTTATCAGCACTATACTGCGGGGTATGTACATCAGTTAGTATTTGATCCATGTGTTGAGCAGTTGATGGTCGTCAGATTTGGTTTGGGTTCTAGTTCCTGCTATCTATCATGTGATGATTATTTGCCATCAGCAGTACATGGTAGTTATGGTTATGAGACAGTGGTTTTCACTACAGGAGTTGTACAGTGTGTGGATTTTCCGTACTTAGCGCAGTTTCATTCGGGAATGTTCACCATTGTTGCAGAGTTGGATTGTGCGCTCTACATAGGCCAGTGGGATGTGTTGGTGATATTTACTATGTTGGCAGTTTGAGTTGTCCTCTCTACTTGGGTTCTGATATTTCAAAAGTTTGTTTCTCATGGGTTCCTGACTCTGGCGGTTGTAATTTTGGAGTTTGGTTGAGTTGTATTTGCCAGTTTGATTATGGATTCCTCTTGATTATATTTCAGAGAATATTGCAGGAGCTTGTGTTGATTGACGGTGGTTTAGATCATGACTACATTTGGGATCCAGGTGGATTGATTGGTTATTTGTTTAGCCATTGTTTGTGGACAAGCAATTTCAGGAAGGGCGGATTGTCATGTCCCCATTTTGGCTGACATCGTTTGGCATGACGGATTTGCCTATCATTGACTCTCGATGCCAACATGGACCATACTCAATGCTCAGATAACACACGATAAAGATGTAATGACCCTTACTATATCAGCCAAGCAAATCTTGGAGGTGTCATTTCATTGAATAAAAAGAAGACTGATCTCCGTGGGGTGTTAGAAGCACTTGGTGTGTGATTGGTGTTTGTCGTGTGTGAGTCTTGAATCTCAGAATTTGATTGTAGTGTGATTCCAAGTTGTAGCGTTACCGTCTGGGAGAGTTATATTCATTCGGCTCTGAGAGTTTATGAGTAGCATTATGTTTTTCAGTTATTGTAATCACAGTATTTTTGTGAGTCCTGAGTATTATTGCACTGTGTAGAAGTGCTGAGTCTGATATATATTTTGTATTGCAATTTTGGAATTGTTCTGAGTGAGATTATTATGCTGATTCTAAGAATCATAGCATTTGTATTAAGTTGGTCTTTGAGAGACTGTGATATAATTGGTTAAAATAAGTCAGGCTTATCGATTGATTGCTTTGAAGACTTCAATCATAAGCAAGGTTCAGTGTATTGGTTTTGAGAACTCAATAAAAGATACATTTTGGGTGTGGCTGGGTTTTTCCCTTGAGTAGGAGGGTTTTTCCAAGGTAAATCCATGTCTGATTATCTTGTGATTTGATGTTAAAGGTTCTGATTATTGCATTTATAATATTCTGGTTCAAAACATTAACAGGTTTAGTAAAAATGTTTGTAGGAACTAATTTTCTATAGTTCAATAATGTTATATAGATTCTAAGAACAATATGGAAATGTAAGTATACATTTATATCATTTGATATTAACTTGTTAATTATCCGTCTTTTTTTATAACTTCAATTTCGTTCTGATTTTTTATCTGTCTAAATTGTATTGCTCTCTTTATTGAAATGATCTGTATCTTACATAGAAGCCACAACAAATTGTCTGTTATAATCTCTGAATTAGATTATTCTTTTTATTGAAAATATCTGAGTTACATTGACCTATTTTAATAATATTTGAAGGCTTATATAGTTTCATTCATTCTTTTTGTTATCTATTTACCCTTTTCTGAACACCTGTTTGCTTTGTCAACTAAGTTGGAGTTGAGATCAATCTGCTATGATCTTGTAGGGCCTTCAACTATCCTTAAATGAACTGCAGATAAGTTGTAAAATGTCATGATAGCATTGTAGTTCTCCTTGGATTTTTCTTCCGTGGATTTTATTACTCATTTTTTCTCCTTGGCTCTTTGTAATTGATTGGTGTATATTTTTTTCCTTGATTACTTTGGAAGTTCGGACATAAGGAAATCAATGATGTCATATTTTGATAGGAATGACATGTCCACTACGAGAATTATGATTCTTTATTGTGTCATCGTGGTAGGGTATTTTTTTTTTCTTCGAATTTGTTTTGAACTCTTTGCTGGGTCATCATTAAGTCTGTGGTGTAAAAAGGGATTTTTGAGTGGTGAATTTGCATGGTCCAACCACAATGCATGGGTAATTTTTGAGATGTTCTACAATTCTTTCACCATTTTTGGGAATTTTGGTGCATCATTGTTTTGATCTACCATGGAAATTCATGGGGTCTTTTGAAGGCGTTCAAGTAAATTTGTGACCATTTAGTTCCACACTCTAGGACAGTTTAGCAAATATTCTCTTCAAGCTATACGATCAAGAAATGTTGTCACGATCTTCCTCCATGTTGTCAATATCTTCCTCTTCACCATCATCTAAGATTCGCAAGACGCTGCTAAGGCAAGACCTCCCTAAGCAAAGTTCAAACCACTAAACTCCCAAGCAAAATGTGGGGGTCCCCATTTGCAATTGGGCATGTGTGTTTGCAACACAATAGGGATCAAGATAATTGTTAAATTAATAAACTGTACTGATTCACTGACTACAGGGGTTGTAATTCTCCAAGAGGTCCATGAATGATTACAGAGGTGGCTCGATCAATCGTGACTGAGTAGGATAATATTCATGTTAATGATTGTACTTGTTTTCAGATGAAACCTGTATATTATTCTCTTTCATTTATTGGGTGAGAATTATCCCATGGAGGTGTTTTTTTAATTAATCTGATGTTTTTTTATTAGTTACTACAAGGGCTCTTGTTTTATCAGTCCATGACAAGAATAGTTTTTGACATTTGTGCTTTCTGGTGCAGATTTTGTCTTAGGCTTACTGGGTATATTTGTTGGTGACCTTGGTTTGCAGTCATTGTCCTTGCCATATTCTATGGAAATTGTTGTTAGGTTTATAGACTAGATATTTCCTTGGTTCTTATTGGCTAATGGAGCAATGAGATGCATTTTTGGATCATCTCTCTGTGTCGTTATACAGCTATTAATATGCACAATCTTTTGTACTTAATGAAGAAATAATTCCTGCATGCAGAAATATCAAACCATCGTCTTTGGTCCTTAATCTCATGAAAAAAAGTATTTTATTTGTCCAAATTATCAAAAATAGGAAGCAATAAGTTTGGCAGTTCTGTAGTCAGGTTTATAATTTATTGACAGGAAATGTCAAAAAAGGGAAGCCTCAGATTTAGGTACCCACAGGGTTTTCAATGTTTTCTTTTTGTGGTTAGTATTAACTTTATTTGTAGGGTTCAAGTGCTTTGCTTTATTTTCATCTTACCATTGTGGGCAGTTACAATTGGTATATTAGTAGTAAAATACTCTTGTTTTGATTACGCGTTTGGGTTTTACAATTAGCCTCTGGATTGGGAAATTCAAAGTAGTTGTACTTTATTTGGCTTTGACTAAGACTTTTTTTAGCTTTAGTAGTTCTTTAAATAATATTTGAAATCCTTGCTTTGCCTTCTCGTGTGAATGATGAGGTTTCTTAGTTATTTCTTTACCTTTTTGGCTAATTTGAAGTGGACACCGCCGGGAAGACGCCTCATTACTGGTTCACAAAGTGGAGAGTTCACACTTTGGAATGGGCAATCTTTCAATTTTGAAATGATTCTTCAGGTATTAGGCTCTTTTTCTAGACTATTTGAGAGAAAACTAAATCTTTTGTTCAAAGGATATATTTTCTGCTACTATACTTTTAATATTTAACACAGAAATCATTTGGATGCAACTTTATCTTGTTACCAGGCTCATGATCAGGCAGTCCGGTCAATGGTATGGAGTCACAATGAGAATTGGATGGTCACTGGTGATGATGGTGGTTTCATCAAGTGGGTCTCACATTCATAATCTGTGCTGTTCTTGGAACCTTATCTTTACATTGCTAGGGCTTTCAAGTTTTATTTGTGAATAGCTGTATTTGCATAGCAGGAGTTCATCTCATTGTCTTCTCTTCTGTGCAAAGTTACTTTTGTTGTCTATTTATTTAAATATATGAGTAGAATGCTTTTCACATGTTGTTCATCACACATTCATTGGTGGCAATTTCCAGGTACTGGCAAACTAATATGAATAATGTGAAAGCAAACAAATCTGCGCACAGAGAGGCTGTACGTGATCTGAGGTAGTTTTGTTCTAGTGCTTTGTGTATTCCCAGTACTTGTGGTTTGGTTTGCAGATTATCTGTATTTCATCTGTTGCAATGCTGCTTTTGTGTTTGAACAGTTTCTGTAGGACAGATTTGAAATTTTGCTCCTGTTCTGATGACACAAATGTTAAAGTTTGGGATTTTGCTCGATGTCAGGAAGAACGCTGCTTGGAAGGTGATAAGAATATTCCTATAACTCTACTTCGTACAAAATGACTTTTGTGTGTGAATTTCAACCTACATTGCCATGAATACTTTCTCTTAATTTGATAAATCTTTCTCCTTTTATCTCTGCATAAATTTGCTTACATATCCCATTTTTTGAGACAAACAGATTTACTCAGCTAGGTGTTAATATTTTTTTTTCAATTTATAATTTGTTTGATTTTGTGTACCCAAGTGGCTTCAACTAGAGTTAGTTTAGTTTCAGAATGCAAAAATAGGTATGGATTGACAAATGGTCTTTTCGTATGGTTGTTGCTCAGTCAGGTCATGGTTGGAATGTAATGAGTGTTGACTGGCATCCAACAAAATCTTTGCTTATTTCTGGTAAGGTCAAAGCCTGACTTGGTAGCAAGGTTAATCAGAACTGTTCAAGGCTTGTATCTACATTTCTATACTATGCTATTGTATTGACTGAAAGTTCAACCTTGTAATTTGAATTTTCCAGGGGGTAAGGACAATGTCATAAAACTGTGGGATGCCAAAACAGGACGGGCTCTAAGCAATCTGTGAGTATCTACATGCTTTTTAATAGATTATGTTTCAAGGAGCTTGAAATTCTGCCTTGTGTATTTTTTTAAAGAAATTGCTTGGTTAATGTTGACATTTAAAATGCAGACATGGTCATAAGAATACTGTCCTCTCTGTCAAATGGAATCAGAATGGTAATTGGGTGCTTGCTGCATCGAAGGACCAAACCATAAAGGTTTTTCTTTGGTCTAAGAGCTTGTTTGAAGAATTGTTTCTTTTTTTGGAGCAGTTTAGCATGCTTGAATTAATAACTTTTTATATTTGAAATTTTCAATTTTGTTATGGCTGTTGCTCCATTTGTTGGAGTGGTCCTAATGTGACATTTCCCATTTTCTGGTTCTGTAGGAAGACACTATTTATCACATGTAAGTTTTTTTATTATAATTTGCCAGTCTGGGGTATAGTGTTTTTCGAGAATACAGATGTTCTATACTTACTGTACTCTGGCTTCCATCATAGTAATACATCACACACTGGTAATGCCATTAAGAGATGTTTATTGTGTAAATGATGTAATGGGAAACACCTTTACTAATGTCCCATAATATTTAGTTCCTTTCATTGCTTTCTATGTGTGAAGTTGTGAAAAATGAGTATCTCTTTATGCTAATACCTTAATGATGAGTCAGTCTTTAATATGTTTGCAGCTTTATGACATACGGACACTAAAAGAGCTTGAATCATATCGTGGGCATCGTAAGGATGTAACAGGTTAGTTTGAATTTTTTGGTTGCTAATCAGCAATTTTGCAACAAAGTTCATACAACTTGGAACTAGAACTGTTTTTGTTGCTAACAATAAGCATTGACTTTCCATGTTTGCTTTTTTCATTTTTTGTCCTTCCTAAGGTGTTTGTTATGGTTAGTTTATCAAACATTGCAAATGTGTTCTTAGATATTACTCAAATTTAAATTTACTTACTACTTGCCTCTTGTTTTATAAATGTAATATATTAATTAAATATTTTTGTTATGCAACACATACTGCTCTTTATATTGACTCTGAGGGGGGTGCTGAACTATTTGGGTTTCTTGCATGTCTGGTGTATTTGATATATTCGAGAAAGTTATGTTCTTAACATATGTTTACTGACTTCTATCAAGTCTCTTTGGAAATGCAAAACTTAGAAGTATCGGTGGCAAAATAATTACATTTTCTTCTTTGCTCTTACATGCATTTGCTAAGTTTTTGATTTTGTTTCATTGAAACAATAAAGATGAATGAGAAAAGAAACATGAGTCATCTAAATTTGAAATAAGAAATGATTTGAATAAGAGTGAAAACCTAGTCTGAAGAAAATATTTTCACAATCAAAAGCACTATTAATGTTCAATATGATGCAGAGCCCTCCATTCAAGACTCACTTTAAACCTCTTGAACATGAATCAATGCAAAATACTTACAAGGGTTTTCAGACCCGTTCTTCAAGACAGCCATGGGACACTTCAATAAGGCTTCAAAGCCACCATAAGGGAGACAATCAGACCACACAATGAGACCAAAGATCTTTTGGTGTTTTACACATTCAAGGACTCAAAACAACTCATTCCAACCACTGATGACAGGTTTGAATAACTCCCAATGATCATACTTCCTTTAGGTGCAACTAGGTCTATAAGGCCTATTTGACTGATTTTTTAGGCCACAAATGTTCAATCCCTGGCCTTACACACAAATAGAGGACCTTTTTGGACACCCTTTGCATAGCTTATCATCATATCAAATAGAGGACCTTTTTGGACACCCTTGGACATCTTATCATCAGTTGGGTGCACCTGCATGAAACTCCCGGCCTGGAAAAGACCTCAAGTCCCTTTGAGGACTGAGTTGCAATGAAATTTGTTTTGCCACAGCATCTTTCTGATCCTCCAGTGCTTTCTTGTGCAAAAACCCCTTCCACTTAGTCAGATAATGGAAACTTGTGTTATGTTTGCTATTGGAGAACTTGTGGCCACTTGGATAATGTTCCCTTTGTCCAAACTGATCCGTAGACTGTCTCCTCATCCTTCTCCTGTCACAAAGGAATGTAGACATGATGTTAAGACCTGCCCAGCTGTCCTCTGAATGCTTGTTCTGACTGGTACCCTTTTTGGGCCTTGGAACATGCCTAGACTCATCAGTCTTGCCTTGCCATCCTTATTTACTTACTCCATCCTTGTCCTCCAACTCAGTCTTCAGAACATATGCTCCAAATACTTCTTCTTGATCAGACATACAGACCTCCTTCATGACAAGAAATGACTGTCCAATGCCCTCCTTTGTAACCATGGAACAAGGCATTATCCCTATTAAGATTACATTATGGTCCTTTGACCCTTCTTGCGTAGTGTCAAGTAATGCACTCTTAAACTGCCCCTACTTTGTTTTTGGCATCAAATCATTAAAACAGTTTTCAATCTAGTTCATCAAGATGTTCTTGCAAACCTGCATTTACTTTATCAACAAACAAACCTGCAACCTTTTCATTAGCCACTTGATCACTAACATCATCATCATTATGCCCTTCAATTTGTTCAATTTGATCATTAGATTCAATCAACTCTTCATTGTTTACCTCCTTTATTGCTGCTGTTCTTATTTGCCTTTTCCTCTTCTGAATGATCCTTTTGATGGGCCATGTGATCTTCTCCTTGATTGTTATGTGCCATTTTTGCATCTCTAGTCTTATTTGTTCCAATTCTTGCTTTATTTCTCTAATCTCTTGTTCAAACTTCATTTGCCTTGCTCTCTCTTTTTCCTCTTTCATCTTCTTCTTTTCTTCTTTTTGCTTCTTCTTTTGTGAACCCTACACCTGCAAGTACTTCTTCTACAAATCCATCTCTACAACCTTGCCTTTGCCTCACCTAGGTCTCTTTTCTTCTCTACCTAGTCTTTTGGCAACTAGGTTATCCTCTCATTTGTTCATAATCATGCACCATTTGGTGACAAGGTGAATGTGATTACATATATTCGTGCTCTAATTATTAGAAACTAGAGTCTAATTAATATTATAATAAAGTGTCTGAATACGCTTGTTTTTTAACTAGTTAGTTGTCACCATTTTCTATTTATAGACTGTCTATTTTTTATCATGTAATTGCATGCTGTTTTATAGCATATAATTGTTAATGTCAAAGTAGACAAACTCGCCAAGTTGGAAAAACTCGCCGAGTTTTCCAGCTCGGCGATTAACTCGGCCAACTAATCGCCAAAATCCAAGGGCCGAGTTTTTCAAAAAATCGCCCAAAAACTCGCCAAAAACTCGGCGAGTTTTTAAAAAAAACTCTCTTGCCAAGGTTTGAAATTTTGAATGGTATATAGGGCATTTTTGCGCATAGTTTTTCATCTGCAACGTTTTGGTCTTTGAGTAGAGGAGGAAAGTTTCCAGTTTTCCACTTGAGGGGCAGGAGGATTTATACAAATATAACATTTAAGTATAAGTTTGATTCTTATACTTTAAGTTATATTTGTATAAATTATAAAATATATATACTTCAGGATGTTTGAGATAGGTTCCAGCTTCATAGGAGTTAAGATGCAGATTCTAGATTCGAAAAATTCCAGACTTAACCAAATATCAGGATTTAGCAAGCCTTCAGCAGGGTTACCTCCCACAATCCATCATGGCTTTCTAAGGTCAAATTGAAGCTGGCAAAAGGATTCCCAAAGGGTTTTAACTCGTTTTATCACAACTCACTTGGTTTTGACCCCATCTCTACGATAGACTTAGCTTAGCTCTCGCCCAAATCCCAGACAGACATGAATTCCCAACAGGCCACAATCACTCAAACCTCATTTGTTGGACCTAGGGACTTGAAAACAGCCACCAACAAAGACTACCTAAGACCTAGTTATGAAGACTTTGACATTTGGCATTGATCAATGATCAAGCATCATAGATTCATACTAGTTAAACTGTTTACTATTTTGCTTCCAGTCATCAGCATTCCACATGAGAATGCAATTTTGTACTCACTTTGCATTTATATATATCTAAACTTAGCTTGTTTCCTTTGTTTTCTCATTAATTAACTCATTGGATGCATCTTCTCATAGAATTTTGCAAAAAAAATGCATTTGTAATTAAATTTTATGCTATTTTTAAGTTCCCGAGTTTTTTGCTGAGTTTTTCCAAAAACTGGCCGAGTTTTTCCGAGTAATCTTTTTTAGGGCTTGGCGAGTTTTGGGCGAGTGAGAGTTTGTCTACTTTGGTTAATATAGTGTGATAACAGGACAATAAAGTGTAAATACCAATTTCTCTCATGCCATTCTTGAGTTTTTTAACCAACACTGATATTAGAGCTGAATTGTGTCAAGGAAATTACTTTTGTTTGGGTACAGTGCTGACTGTATGGATTTCAAAGCAGTTGGGTAGAAAACTCAAGCACACAGGAAGTCATTAAAAAATGTGAGTTGAAAAGTTTGTAAAATTTGTAACATTTGAGGAAATTCATGGAAGGTCGTTGGAACATTTGTAGAGTCACCACTCAAAACCAGTCAAAATCATGAAACTCACAAGTCAATTTGCATAGATTTTGATGAAAATTGGGGACAGAAATATAAAGAATCATGGCCAAAAATCCTTAGACATGTGGGAAAAATTCAAAATCGTGGGTTTTTTTTGTTTGTTGATGAAAAACACAAGCATGGAGGTAGAAACTTCTGGCAGTCACCATTAGCAGTGGTGTGTAGCAACTAAAAAATTGTGGCAGTATTCTTCTTCGGTGTTACTTAGGGCACAAAATTTCATGGAAAATTTTGAGATTTTTTTGAATATGTTTGCAGTTGCGCTTTTTTCCTAGTTTTTTAATTCTTCCCTTCAAAGTCTGCAAATCATGTTATGTAAAGTTTTTGAAAAAATTGCTGTTAGAAGGGAGTGAGGAGAACTTCAAAATTTTCTGGGCCAAATACCAAAGAGGGTTCTTCAAATAATTTGTAGGTGCTAAGATCATTGGGTTTTTTGGGTAAGTGTGACCTTTTTGGGGAATAATTCCTTCCCCAAAATAATTCCTTTTTCTGGGTTGCTATGGTAATGGCCATTATTCAAAATTTGTTGTTGGAGGATCAAGAACTCAATGGTAAAAACTAAAATATATGGGGTCATATAATGCTAGAAATCATTGAGTATTGGGATTGTAGGAACTAAATAATCTGGCATTGACAAGCATCTTAGGGAAACCTTGTCTCGAGTTGTCAGTATTAGATGTTTTAGTTCTTGATGGTCAAAGTGCTATCTTTGCCAGTTCCCTAATTTCTAACTCTTTAAGTTACGAATGCTCAAACTATAAGCATTCCTAACCTCTTATTAAAATTGCATGTAACTGTTTGTCAAGGAGGCCTGGAGGGAAAGGAACTAAATCAGTGCATCGATGCCACAGTAATTACCAGATGTGCAAGAAACGAATTCATTGAAGAGGTTTTGATTATATATATTCAATATGTATGAAGCCGAGTCTCCAGACTTCTGCCAACACCTGTCTGCCTGTACTCAGAATAAATTTTGAGTGGGAACCTTGTTATACCACAAAGGGAGAAGCTTTGAATGCAAAATATCAAAGCACAAACTTAGCTGGTCAATTTGACAGTTACATTATGTTGAGAAATAGCTTCATTCGGATTGAAGCATACAAGTAAATATACATATATATGTTAGAATGAAAATAAAATATATATATATATATATATATATATATATATATATATATATATATATATATAATTTCAAATTTGATAACATATATATTAGTACGTTATTGAACTTATTAATATATCATTTGACTGCCCAAAACAATGACTGACATTATTATCGAGTGATCCGATACATATCCATGATACTCGATAATTATTATTGATATCGATATCCTTAATTGTTATAATCGGTGTCACCGATAGTTAGTGTTATTGGAGGTTAATGGTATGTCTACGTAGGGACATGACCCTACTAGGGTCATGTCCCTACGTAGACATGACCTTTCAACAAAACACATATAAATCAAACGTCGTTGCTTGTTGTGGAAACAAATCAATAACAGTGGAAATATAATTTCTACAGCAAGCATACGACACTATAAAACTCTGCAATATTAATATTTGTCGATCTTAGTAATGTTATGGTAAACATTTAGTCTGAGATAAATTCTGGAAACAACATTAATAAAGACTATTAATTTTCTCTATCTAAGATCTACATTCCTTAACATGGTATTAGAGCCAGGTTATAGAGAATAATAAAGATAGTGAATTCTTGATTCACAATATCAGATTTATATTCAGAATTGAGTGAAGAACAATCATGGTGAACGGTGTTAGAGTGGAGGATAGGTTCGAAGGGGCCTCAAACTTTGTCTCATGGAAAATTCGAATAATAGCAATTCTTCAAGAACTTGAATTGGATTCATATATAGAAGAAGACAAAAGAATGCCCGAAGATGAACCAGAAAAAATAACATAGAAAGACGCAATAACAAGGCTAAGAAGATAATCATTGACGCTGTTAAAGATCACATTCTTCCAACCATAGCCAAATTAACAACGGCTTATGAAGTGTTGAAAACCATCCAAAGTATATATGAGATCAACAGTGCAAGCAAATTGGTTACCTTAAAACAACTTTTGAACATCAAAATGAATAAAGGGGAAACGATTACATCATATTTTTTGAGAATTTCCGAATTGAAAGATCAACTTTCTACTATTGGAAATAATGTAGATGATCTAGAACTATCCCGAATTGCTCTTAGAGGGTTACCAATCTCTTGGGACTTTTATCCAATGCATTAGTGGCCAACCATCACTACCTAAATTTGATCAACTCAAAAACGATTGCACTCAAGAAGAATCTTGACTAATCTCAAGAGGGATATGTCCAAATAAAGAAGGAGAAATTCAAGCACTACATGCTAATACAAACTACAAAAGAAAAAAGAATTTTAAACGAAAGAGAGGAAATAATAATTAACATTACAAAAACAGAGATCTCACTAAGGTCCAATGCTACAAGTGTGATAAGTTTGGTCACACTCATAGGTTCTGTCAGGAAAGGAAGAAAACTCAAACTACCATAGGTTAAGTCAAAGAAGTGGAAAATCCTCTATTTTTCTTAGCCTTATCAAGTGAACTAAACTCAAATAAAAGCACTTGGATAATCGATAACGGAGCATCAAGACACATAACCGGGTTTAGAGATCAATTCAAAACTTTTGAAGGACACTCAACTGAAGAGGTCACAATTGGTGACAATTGCACCTATCCTATGAAAGGAATCGGGACTTGTTTAATTAAATTAAGAATCGGAGCTACATTACATTTAAAAGATGTTATATTTGTACCTGGAATCAAAAGAAATTTGGTCTCTATTTCAGGTCTAGCTGATCAAGGATATTGCGTCACCTTTCAAGAAGATAAAGTTCTACTTTGGCCTAAAAATTCCAACATTAAGAATGCTATTTCTATAGGATCTAGAGATGGTAGCTTATACAAACTTTGTAACGATAAAAAAATGCACTAAGTCATGAAGTATCAAATTGTAATGACATTTGGCATAGAAGATTAGGTCATCTTCAGTATAGTTCCCTACCTACCATAGGAGAGATCACTACAGGTCTACCTCATCTAAAATCTGAACACACTGGAATTTGTAAAGGTTGTGCTCTAGGAAAGAACCCAAAAGGGTCTTTTCCTTCAAGTGAACATAAATCAAAATTTTTACTAGAACTTGTCCACATTGATTTGTGTGGTCCAATGTCAACACCCTCATTAGGGGGATTCTTGTATTACGTAATCTTTGTTGATGACTACTCTAGGAAAACCTAGATATATTTCCTAAAACTTAAAGAATCAAATGAAGTATTATTAAAATTCAAAGAATTTAAAGCCCTAGTAGAAAATCAAACTGGGAAGAAAATAAAGACTCTAAGATCAGACAATGAGGGTTAATATATCTTTGAAAACTTTAAAGAATTTTGCATTTCTATTGGGATTACGAGGGAGTGTACAATACCTTATAATCCTCAACAAAATGGAGTTGCAGAAAGAGAAAATAGAACCATCATTCAAGCCACCAAAGCCATGATGCATGATCAAAATATACATATCTCATTTTAGGTTGAAGCCTCAAACACAACTGTGTACATTCAAAATAGATGCCCTCATTTAATCTTAGAGAATATAACACCTGAAGAAGCTTTTATAGGAAATAAACTAGACTTAAGTCACCTAAGAATCTTTGGTTGTCTCATATACATTCATAGTCCTAAAGAAAAAAGGATCCTAAAGAAAAAGGACCAAACTAGAACCCTCCGGGAAGAAAGGCATTTTGTTTGTTATAGTGAAGCCACTAAAGGATACAGAGTCAATATCCCAGAACAACGATCTATTGAAATTAGTAGAGATGTAAAATTTGAAGAAAATACTGTTTATAAACTATCTCATAATACAGAAGATTATTCAATCACAGAATTAGATGAAAATCATACAATTGAGAATCAAAGGGAGAATATCATAGAAGATAATGAACCTCCATTATCTAATTTTGAAAATACTGAAATTCCTAATAACAAGAAAAGGCCACTATGGGCAAGAAAGATGATTGAAGAAAACAACATAGAACTTGATGAGATTTTCAAAGAGAATAAGAAAACAAGAAATCAAACATGCTATGTTGCACCTAACTGAGCTCACAAAATCTGAACCTTCAAATGTTGAAGAGGCTTTATCATGTCAAGCTTGGAAAGATGCAATGATTGAGGAATATTGTACCTAGACCAAAAGACAAATCAGTTGTCTCTTCAAAGTGGTTATTCAAAATCAAATATGCATCAGATGGTAGTATTGAAAAACACAGCCAAATTTGTTGCCAGAGGGTTCTCCCAAAAGGCTGGAATTGATTACGAAGAGACATTTGCTCTAGTTGCACAATATACTTCTGTAAGAACTGTTATTGCCATTGCAGGGTCTAAAGGATGGAAGATAGATCAAATGAACGTAAAGACAACATTCTTGAATGGTGTAATTGAGTTAGAAGTATATATAGAACAACTTGAAGGTTTTGCTACACATGATAGGAATCTCTATGTGTGCAAATTGAAGAAAGCTCCTACGGCCTTAAGCAAGCTCCTAGGGCATGGTATGAAAGGATATACAGTTATCTCTCCAAGCAAGGATATTCCAAAAATAAAGCAGATCTTAACATATACTTCAAAATATCAGATGGTGATATGTTGATACTAGTTCTCTATGTTGATGACCTATTAATAACAGGTGAAAATCATCTTATCGCAAAATGCAAATGAGATCTTGTGGCTGAATTTGATATGAAAGATCTAGGTCTTCTACACTACTTTCTAGGCCTAGAAGTATGGCAAAAGGAGAACTATATTTTCCTAAATCAAGGAAAATATACCATTGATATCTTGACCAAATTTGGAATGATGGATTGTAAACCAATATCTACTCCAATGGAAACAAATCTTCATAAGCTTAAAAGTGATGCAGAAGATTCAAAATCTACAGATCCTACATACTATAGACAAATTATTGGATCCCTTATGTACTCGGTGAACACTCGCCCTGATATTTGTTATGCTACTAATGTATTAAGCCATTTCATATGCGAACCTAAGAAGATTCACCTAATGGCTGCTAAGCATATTCTAAGATACTTGTGTGGCACTATTGGACTTGGCCTGAAGTATGAGAATGTTGAAATCAAACTTCAAGGGTATATTGATTTCGACTGGGCCGACAGTTCCATTGATCGTAAAAGTACTACAAGATGTTTCAGTCTTGTATCAGCTATGATGTCCTGGTTTAGCAGGAAACAGTCTGTAGTTGCTCAAAGTTCTACTAAAGCTGAATATATGATTGCTTCCATGGGAGCTCGTGAAGCAGTATGGCCGAGGAAGCTACTAGTTGAATTGTTTGGAAAACCCTTGAATCCCACCGTGATTCACTGTGATAATCAAAGCTGCATCAAACTTTCAGTTAATCCAATTCTTCATAATTGATCCAAGCATATAGAGATACCTTATCATTTTATAAGAGATATGGTAGACATAGATGTTATCAAATTGGTGTATATCAGCACTGAAGAGCAAAACGCCGACATTTTCACCAAGCTCCTTGCCAAGTTGAAAGTAGAATACTTCAGAGGTAAACTTTAGACTAAATTGTAGTTGAAATTTCTGAGATTAAATCTCAGTCATATGTACTTTAATATATTCATGAATATATTAATATTGCAATATTATATCAATGTGTTATGAAAGGTGATGATCTTTCATATGATATATGTGTAAGGTTACTATTGTTAGGTGACGATCTCAACAATAGTCTAACCTGTTATCAAGATTGACTACATTAAGTTGCTGTCCCGGAATGTGCCGGATATCTTGATATTGAATTTGTTGTTTTATCACTAAGTGTTGTCCCGAGTTGTGTTGGAGACTGTGATAACAATCATATCATGATTGACTCCATTAAGTTGTTGTCCCAGACTGTGCCGGATAGCATGATATTGAGATAGTTCTTGACTTCTTATTATGACAGACTTCATTGAATTGTTGTCCCAAAATGTGTCGAAGTCATAACAATCTGTATGTCAAGATGGACTATGTAATACCTGTGATATTGGAGACTTCATTGTCATCCTAGGATCAAGGTTGTTATGTGATAGACTTCATTTGGTTGTTGTCAAGGATCAGATAACTTACATTTCTTTGAAATGTATTTCACGAGTAAGAAATTCAAAATGATGTTCAAATCCTCTCTTGCTAAGCAGGAGTGTTGAGAAATAACTTCATTCGGATTGAAGCATAAAAGTAAATATACATATATATGTTAGAATGAAAATAATATATATATATATATATATATATATATATATATATATATATATATATATATTTATTTTAGTTCAAATTTGATAACATATATATTAGTACGTTATTGAACTTATTAATATATCGTTTGACTGCCCAAAACAATGATTGACATTATTATCGAGTGATCCGATATATATCCACGATACTCGATAATTATTATTGATATCGATATCGTTAATTGTTATAATCGGTATCACCGATAGTTAGTGCTATCAGAGGTTACCGGTATGTAAGCCACGTAGGGTCATGTCCCTACGTAGACATGACCTTTCAGCAAAACACATATAAATCAAACGTCGTTGCTTTCTGTGAAAACATATTAGTAACAGTGGAAATATAATTTCTACAACAAGCATACGACACTATAAAACTCTGCAATATTAATATTTTTTCGATCTCAGTAATGTTATGGTAAACATTTAGTCTGAGATAAATTCGGGAAACAACATTAATAAAGACTATTAATTTTCTCTATCTAAGATCTACATTCCTTAACACATTAAAGAGATGCCATTATAACAAAATATAATTATTGCAGAGTGTGCGTGCACAGTATCTTGGCACACACTATGGACAAACACCAAAACATATAGGGTATACACAAAATTGACATGTTGAAGAGTCCAGAAAAACTTCCAAATCAAATGTATCTATCAGGACACACACGGTAGTCAAGTGCTTGATAAAATGTGGTCTCACGTGGTGCCATAATTATAGTGGGTAAAACTCAACTCCGTGACATCTTCCTCAATTTCTTGCGGGTTGCACGGTAAGATGCCATTGAAAATACACATGTAAATTATAGAATTTATAACAAGCGCAGCTAGTTTGTTTAGCAGTGATGCCTCAAGGCAGATGGAAATGGTGCTTGTATGCAAAATACGAACTCCCAGACAATGATTGTAAACCATTCGACATAATGCCTCAGATGACTGTCGTTTTATGAAGTGAAATGGTCACAAGTTTAGCAAGAAAATGGATATTTTTGAAGAGTAAATGAAACGTTCAAGCAAATGCAATTGACAAGTGTAAAGCCAAATACCACAGCCACTGCTAGCATCCTCCAAGCTGTGTGGGTATCCATTTCAACATGATGAAAAGGAGATCTTGACAAACATTATAGAGAGAAATGCTATGGTAATTATGCAAACAAATGTGAAAGGACAGACAAGGCATACGGTACACATATTGATACACATGCATTCTAGTTGTTGAATCATAAACATCACTCACCATCTGTTTGACAAAATGCCTAAAAGAGACGACATCTCATGTAATGCAATTTTTGTGTGCTCGAATTGTTTGATAAATTCCTTCAAAAGAGACATCGATTCAAGAAATGAAATGAAATAATTCAAAGATTTGTACAATCAGCTTTAGAAACTTGAGCTTATGCAATTAATAGGAATAAGGCCAAAATTCCACAACCTTTGTCAACGTTCATCCTGCCCACACTAAAATGAAACTTTGAAATAGAGTACGGGTATCCCCTGAAGCATAAGGATTTTTAGTTAGATGTTGGGGCATCAATAGGCATGTGAACCATAAGACAGAACATCCTAAAGAAATATGGTCTCAGGCATGCGATGATTGTAGTGTATTCAAGAGAAGATTTGTTAAAAAGGCTTTAGAAATTTTAAAACAAATATGTAAGAATATGCTCTGCTGGTTCCATAAATGCCTCAAATTATTGTCATTGGGTGGAATATAATGTGTATGGCTTCAACAGTGATAAACATTAATAGTTAAGTGAGTGCATGTTTTTCAGATTGATAGTGGAATAAGAGGCAAATTGGTAGAATTCAGAATACTCAGTGTTGTAGAAGGAAGCCTTGCAATAAGTCCATGATAGTTCCTTGATCAAGAACAATTCTATGAGTTTATATCAACATGAAATTCAAGTATTGAGGAACGAAATTCAGTGATTATAGAATAAGCGCAAAATGGAGTATGAGTTTGAAAGCGTGGACTGTAACTCCTAACCGGTTACTGAGAGGGGGGGTGAATCATTAATTTCAATTTCTAATTCTTCTTTTAAGCAAACGGATATTCTTGCTAATACAGAAATTAAAAGAATATTATAACACCCATAACAAAAATTGAATACATAGGTCAACACAACATTTATACGTGGAAACCCTCAGTCAGAAGGAAAAAACCATGGTGGGACAGAACCCACAAACTCCACTACTGCAGTAATAAAGCTACCCTGTTAGAGGCTTACAAAGCACTGGTAAGAGTGCTACCTGGTAAAGGGATTTGATAGAAGACCTGTTAGGATCTTGACCTTGCTAGGAGTCGCCTTGTCAGAGAACTGAAAACACCAATAAAGATGTCACCTGGTAAAGGGATTTATAGAAAGAACCTGTAAGGGTTCACCTTGATTGAGGGATTTTAATTATGCTTTACAACTTAAAGCAATGATCTTATGATGACACTATCTCTGTCGATTTAGATCATACCTGTTCACCCTTTCCTTTGCTTGGCTGTTGAATCTTTCTCTTCCTTTGACCTTTTGTGGTTGTGTTTCCTCTTAGAAGATTTTGCTTTGTTGCTCTCCTTCACTCTATGCTCTTGATATTCAACAACACATCCTTCATGTCTCTCGACCTATATTTATAAGAAATTATCTTATTAAAAATACATCTCATAGTTCCGCCAAGCTGTAAACTCTCCCATAAATCACGCATGCAAAACCCTTGATCAAAAGCTTGCAAACTGTTCTTTAGTTTACCTTGAAACCCTCGCAGAAAAACAAAGCTAACATTAGTTCCACTGAAAAAGCTAACTCTAGTTTAACTGAAAAACGCTCCGCATAATCCAGTTTGGATTATCATGCACTTAACCGGTGTAGAACTTGTATCCAGTTAGTCATATGTTCCCTGTGTGTTTGCCTAATCCGGTTGGACAAAACCTGGAGCGATATACATGTGACTGGTTAGAGTACATTGCTTACATGCTTAGTCTACCGGTTCACAATTATGAGTATCGGTGCTCCGGTGGAATTGATGTTTGCCAATGACTTTACCAATGACAACTAAGTTTATGTCAACAATCTTCCCCTTTGGTATTAATGGAAAAATATATCAATACATCACCTGTAGACTTCCCCTATAGATCTACTTGTCTACCTGTAGCATAATTTGACACATTGTTACTGTTATCTATCGTTTTTTTGTCTTCTTATCTTCCCCTTTTTGCCTCCAAAGGACAAAGGGTTGTTCCTCTCTACAACTGTAACTTATTGAAGATATCCTTATAACTCTTCTTTGCAGAATCAAGGAATGGTTTCCAGATACCTATTACTTGATCTAAATTATTCTTTGCAGCTTGCAGTGAGACAATGAGATTTTCCATGTCGTCCACTGTCTTGTAATCAGGATCCTTGATCAGTCTGTCTATATCAGTTGCCGTTGTCTGCATCAGATCAAAAGTTGGTGTAATGAACAACTGAAATCCAACAAGATCTTGGATTCTTTTTGTATTTTCTTCTGATGCTTTCCTCAAGGTGAGAGCAAGACTTGTCAGCTCCCAACTATACTCAGTTGCAGAAGAGCTCTTAGGATCAAATTTAGATGTTAAAACATTTATCTCCTCTATTGTCCTTTTTGCTGTTTCAGTTATATCCTTCACAAAGTCTTCAAAGTTGGAAGTCCTTGTGATCAACCTTCCAGCTTCCTGTATCTATTGCCGTAGCTCTCCGGTTCTTGTAGATACGGTGGCTTTGAGTTCTTCAACCTGTTTGTGAAGAATATCTATTCTTTTCTTCTCGTAATGATCAATGACAACTGTTTCTGGGTCAGTGACATCTTCCCCAATTGCTTGTGCTAGAACCTCCAATTGATCAATCACTGGCTCGTCTTCATCTATCTCAGCATCAGGTACAAAATTGTACAAGATATTCTTTACACTTGTAAGAACCATATCCTGTTTTCTCTTTGTAAGCTCCTTTAGCTACCTTGTCGACATTTTGCTTATGTCAACAACTGTTTCTTTTGCTTTATATGGGCTAACTTTGCCTCATTTTGATTCAGAATCTGTAGCAAAAGATAGCTTCCTCTTAGATGTTGATGTACTTGGGACTTCTACCGGTCCCTTCTATCTACTTTCTTGTGCAGGTTGTTCTTCTGCAGGCTTCTCCTGTTCTTTTGTAACAGGCAACTCCTGTTGTTGAGGTATTTGTTGTTGTAGTGTCTCCTCTTGTCGTACCTCTTCTTCTAGATGTACTTTCCCTTTTGGTTGTACTCCTTTCGGTGGTTGCTCAGTCTGTTTTTGCTCTTCCGCAACGTGTTGATCATCCAAAACAGCTTCTACTTTATCTGTTTCTTTTTCTGCAGTCATCTTTGCTGATGACTTTCTCTGTTCTTGTTCCTCTGGTGTCACAGATGCATCATGTTCATCTATTTGAACTTGTTCTCCCAAGTTGACCTATTCACTAGTTGTGAACCGTTCACCTATAACTTCCTTTTCACTGGTTGTTGCTTGTTCACCTGTGGATGCTTGTTCACTAGTAGTAAACTGTACAGGTGGAACCATTTCCTTTTCAGGTTCATCTTGTGAGATGTCTTGTGGATCTGTAGACTTAAGAGTGTTGAAGTCATATTTTTGCCAAAAATCTAGAGAATCTTCATACACATCTTTTTCCTGTCCATTAATGATCTTGGCAACCCTGTCCCTCGTGTCCAAATTGAGTGACACTACTTTCATCAGAATTTTTATTGTCTCTTCGTTAAGATCAGGTTTAACTTTTGCCAAAGTTTCCCTTATCATCTTATTGTTTTGGGCTAGACTAGTTCTGCATTTGGTCATTAGCCTTTTATTCAATTCAGGCGGAAAGTGAGGTCTGTAGTCCCTAGGACTTCAGTTGAAATCTAAAAAGGTTTCCAACAGAGCGATCTCAATTTTCTCCTTGTCCTCGTCTCCCAGAACACTGAACCATTTTGCAACATTTGACACTTAACCGAAATCAATAATTTCATCAACTATATTATGTACATTTAAATTTCGAGCTTTACCTTTTACTAGAGAGGCAAGTAGGGTTGGTGGAGTAAGATCACCACCTGTATCTCTAGTGATCTCCGCGATGACCGGTTCTGTTGCAGACTTTTCTCTGATCGGAGTCTCAACTCCCAGTATGCCCTTTCCCTTTCCAGTGTTTATTACTGGTGGCTCTGTGGCCTTTTGGCATTCTGCTTCAAAATAGTCGTCCATGTGGCAACCCCTTCATCGTGTACTTTATCCATTTCACCAATCAGGAGTTGACCAATCCTCGTTCTGATATTGAAACTCTGTTTGAACAGGTCAACTTGATTAGTTGCCTCTTGCAAGCTAAGGTGATTCTGTACTTCTAGCAGAGCCCTTATCCTCAGTTCCCTTTGCTTATCTGAGGAAGATTTCCATCTACCTTCAATTATTCTTAGTAGATCTTCAGGTATTGTTTTGTGAAGTACAACGGGTGTTAAGTTGAACTTGTGAAGAACGTAAACTACATCTTATAGCTTTCTCTTATCTTCTTCTTACCAAGTTCATATCTTCTTCCTACTCCACCCAATCCACCTGTTTCCTTTATTCCTTCAACCACTTCATCTATGGTTGGTTTCCTTCCTCTAGGTGCATCCTCTTTTACCTTTTACCGGTTTCCCGGTCTTTCTCTTTTTGTGAAGAGTAGTGGTGTTATTAATAACCGGTTATTGAGAGGGGGGGGGGGGTGAATCAGTAAATACTATTTCTATCTTAATTAAACGTTGTATATAGATTCTTGCAGAATAAACAATATGTAATTAACCATTCATAAACAGAAATAGAAGTACTCAGATCAACACAACATATGTACATGGAAACCCTCGGTTAGAAGGAAAAAACCACAGTGAGACAGAGCTCACAACTTCACTACTGCAGTAATAAAGGTGCTCTATTAATAGCTTACAAAGCACTTGTAAGAGTGTTACCCGGTAAAGGGATTTGGTAGAAGATCGGTTAAGATCTTGACTCTGTTAGGAGCCGCCTTGTTAAAGGACTTTCAACATCAATTAAGATGCTACCCGGTTAAGGGATTTATATAAAGAACCTATTAGGGTTCACCCTGATAGAGGGATTTGGATGTGCTTTAACAATTATAAAGCAATGATCTTAATTGACACTCTCTGTCTGATTAGATCATACCTGTTTTCCTTTTTGCTCTGCTTGGCTGTTGAACCTCTCTGCCTTTCACTTCTTGTGACTGTAGCCTCTCTCAGAAGATATCTCTCTCCTGCTCTGTATTTTCAACAACAACTCTTTTGTGTCCTATGACCTGTATTTATAAGAAATTAATCTTAATAAAAGCTTAACTCATAGAACCGCCAAGTTGTAAACTCACTCAAAAATCATGCAGCAAAAGAAGCTTTGCGAGATGATCTTGAGTTTACCTTGAAACATCCGCGTAGAAATAAAACTAACTCTTGTTAAAAAACTAACTCCAGTTCTAAACGGTGAATGCTCTGTATTATCTGGTTTTAACTCAGACAGCTCCGCATAATCCGGTGCGGATTATTATGCACTCGACCGGTATCAATCTTATACCAGGTTGTCCATACATCCCCTGTATGCACTATAAGACCGGTATCTCCTGCTCTGTTTGGTCTACCGGTACATATACTCTATTAGGTCTACCGGTGCCTATTAAGGAGTATGAGTGGTCTACCGGTGTATCGGTGGGAATGATGTTTGCATCTAACTTCACCAATGATGCAACACTGCTAATTCCCTGTCCTGTAGATTTCCTGTGCTGGTGCTTCTGCTCCTCTTCTGTCTGTAGACTTCCCCTGTTATTGTGCTGCCTTCTGCTTTGTAGCTGAATCTACTCTGTATCCGTACTGATCTTCTTCCCCCGTCTTTTCTGACCTTCTGACCTTCTCTGATGTCTTCTTCCCCTTTTTGCCTCCATAGGACAAAGGGTTATGCTTTACTGACTGGTTTACATCTGTAACTTGGTGAAGATGTCCTTGTAAACTTTCTTCACTGTATGAAGAAAAGGAGTCCATTGACCGGTGACATGTTCCGGATTTTTTTGTGCTGCTTTTAGCAATACAATTATGTTCTCCATGTCCTCTACAGTCTTGTAGTCCGGTTCACTGATCAGATTCTCAGCTTTTGTTGCAGTCCATTGCTTTAAATAAAATGTTGGGGCCATAAATAATTGAAATCCAATAAGATCTTGGATTCTCTTAGTTTTCTCTTCAGATGCCTTTCTCAGAATGAGAGCTAGGCTTGTCACTTCCCTGTTGAAATCGGTTGCAGATGTGTTCTTTATATCAAACTGGGAAGACAAAACTCTTATGTCTTTAGAAGTCTTAGATGACTTCTTTGTAATATCTTGCACAAAAGTATTAAAATTTGAAGTCCTTGTCATTAGACTTCCTACAACTTGTAACTATTGTTGAAGTACCCTTATGTTGTTAGATATTGTTACCTTTATCTCTTCAACTTGTTTGTGGAGAATTTCTATTCTCTTCTTCTCATAGTGATCAATGGCAACTGTCTCCGGATCGGTGACATCTTCTCCTATTGCTTGTACCAAAATCTCCAATTGATCAATGACAGGCTCATCTTCATCAATGTCTGCATCCAGTACAAAGTTGTACAGGATGTTCTTTACACTTGTGAGGACCATGTCCTATTTCCTCTTTGTTAGCTCCTTTAGTTGCTGGTTGACATTTTGCTAATGTCAACCACAGTCTCGCTAACCTTACTCTTTTTGGCTTCAGTGTCTGCTGCAAAGGATAATTTCCTCTTAGATGAGGACGAGCTTGGAACATCCACCTGTTCCGTTTGCCTTGGCTCCTGTATCGGTTGTTCTTGTTCAATATGTACAGGTAATAGTTGTTCCTGTTTGTTTTGTTGTTCTTGATTTCCTTCATTTCCTGGTTGTACTATTTCTTCTGGTATTACCACCTCTTCTGGTAGGACCTCTTGTACCGGTCTTTCTACCTCTTGTTGTACTTCCCCTTCTGGTAGTACCTCTACTTCTGGTCATGCATCTTCTTGTTGTTGCACTTGCTCTTCTGGTGGGGCTTCCTCTGTGTGCTGCTCTTTAGCTGTATGTAGCTCACCCACAACAATTTCCTCTTCACCAGTTGTATAGTTAATAGTCATCTTGACCGATGACACTCGCAGTACTTTTTGCTCTGGTAGAACTTGTTCTCCCAGATTCACCTGTTCACCAGATGTGAACTGTTCCTTAGGAACTTCCTGCTTACCGATTGTTGGTTCTTCACGAGTAGTGAATTGAACCGGTGGTTCTAGTACTGTTTCAGGTTGATCCTGTGGACTTGTTGCTTGGAGAGCACTGGAGTCATGTTGTTGCCGGAAATTTAGTGTCTCTTGATAGACTTCATTCTCATAACCGTTTACTATCTTGGCAACTCTATTCTTTGTATCTAGATTCGTGGATACTTCCTCCACTAGAAGTTTAATAGTTTCTTCACTAAGACCAGGTTGTACCTGTGACAATGTCTCCTTAACAATTCTACTATTTGTTCCTAGACCGGTTCTCCATTTGTTCATAAGTCTAGTATTCAGTTCAGGAGGACATTTTGACCTATAGTCTCTTGGACTTCTGTTGAAATCCAAGAAGGTTTCTAATAGCGCCACTATCATTGCTTGTTATCTTCCTCTCCTAGCACACTAAACCATTTAGCCGCATTGGCTACTTCTCCAAAATCCATTACTTCATCTACAATATCATTTACAGTCATAGTATGAGCCTTACCTTTTTCTAAAGATACAAGAATGGTTGGTGGAGCTAGATCACCACCTTTGTCATCAGTGATATCGACGACGACCGATTTAGTCGATACCATAGCTTTGACTTGAGCCTCAACTCCCAGAATTCCCTTTCCTTTACTGGTATCTCTGACCGGTGGCTCAATGGTCTTTTGGCATGCTTCTTCTACTTGCTGTTGGGTTTGAAGAAGCTTCGTCCATGTTGCAACACCTTCTTCGTGTACCTTGTCCACTTCTCCAACAAGCATTTGACTAACTCTTTTCTCAACAAAAAGTTTTGCTTATGCAATTCTTCTTGATGAGTGGCCTCCTCTAGAGTAAGATGGTTTTGAACCTCAAGCAGAGCCTTTATCCTTAGTTCTTTTTCTCTTTCCATTGAAGCTTTCCATCTTGCTTCGAGAATCTCTTGGAGATCGTCAGGGACGACCTTATGAAGTTCAGTGGGAGTGAGATGGAACTTATGAATACAGTAAACTATGGCTTCTTCTATTTTCCTCCTGTCTTCTTCATTGGCCAGTTCATATCTCCTTCCAACTGATGCCGTACCACCTGAATTCTTTAACCTTGCCACAAATTCATCAATTGTGGGCTTTCTTGCTCTCGATGCATCTTCCTTCACCAGTTTAGCAGATTTCCTCTTGCGGAGCAGAGGAGTTGGGTCTTCAGTTTCTGTTCCTTCTGTTTCTTCCCCTTGAGTGCTGGTCGCTTGTTGTGCTCTCTTCCTTTGAACTTTGGGTTGATCTGCTACCGGTTTCTTCTTAAGTGTAGGGGTCCTCTTCACATATACATTCTTAACTGATGCCTTTTTCTTCAGATTCTCCTGAATCTCTTAAAAGGTCCCAAATCGGTAAGTCGACAAGTCCAGATCACTATCTTGCAGGGCATTTGCATATGCCTTGGCTGTTTTTGCAGAGATTTCATACCCTAGTCCCGGAGCATACCCGGTTTCGCGGTTCTACTGCCTGAATGATGCAGTGATCGGTGGAGACCAGGAAACACACCTCATCTTTGTAGAAGTAAACAATAGTTGACGGAACCCTTTCCTTGGCGTGCAGCCTCAGCTGGAATGCCTCAAAGTAGTCAGTCATGACTTTACTAAACTGGTTTCCCAGCTGGTTGGCCATATCACTGATCTGGATCATGACTGGTCGATCGGTTTGCAAAGTCACCTTGACTATTCCCGGAAAGAAGTTAGAATTGTAAAAGAACAGGCATACCAGTAGGGTTCCATATTTCAGGAACTTCTTGACGATACCGAGCTTCTTCAGATTCTAAAAAATGTCCTCGAAGCATTGCGCAAAGATCATACTAGGCATTGTCGTGCATGATTCGATGAGCGACATGAATGGCTCCTCTCGGCACGCTATTCAAGTTGCTTGATTGATAGATTTTGTAACCTATCACTGCAGATGCAAAATGAATTCCTTCATCTTCAATGTCGTTGATGGTCATTAGCCGACTATCAGATTTCGATTTTGTCAATTCAATGACCACGACATTGGAGATGGTTCTAAGGGTGAGGGCTTCCCCTTTGTCGCTGTACCCGGTCACTCTATGCAGGTCCTCCTTGGTGATTTGAGTGCATGCTCCTTTTGCAAGCCAAAAACTAGGTTTATGCACACGACTAAGAACCAGTCGTATCTAATCCGGTCGGAACAAGGTTGGATAACAGACTCTATTTATCAGCCCAGAAGATACCTGCTTTGCGTATTTGTCTTGAAGCTTTTCGTCTGTGCATAGCGAGAGGTACTCGCTTTGGATGAAGGTTTCACCTAGTTCTTGTTTCGCATGGATGAAAGCGGTGACATCTTCAGTCATTATAACTCCATCAGGCACAGATGATAGTGCACTAGACATGTCGTTTTCCCTGTTCTGAACTGCCATGATGTCGTAGACAGGTCGGTCGAATTGATTACCTTGAATCGACTTGGCGACAAATGATGATGATGCTATTGTTGTCAACCGGTTTATACAGGAAGTTGCTTGATCGGTCTTACAAAAATATCTTATCGATGATCAAAGCACGAGAATATTACTCAAGCATAAGAAATTATAAATCACAAATCGCAAAGTAAAAGAAAATGAGTAATCCTCCTTTCTTTATATAGATTAAGGGCATAATGGTAATTGCCAAACGGTAACTATTTGTTAACGGCTATAACATTAATTACCTTACCTAACCTTTCTTTAATTTTTCGCCAACTGGTATTGTGAAGAGCCCAACTGGCTCTCATGTACAAACTAGCTCTTTACTCAATTTAAATTGCACTTCAAAATTTTCTTAATTAATATGCGGCTATATAATGGAATTTTGGAACAGAATTACCAACTGTCACCTCCTAATCTGAATTCCCCATGCTGCTGTAGTATCTTATTCACGCCACAATGCACAATTCGATGCCAACTAAATGAGCCAAGTATAGGCATCCAAACCCGGAAGCTAATCTCTAATGGAAGCCTCACGCAATAGCTTGTTGTGTAGGATTGGCTGGAAACGTACAGTCTTGCAAAGTGATAAGTAGGGGTCAATGAGTTTGACTCAAAAAACTACACAGTTAAATTCTGATAGCAATATCATAGTCTTGCAAAGTACTGTACGACACTAACAGAAATTGGACAGCAATCTTAATCTCTGCCTAGAGATTACGACACAATGCTTTGATGTCTAAAATCAATTCAAAGTGCTAACCCTTAAGAAATGCCCGTTACTCAAAGAGTTTGACTCAAACCCTTGTTTCTCAAAATTCGATTTCCTCCTGTAACTCTTCAGCAAATTAAATTGTATATATCACAATTCTAGTATACATCAGCATTGAATTATGATTTCAAGAATAGAATGAACTCTCTCCTGAAAGAAGACAAGCTCAAGAGATATTGCAGAACTCTCTCCAAAAGCTGAAGACCAAGCTCAAAATTTGTTGCAGAACTCTCTCCAAAAGATGAAGACCAAGCTCAAACCGTAGCTTTTCCAAGCCAAGAAGAATTCTTTGACAAAAGTTTTTATCAAATCATCAATGGGTAATGAAAGTGCTGTTTCGAATTGAATATATAGCTTTTTTGGAAAAAGCTTCAATTTCACTTTTTAAACTTAAAAGGCTTTTTAATCACAACTTCAATTTATAACATTAAGTTATAAAGTAATAAAGTTATTAAATTAAAATAATTTAATTTAATAACGATAACTTTAAAATTAAAAGCCACTGAACTCTATTGACTATGCAAACTCATTTCTGACACCAGAGCCTCAAACTTCCACTGCCTTGCTAGAAATAAACAACTACCACAAATAGCCAATTGCCAAAAATAGACTTACTATAAATAGTAAGTCTCTCAAACTGGAGATTCCCTGAAACTCGGTCCTGAAACCTCTGACACCTTGTGTAGACGCCTTGCTAAATCTGGCCATACCCAAAAATACCACTTACTAAAAATAGTAAGTTGACCAAATTGACCCGAATGAAGAGTAGACCTAGTAAACTGAACCTCCAGAATGGAATCCCAACACTGGCTCCGCCAACTGACCCCCTCTGATCGCCTGATTAGCTTGCGAGGGTCGCCAAACCAAGCTAATCCCAATAGTCTGAAAAACGGGGACATTACAAGTATTCAGGCTTTTTCCTGTTGAACAAACCCCGGTTGATCAATGCTCACCTGTCCGGTTTTACTTACTGACTTAGTGAGTTTGTTGCTCACCAGTCCTACCGGGAACATTAGACGGGCTACCGGTTCCCTCTTGGCCTTTTTGACTCAGTTTGTTGAAGAGATATCACCATCAATAGACGATGATCTTTCCTCTGTCTTCTCCTCAGCGGAGCTCTTTGATTCCTTTTTGAACCAAATCTTCTTGACTTCTTTCTGGGTCTCTTTTCCCTTGTTGTCCTTTTGATTGGGAGACAGAGGTTCTTCACTAGTTTGATCGATCCTTTTCTTTTGTTCACTGGCCGATTCCTACAATCTTTGGCTAGATGTCCAACTTTGTTGCAGGTGTAGCGGACTATCCTGGTTGCCTTCCATGCATTTACCCTTGTCTTCTTGGGTGAATGACACTAGGAGTCATTCTGGCTATGCATGCCGCAGTTAGCACAATTGGTTGTGCTCCGGTTTTCATTCCTCTTTGGGAATATTGGTCTTGGTGGGGATCTGAATGCCATTGTTTTGGATCTGCATTCATCAGCCTTGTGTCCAAACTTGTTGCATGCGTAGCAATAGCCTTTGAAGCTTCCCCTGCTTCCACTGGACACACTGTTGGGACGAGACCTGCATTCATAGGTCTTGTGGCCATGCTTGTAACAGTTTTTGCAGCAACTGTTAGTTGGCTTTACCAGTGCATTTCTGCAGTTACTTGTTTTGTGGCCCAGTTTCCCACAGTGATTGCAAGAAGTGTTGAAGGTCTTCTTACCC
Organism: Chamaecyparis obtusa; assembly: GCA_027943335.1. NCBI lineage: Eukaryota > Viridiplantae > Streptophyta > Pinopsida > Cupressales > Cupressaceae > Chamaecyparis > Chamaecyparis obtusa. The sequence goes on along the minus strand of BSBK01003794.1, from coordinate 647,023 downwards.
TTTTGTTCCAGTGGTTTCCTCTTCTCCTTCTTGCTTTTCTTAATTCCAGATGACTCACCAGTTTCCTTGGTGCTTTTACCGGTGAACCCAAGTCCTATGGGATCCTTGTGCTTTCTTTGAGCTCTTAGGTGCTCATCAAGCTTTTCTGAACTTTCGTTGTATCTTCTGAGTGTCTCATTTCTTTCCTCGAGTTCCTTTACTTGCTACTTTAGTTGATACAGTTCAATTGCCAGCCTCTTGCATGCATCTTTCTCATGCCAATTCTTTTGCATGTTTGCATTTTCTTGAGTGACTATCTGCATGTCTTCTTGAAGTTGCAAAACGACACAATCACTTTGTCTTACTGCTCCTTCTACCACACTTCTTGCTCTCTCAGAGGGTGCTAGAGATTTCATTGCAGTGTTTCTTTCATCTTCAACTTTGCTCTTTTTCTCAATTAGTTTAGTCATTCTTAGGGCATTATCTTCCTGCTCCCTTTTTAGGTTGGAGATCTGATCGGTTAGGATCTGGTTCCTCTCCATAAGCTCAGAGATTGCCTCCTCAGCTTTATCTGATCCACTTTGCCCAAAGAGTTCATCAATCGTTTCATTGCTCTCACTCAACTACAGAGTCAGTGTCATGAACCATAATTGATGCAATAATACATATGTATACTTATTTAATATCGTCTTTAAATCAATATTAGAAATAACAATAATATAATATTGATCAATATATATATATATATATATATATATATATATATATATAGAAGAATTTATTAATAATAATTCTTATTAATTATTTAATATTTAATATTTAATAGCTATCAATATATATAATCAACTGATAGTTATCAATGAAATATTAGTAGTCAATAATATTATTGATCATTATAACAAATAAATATAATTAATCAATATTAACATTAAAATACTATCCATAATACTTAAATAATCAATTATATTAATATCAATTAAATATCAACATCATATTAATCAGTAATCAATATAAATATAATATTAATATAATCTATAATATAAATTAATAATATTAGTTAATAATAATCAATCATTGTAATTTATTAATTAATATATAATTGATGATAATATTAATTCATATTAATATTTAATTAATCAATATAATATTAAAACTAATCTACAATATAATATTGATCATTAATATTAGTCTATATAATATAAATATTAATCTATTATAATCTATCAATATTAATAATCAACATTAATTAATATACCATTACTATTATTAATATATATCAATATATTATTAATCAAAGTTCATTATATTATCCATGAATATTAATAACAATCAAATCAGAGAATATTTAATTAATAACTAACCATCTGCGACAGCACAAAGGTCGCGTCTATTGCTTTAAACAATCTGTCCCCTTCTACGCACGGGAGTATAAGGCTGGGTTGAAAAATCAAGCAAGGAGGGGCAGAGGAATATAGGAAGAACGTATTAGATTTAAACTACACATAACATTATATTACATAACATATGGCAGATAAAATTCTATAATAAGGGATCCTAAAGGAAAGAGAATATCTCAAAGATAATCGATGGAGAAATAAAGTAGGGGATGAATATGTAAATAGAAGGGAATCATAGATTGTTGAGTACGTACCAATCAGAAAACAGAATTAGTATATCGTGGAAGATCGATATAAAGACGAGTTTGGATAATCAGAGAGAAAGTATATTTGGTGTTCAATGTGTGACAGCATTTGGGTATGTTGTGCTTTGATCATAAACCAATACAGATCTACAGAATTTTCTATTAGTTTTCTATTAGAGATAATATATATACGCTTCAATAAATATATATACTGCGATATTAATATCAGATATAATAGTTAAATCAGGGAAAGATATAACTCTATTAGGATGTATATATATATATATATTTATAAACCTGATAGTAATGATGAAAGCAGAAAAATATATATATATACAGTATCTTATATATATGAACATAAGTTATGAAATATGTAAAAGTATATACAAGAGATCATTATTATATATGTAGATTAGGAATGATGCATAATGCATATATAAGAGATCATAACTATTTATGTAATTAAGTTATGCTATATAAAAGTATATATATAAGAGATTTTAATTGTATAATATATTCATATATATATATATATATATATATATAATATTCTATCAGAAATATACGTATACTTATGAGTCATTAATATATGTACTTAGTCTATTCCTTGTTCACTCACTAATTTCAGTTAAGGGGATAGGGAGTGTGTAGGAAGAGGCGGGTAAATCGGTCACATGGTGGAAAGATCCCGAGATAGGTAGAACCTTGAGGGAATACACTTGGAGACTGTGCATGCGTCCTAGCACAATAAATCTTCCAACATTCTTAAGATCTGAGATTAGGAGTGAAGTAAGGAATCAGAGCTTAAGCATATATTATGAATTAGAGGCTATTCTTATTATGATAGTTATTGATTACAACTCCTAAGTACGATTCAGACCCATAAAGGGGAGTTTTAGAGAAAATCAAGAAATGGACCGAAAAGGGTTCATTGCAGTCAGCTCCTTTCTGTTAGCATGAGATCTTCTCAGCCTATTCTCAAGAGAGGCAATGATGTCATTGGCTTCCTCAAGCTGCTTTTGATATCTGTAACCCTCCATGATCTTTTACTCAAGTGGTTAAGCTTTATAACTTTGAGAACCTAAAGGCTCTGATACCAATTGTTATTACTAACAGGTTACTGAGAGGGGGGGGGTCAGTAAATACTATTTCTATTTCAATTAAACCTTGTATATAGATTCTTGTAGAATAAACAATATTTAATTAACCATTTATAAACAGAAATAGAAGTACTCAGATCAACACAACATATGTACGTGGAAACCCTCGGTTTGAAGGAATAAACCACGGTGAGACAGAGCTCGCAACTTCACTACTGTAGTAATAAAGGTGCTCTGTTAAGAGCTTACAAAGCACTTGTAAGAGTGCTACTCGGTAAAGGGATTTGTTAGAAGATCGGTTAAGATCTTGACTCTGTTAGGAGCCACCTTGTTCAAGGACTTTCAACATCAGTTAAGATGCTACTCAGTTAAGGGATTTATACAAAGAACCTATTAGGGTTCACCCTGAAAGAGGGATTTGGATGTGCTATAACAATATAAAAACAATGATTTGGATTTGCTAGAATCTCCTCATAGGTCCCAAACCGGTTTTTTGAGAGATCTATGTTGCTTTCCTGAAGTGCGTATGCATACGCCTTGGCAACCTTTGATGTAATTTCATAACCGAGCTGCGGTGCGTACTCAGACCTTGGCTCCACAACCTGGATTATGCAATGATCGGTGCTCACCAGAAAACAGACTTCTTTATATGCCTCTACAATGGCTGGGGGAATTCTTTCCCTGTTGTGCATTCTTAATTGAAAGGCTTCAAAATAATCAGTCATAATCTTATTAATCCGATTTCCTAAGTTCTTTACAATCTCTCCTATTTGAACCATTACCGGTTTGTCTTCTAGCCATGCAACCTTGTCTATGCTTGGAAAGAAGTTCTGATAATAGAAATACAAACATACCAACAATGTCCCAAATTTGAGAAATTTCTTCTTGACCAGACCGAGCTTCTTCAAATTTTCAAAGATTTGGCTCCTCAACATAGCACATATGTTGTATTTGGCATTGTTGTGTATTATTCTATGCGCCACATGTATCGCACCTCCTGGTATGCTATTCAGGTTACTCGATTGATATACTTTGTAGCCGATAACCGTAGCAGCAAACCGAACGCCATCGTCTTCAATATCGTTCATAGTCATCATTCGACTGTCGTATTTGGACTTTGTCAATCGTGTGACTTTTGCATTCGCTATTGTCCTTAGGGTTAGGGCTTCCCCTACGACGTTGTAACCAGTTACCCTGTGTAGATCTTCTTTCGTGATCGGTGTAACTGCGCCTTTTGCAAGCCACATCCCTGGTTCGTGAACCTTGCTCAGAACTAGTGTAGTCCAATCCGATCGAAACCCTGCTGGATATTTTACTCCGTTGATCAAACGCGATGATTCCAGCTTCGTGTATTTTGATTGAAGCTTCCTGTCTTCACAAAGCGAGAGGTATTCACTTTGAATGAATGTTTCACCGAGTTCCTCTTGTTTGCTGTGGATGAATGCCGTTACGTCCTCAGTTAGCAAGACACCTTTAGGGATGGATGATAGAGCTTCCGCCATATCATTTGCTCGGTTTTGAATTGCCATGATGTCGTAAACTGGTCTATCTAGTTGATTTGCACTTATTAGGCTCACTACAAAAGATGAAGATGCCATGTTACTAGACCGGTATGTGCATAAAGTTCTTGATAAAATTTACGGAATTCGCTAAGCAAAGAACGTAAATCACAACAAGAAAAGATTACTCAAGCTTTGAAAATAATAATCACAAATTGTAATGTAAATGAAAATGAGTAATCGGCTTTCCCTTTTTATAGACTTAGGTCATAACGGTAATTAGCAAATGATAACATTTGTTAATGGTTACTGTATTAATTACCCTTCCCTAATCTTTCTTTCGACAACTGGTTCAGAGACTCTGTACCTGTTTACAAATCCTCAATTGCAGTATCCACCTTGCTACGTCAGCAACTCTTACTAGTTTGGTTCACATGTTAGACCGGTGACTCCTTCCCGGTTTTGTCAGTCCCAACCAGTGCTGAGAGGGGAGGGTTGAATCAGCACCTCTAAAACTTTGCTCTTTAAATCTAGTGAAGTATACTTGTAACTGTAAGCCAAAACAGATTTAAGCTTATAATAACAACTAGCAAACAATCACACAGTGACACCAGATTTATCACGTGGAAACCTGGTTAGGGTGAAAACCACGGTGTGAGGAGACCTCACAAATTCTATACTCTTCTGGAGTACGCCCTGTTAGGAGTCTTCCCGGTTAAAGAATTAAAACGCATTGTTAGATGCGACCCGGTTAAGGGATTTATTAAAATAAGACCGGTTAGTGCCTGCCTGGTCAGAGAACTTAGAACACCTTGAAGGTGTCACCCGGTTAAGGGATTTGATACAAGGGACCTTTTAGAGTCCACCCAAATACTGGGATTTAACTATTGTAATTGCTAGAGAACAATAGAAAGATTGACCTTTTACAAATGGCTTTTCATAGTCTGATAAGATCTATGTTTGTGCTCAACTGAGAAGCATCACCAGTTGCCGCAGGTGTGTTCTCCTCTACTATTGTGCTTCTCTGCACACTCTTCTTTCTCTCTTCTTCTTACTTCTTTTCACCCTAGCTTCTTTAGCATACAGGTTCACTCTTTTACTCGGCAGAATGAAGGCAACTCATATTCTCAACAGGCAGAAGAATATATAGAGTTCTTGCCCTAATCTTACCGCTCATGCATGACCTAACTTCAGATCCTTTTCGGATACATCACTTAGTGGAGTAATAGTTCACTGAGGAAACATCCGATGCATGCCCTTGCCTTGTCTGCTTCATGAAGAAAACAATAGATGCGTGTCAAGCATCTTTCCTTCACAAGAGATAACGCTTTGTTTTAAAGCCACAGATTCTGGCTTTAAAAACTCCAGACGTGCCTTGAACCGATCACTAGTTTAACTCAAAGTCTTCCGGATTTAGTTGACTATGACTTCTTGGGTTTATATCGGAGTCATTGCTAGATTGGTTGAGATCCTTATGTTGTGAACAGGTAAGAGTATTTGACTTGTCACGGTCCCTTCCTTTGCTTACGAGTCGCAACTTCCTCGGTTGTGTTTGTGTTGTTGACACTGGTTGCTTTTACTTTCTTTGTTGCTTGTCTACACCGGTTGTATCCTGTTCCTCGGTTGATAGTTGAATCCTCCTTCCCTTGACTATATGCATTACCCGGTTCCTGATGCTTTGTGTAGTGACCGGTTGCGTTTGATTACAATTTTGTCTTTCTCACCATTTGCCAAACCGGCCTCTTTTCATACAGATCTCCTTGGATCTTTTAGACTTAAAAGAGATGACAAATCTCTATCCTCGTTTGCCAATCAATGACAATATTTGTACCGCTAGTAGGCTTACCGGTTATCATTTCTTAATGCCAACAGGTTCTACTTCTTGATTGAGTGAGATCACAACTCACTAGTTCCTCCGGGAACAATAGGCTGGCTCCCTGTCCCCTTAAGCCCTTAGGCTTAATTTGCTGAAGAGATATCACCATCAGTAGATGATGACCTTACCTCGGATTTCTCCTCAGGGGAACTCTTTGTCCCCTTTATAGACCAAGTTTTCTTGACTTCCCTGTGGGTCTCTTTACTCACATTATCCTTCTTGTTGGGGGACAACTTCCTCTTGACTGGTTTGGCCGGTCCTTTGCCTTTGTTCATCGGTCGATTCTTGCATTCCTTGGCCAGATGCCCAATCTTGTTACAGTTGTAACAAACCATTCCGATTCCTCTCCATGGATTGACCCTTCTTTCCCTGTCCATGGGTGAGTGACAATCAAAGTTTCTATGCCCTGATGGTCCACAGGTAGCACAGTTGGATGTGCTCCGGTTTACATTCCTATTATGGAATACCGGTCTCGGTGGGGATTTGAATGTCATTGTTTTGGACTTGCATTCTCCCGCTTTGTGTCCAAATTTATTGCAAGCATAACAATAACCCTTGAAGCTTCCCTTGCTTCCACTGGACACACTGTTGGAGCGAGACTTGCATTCAAAGGTCTTGTGACCATACTTGCAATAGTTGCTATAGCAGCTGTTAGAAGTAAATGGTTTTACCGGTGCATTTCTGCAGTCATTGGTTTTATGACCTGGTTTGCCACAATGTTTGCAAGAGGGTTTGGAGGCCTTCTTACCTTTTTCTTCTGGCCTTGTTTGTCTCCAAAGGACTCACCGGTTTCATTGTTGCTTTGACCGATGTACCCAAGTCCTGTGGGATCCTTGTGCTTTTTTTGAGCCCTGAGTTGCTCACCAACCTTCTCAGAACTTTCATTATACCTCCCGAGTTTCTCATTCCTCTCTTTAAGAGTTTTCAGTTGTTCTTTTATTTGATCCAATTCAACAAACATCTTTTTGCATGCTTCATCTTTGTCATGCAAATGCTCATACATGATTGCATTCTCCTGATTTATGCCTTGCATGTCTGTATGCAGTTGCAATATGAAAGCATCAGTCTCTCTTAATGCATCTTCAGCCAGATCTTTTGCTCTTTTAGCAGTTAACTGTGCTTCTATGGCACTAGTCTTTGCATCCTCAACTTTTCTTTTGGCTTCGATGAGTTCAGTCATCCTTAGAGCATGACCTTCTTGCTCCCTTTTCAGATTTGAGATTTGATCGGTCAGATTCTAATTTTTCTCCATAAGATTAGAGACCACTTCTTCTGCTTCATCAAATCCACTTTGTCCAGAGAGTTCCTCAATGGTTTCATGACTCTCACTCAGTTGCAGAGCCGACTCTTTCCTCTTGGCAAGAGAGCTCCTCAATCTATTCTCAAGAGAGGCTATCATGTCATTGGCTTCCTCAAGCTGCTTTTTGTAATGCCCCGCCAGGGAACCCAGGAGAACTTAACCTAAACATGCAACTAAGTTTACAAAATATATATATTTTTAAAGTGTTAACAAACAACAACATCAAAGTTTTACAATGCGGAAGCAATACAATGAAATATACAACTCACATAGATTACAACTCTCCAGGATTCCTTGACGAAGATTACATAAACATTAATTAATTAATTTAGATTAGATATAATTACAAAACTCATATAAACAAATGAACAATAAAAGCAACATCACATAAAAGATAACATAAATACAACTGACACCATAAGGTATCCATAATAACTTACATCCACTGCACATGTCGCAGGGTATGTAATACAATAACTGAAATAAAGTACAACATGATATCTCTAAATAACTGATACAATGATACAAGGCCACATAGAAACAAAAAAATAAGAACACAACTCCATCAATGGAGATCAAGAAGAATCAACTGCTATAGGGATCATCCAGTACCGGTACACGAACGTCGGAATCTCAAATGGTAAAAAAATCACTACCACCTGACCTTGTGAACCTAAATGGTCGACTCCCACCGTGTTGAGGAGATAACAACAGATCCCACTCGGATAACAAACATCAACAAAACAAGCTAAGGAAAAGATCCTGAAAAATCTCTAACTCAAGGTGTACAAAAGATAGTGATAGGTAAGACTCACTAATCCAGAGGCAACCGACACATGTAGGATAACTAGACTATGCATAAGGAGGTGTCATCATGTACGTCTAACCCTTGAGTCTCATCCTGGTAATCACTCTGGATCCCGACACTCAAGTGACCATACACGGTATCAATGACCTCTCGTACAGACGAAGCCATTAACTATGTCAGACACACACCTCTGAAAGGTGACGAGCATCATTTCAATCCCCATCTTAGTCTGTACTAGCACTCAAGCATGGGTGAGGAAACATATTTTATTAAGTTCATTTTTATACCCCCCATTGACATTAATTATTGCTTGATTAAGAATACTTACAATAAGTGATCTTGGCAGCCACTTGTGGGCCCTGGTGCTTATTGCAAGCCACCCCCTACTACATATCTAGGTAAACTACCCTAGGCTCAAAGATCAAATAACATCATAAGATAAGTATAATGTCCCTCAGGACTGTTCCACCAAAACAACAGGAACACACTGGTTCTCACATAACCATAACACCACAAAACACTCTTCAAGTGTTCACAAAAGAATAAACTCATGATCCCATGGGTAGGACATAAAAAGTCAGCACCATATTCCCTATATAGAATACGAAGCAAAACTCAATTATACAAGGTATCACAGAAGAGAATCATAGAACAAACTTCACATAGGGTTGGGTCAAATCAATCGATTACAACAGAGTATACAAGGCAAACAACCATGATAAATAAACATCAAATTCTCGCCTCTCGAATTACATAAGTATAAAATCGGGTAGTCTCAAATCCAGAATCAAACACAAGAACTAGATATTACTACTGATACCCATTTACAGAACATAGTAAAACATGAGCCTACATGATCAATTCAGGGTAATCAAGCATAACACACTCACGCCATAACATGAAAACATAAATCATGATCATAAGACCTATACCCTAGCCTCTGTATTTTCTCTAGGTCGTCTAATGCCCGATAGCACACAAAGCAGGAGAAAACACCCAAGAAGATGGAATAACATTTACATTTAATAAACAACCAATTACAATTGTAAATGTGCACTACTAAATACAAAATTAATCATATATTTAAATAATTTGAAAACAACTATAAAATTAAATATTTGTATCACACAAAGAAACATCTAAATAAAATAGAATTTAAATTTCTTCATACAACTTAATCTAAATTAAATAAAATAATTAATTCTAAATTAATTAAATAACTTAAGTCTAAATTAAATGAAATACACAAAGTAATTCCTAAAAAGAAATTAATAAATTTAATAAACTTAATTACAAAATAAAAAAATCTATTAAAAACTTTTAAGAAAACGAATTTTTTTAAATAATTTTAAAAAATAATAATAAAATATAAAACATTGCAAGTGGGGCGCTGGGCCCCTCTCCCACTGCCATGTGACAGTCGAGGACTACAACATGGGCCCATGCACAGTCCTCAGACTGACATGGGTACCCAGTGGGTACCGTGTTGCAGTCTCAGCCTGCAGCACGGTCTCCCGTGCGTACCGCGTGATTGTGGGTGGGGGTTTGGTGGCCTCGCCCACATCACCCTTTATAAAAATTTTGAATTTTTTAAAAAAATTTAATTTAAAAAAATAAACTATATATCAAAAAACATGTATAAAAGAAAACCTTGCATAATATTTTTTTGAAATTTTCGAAAACGGAAATAAATAAAAAGGTAGACTTTTAATAAAAAACAATCACATAGTTTACTTTTCAATGCATAATTTGACTTTTTATTCCTTTGGCCTCTTTGGCTATTTTTATTTTGTCTTTTACTGGTTATAATTTTTGACTGTGTATTTAATTCCAGAGAGTAAATTTTTTTTTCCAAAATGGAATTTTTCTACCCAAATTGGTTTTTCTTCCACAACTAAATTTATTTTTCCATGGCTCAATAGTTAAACTATAGCCTACATTGATTTTTTTGTTTTCTAGGAGTTTTATAGAGAATTATTTCACGAAAATTGGGCAACATAACCCTACTGTGCCAAGTCTGAATAAATTCAATAAAAAATAGATCTAGGGTTTTCTAACACCCAAAATCACAAAGATAATAGACAGATCTACTAAGATAAATAAAATTAACTAGGCATAGGAAAACTATTAAAATTGCCAAGCAAAAATTACAAAGAGGATTCTCAAACCCTACCTCAGATCCAATGCAAATACTGAAATAGAAGCCTTTGAGAAAATGAGAAGTCCATATCCTTCCAACTATGAAACCAATCTTGCAGATTTGAGTCCACGAGGAATGCAAAACCAAAATCCAGATGCACAAACAAGCTTTCACAAATTTCAAGCAAATCTAAATCACTCAAGAATCTCAAGATGCCAAAATCCAAGCTCTCTCCACACATTCTTCAAAACCTGTCTAAATCTCTCAAAATGAATGCAATTCTCCTAATAGGGATTCAATTCCCTCTTTCATGCAAACCCTAAAGATAACTCACCAATTAACTCTTAAATCAACTCCAATAAAAAATTGAAGGTAATTCACAATAAAATAAAATAAAATAACTTTATATGCACAACTCAACTTAGACTTTTTAGAACAAGTTGTTAACTTTTGAAGACAATTTACTTTTTCAACATTACTAATGCACATGTAATTGATTAAAATTTATATTAAATAGATTAAATATTTAAAGCACAATTGACCATGCAATTAAATATTTAATCATTTAATAAAGCATAAAAGCACATTTAACTCTAATTTCAATTAAGGTTTTAATTAAACCCAAATATTCAAATATTTGACTTTTAATTAATTTTCTCAATTAAACATAGGAACACAATTAATATTAAATTTCAACTATAATCATTAAATCAATAAATTACAGAAAATCACTCATTCATGAAATCAATCAATTGAGACCAAACAACATAAAACCAACCAAACTCAAGAAAGGGATCCACGAATCCATGTCAACTAGACAAATCCGGGCAGGGTAGTCAAACTGATACTTATCCAATCCTAGGACAAATGGGGTTAGGTTAGGGTTTTGGATCTGTGTTATCTACCCTCTCTTACCATTTGAGATATTGTGATAGGGCATGCTCATCCTAACAATTTAGGGAAGTCGATGCTCGGTACCTGCAAACTTGCATACAAAACCCGCATGTACATATATATAAATATATAATAGACAATGGCGGAGATCGACCGATCGTGTGGATCTCGCAAGCAAGTAACTACGACTTCGTCCCTCAACCACATCAGGCATGTCAAACAGAAATATAAAACAAACACATCAACCATACACATGCAAGTATGGGGTCAGTAAAATCATAAGCATCAATGATTTCCTAACATATATATAATCATCCTAAAATAATCATAACATATATAAAATCAGGCTATAGGAGGGGCACTACATCTTTGATACTTGTAACCCTCCATGATCTTTTCTCAAGCGGTTAAGCTTACTATTTCTGAGAACCTGAGCTCTGATACCAATTGTTAGTCCTAACCAATTACTTAGAGGGGGGTTGAATTAGTAATTTCAATTTCTAATTCTTCTTTTAAGCAAACAGATATTCTTCCTAATATAGAAATTATAAGAATATTATAACACGCATAAACAAAAATTGAATACATAGGTCAACACAACATTTATACGTGGAAACCCTCGGTTAGAAGGAAAAAACCACAGTGGGATAGAACCCACAGACTCCACTACTGTAGTAATGAAGCTACCCTGTTAGAAGCTTACAAAGCACTGGTAAGAGTGCTATCCGGTTGAAGGATTTGATAGAAGGCCTGTTACGATCTTGACCCTGCTAGGAGTCGCCTTGTCAGAGGACTTAAACACCAATAAAGATGTTACCTAGTAAAGGGATTTATACAAAAAACCTATAAGGGTTCACTCTGATTGAGGGATTTTAATTATGCTTCACAACTTAAAGCAATGATCTTATGATGACACTATCTCTGTCGATTCAGATCATACCTGTTCACCCTTTCCTCTGCTTGACTGTTGAATCTTTCTCTTCCTTTCACCTTTTGTGACTGTGTTTCCTCTCAGAAGATTCTGCTCTCCTGCTCTCCTCCGCTCTATGCTCTTGATATTCAACAACACATCCTTCATGTCTCTCGACCTGTATTTATAAAAAATTATCTTATTAAAAATACATCTGATAGTTCCACCAAGCTGTAAACTCTCCCATAAATCACGCATGTAAAACCCTTGACCAAAAAGCTTGCAAACTGATCTTTAATTTACCTTGAAACGCTCGCAGAAAAACAAAGCTAACATTAGTTCCACTGAAAAAGCTAACTTCAGTTTAACTGAAAAATGCTCCGCATAATTTGGTTCAGACTATCATGCACTTAACTGTTGTAGAACTTGTATCTGGTTAGTCATTTGTTCCCTGTGTGTTTGCCTAATCCCGTTGGACAAAACTTGGAGCGGTATACGCATGACCGGTTAGAGTACACTGCTTACTTGCTTAGTCTACCGGTTCACAATTATGAGTACCGGTGTTATGGTGGAATTGATGTTTGCCAATGACTTTACCAATGACAACTAAGTTTATGTCAACATGGACATAGTGTGGGAAGTGTTTGAAGTATTGCAAAATGTGGAGCATGAACAAGGCATGTTAATGGTTTGTCAAAATTCCTTGCATAAATGTCATCTCATGAATGTGATAATTTTAGGGTATTTAGTATTTACAAATTGAATTTGATGGAAAGGCCGAGTAGCATCGTAAAGGATGCACTAAAATAGTTCCTCAAAATGCCTCAAATAGATGTTGCCTCAAGGATTGAAAAGAAGGTTTGCAGATTCACACAAAAATGGAAAGGATTTGAAAAACGTCTATGTAAATACATTTTGCAAATGTAAAGCCAACTGTTACGACTCCAATCATTATCTTCTAGCCTATTCTAAGATGGGAGCATAGATATATCATGTGAACTGTTTCATAGAACGATTGAATCAGATTTTGTCTTAAATGGCATAGTGCGCATAAGTGAATAATTGAAGAGGATCTCTAATAAAGGGCATGCATGTTGTTTTTGACCTCTATCAAACAAGGAAAAGGAGATTAACCTATTTGTCAAATTTTCCCTTCTCTAGAGGAAACTAGTGAATTTTGCAGAAATCTTCCAACATTGCAATTATATCATTTCTTGTTATCATGTTGAAAAAGGTTGACATGTCATCTTCAATGAGACTATGCCATGGGTAGCACCTATAATACTTTTAATATTCAAGATGTTAGAGATGCCCAATACCAAGGACATTGTTTATTTGTTGATGAGAAGATGTATTAGAACGAACAACGGAGTTGGAAAACATAGTCTTCATGTCATTTAGGCTAGTTGAAGTCCATCTCTCCAAAAGTCAAATTGCTAATGGACAGATGATTACTCAAAGATGTTGATCATGTAAAGATATCGCCTTGTATATTGTTCAATTTGGCACCAGTATGCTACCAAAGACGAGTGTGTGAGATTTGATCATACCATCTTGCAAGCCTTCCCATTATTCAAAGGATGATTATGTTTGTGAAAGAATGGGATGCCTAATCAGATGTAGATGAGTTGAAGAATATGTTCCCGAGTTTAAGTTGTTGGTGAATGAATGATTCTTGGATCGAGAAGAAGACTCGGTAGCTACTTCACTGAGATCAATTATTTGTCTTTCTTCTCAAAATATCTAAGTTTAAAGTTATATTTTTGTAAATAGTGACTTTTGTCACTTCTAGTCAAAGTTAAGAAGCTGATTATTTTTTGTGCGAAATTTGTAAAGTTAATAACCTTGTTCAAATTGCACAGAAATCTGTTAGTTACTAACTTGGAAAAGAAGGTAGCTATTCTTTCAGCCTATAAACAAAAGGCAAATTGTAATTTAAAAGGGGACTTTTGTGAAGGGTAAACTCTAGAGAAATTATGGGAGAACCTTTTAATTACTTGTAATTTTGCATTATGTACATAAGGGTTTGAGATTGTATAATCTCATAAACATAATAAAGAAGGGATTTGTTCGTATGTTTTGAATGTTCCTTTGAGTTAAGGTTGCTAACTTTTCATATGTTAAATTAGTGACCCCTTTGTAATTGTTATCGGTTGTGAAATCCGATTGGTATTTGTATGTCTTCCATAGGTTTTCTGTTATTCATTCTCTTTTAGTTTAATATTTTCTCCTTTTTGTACTTTCTGGTTAAAAGTACACAAAAACTACAAATACCCCCCATCATATGGGGAGTTGCCCCTCTCAAACACAGAGGAATATTGTAGTTTACTACAATCTCTCCAACTGTTGAAACATTTGTCACTGCACATCGGGCAAATAGGGTCAATTTTATGTGAATTCGCAGTGACAAATCTGTTTACCAGCAAGTGCTTAACTTGGTGTCATCAACAAAACTATAGATGATGAGGATATGATTGCTTTGGCCATTAGACAGACTAGCCTCCTTGGAGAATTTAGTTGTCTTTGAATCTATCAATAGAAAGCCAAACTTCGACTTTTGACAAGGATTGAACTTATTTATTGTAGAAGGAATGACGACAAGGGCGAATGAGTGAAGTTCCTTTTGGTAGTTTAGAAAGTGCACTTGCTACATCATTTCAAAGAATAGGTTCAAGTTCTCATTCTTCATCTTCATAATTGTGGAGAACAGTAAAATGCTTCTTTTATAAAAAGATTAGGACGTGAGGAATGCTTATTATAGGAAATGATAGTATCCCACAAGCAACAAAATGAAGCTAGTTTTGTAAAGATTGTTGAGGAAGACCATGAGGGAAGTATGCATTTATGGCTGTTTCAAACTATGTTCTACAAAGTTTCGGGGAAGGGGACGACAGGGAATGGAGGGACGTGCTTCTAGTACGGGTATGGTTTAGGGCCCAGGTAGGGGATGATTATTAAAAAAATTGGGAAATTTTACATATATAAAGAAATTTCAAATATGCATATCATAACATTGATAAAGCATTCATCATAGACATTTTAGAAGCTTAATACATAACATTAGACTTGAATTGAGATTTCACATGTGAATTGAGACGCAAATTAACAAAGTTCAAATGCTTTCATTGTCAACATATAGCAAAATTGCCCAAAGGTTCCAAGTTTCAACCATGAAATGACAAAAAAATTAAAATGTAAATACTATAACTAAACTGCAAAACAGTAAACATAGAAGTCCGTAATAATATATAACTTTCCATAATCAGTAGATGGTAGACTGAAGAGTCTAAATGAGGTAGATTTGATTCCCTAACTGTCTCTTTTAACCATTGTTCACTCCTTGACCAGCTGCTCCTCTTGCTGCTTTTATCCTTTGCAAATGTGAAAATGAATTTCTTTTTCTTCTTTTTGGTTATTTTATGCTTAGATTAGGTTTTGGTATTGTTAAATGTGGTTTGGGTGTCCTTGTGGGCCAGCCAGCCTTTTTTCCAAATTTAAAAATGTGTTTTTTTTTAACACTAGCTGTCCAAAAATGGCTTGGCCATACGGGACGACCAAAAGTCCTCTGGACGACTATGGGACTTCTAGCAAGCCCCTAGTTGTCACCTAGCTGTCCTAGGGACTTCTAGTTGTCCCCTATGTCTCCGACCACTCTCAGAGCCGTTTCAGGGACCATTTTTGAATTTTGCAAAAAAGGGTATGAGAGCGAGGACAAGAAAATGACGTCCCTGTACTGTATCGAGGACGGGAGCAAGTCAAAAGACCTAGGGGATGTGTCCCCGTGGAACACAACTTTCAGATAGTTTAAGAAAAGCACTTGTTGATTCTTTCATTTAGGTGCATCTAGACACTTAACATGTTGCAAGGATAGATGTTGTAGATCCATTGCTAATGATAGTAATCTAGATTTTATGTTGCTCGGTTATTGGAAGTTACACATTGAAGGGGATAGGTGATGTTGGAATCACTTTCTGTCAACTAGATTATAAAAAATCCTCACATTATTGTTTAGGTTTGGGGAAATATGCATTTTTTTTTTGTTGACAGGGATAAAGTCATTGCTCAAGATATTAGATTAGGTGGAATGTATACAGGCTTTTACAAGCTCAAAGATCGTGTTTTGCATGCGACATTGGAGGAACCACTGTTCAAGACATAAGCTTGGGTTGTAGCACTATTGGCAAATGTACCTTCTAGTTCATGGGATGTTACTATGCGTCAGCCATTGTGTAATGACCCTCACTAGTAGGATCACTAAAAGCCCCAAATCTGATCCGTGTAAATTCGTCAAACAGTTGGCATGCACTTGAATGGTCTTGTTTGCAATGATGTTTATTTGTTTTGGGCACCAAATGTTATTGAGATAACAATACCAATGTAGTAATGAAATACAATAGAGCAGCAATGAATCTCAAAGCAATGTAAAGACTTACTACAAGATATCAAAAACTTCTCTAATTCTGATTGCACTTTCGAGAATTCATGCAACTGTTACATCTAACACATATAAGCACTGTTTATGGACTGTGTACAACATATGGACTTGGATATGAAACCAATGAATGAACGTAGTCCTATCAATGCACCCAATTACAATGCAAAGTCTGAATTCAATGACTGTTTTCAGATTATGTATGACTGTGACAATATTCAGAATACAATGCTATGACAATGTGGCAATACCCTTGCTAACTTATACCCATATCTGAAGATAGAGGACTGACTATAACAACAGAGATATATGAACTGATTATCACAGCAGAATGGTGCAAGAACAGTACATATTCAGACATGAATTTTAGTGACTGTCATATACAATAGATATGTAATGTTTAACTTTCATTACTATCAACAAGTGCACCTGGAAACCGCTCCAATTACTCTGATTTGCTACGCTGCTGAAGACCAACACCAAGCAATCCTAACTCGCCCCCAAACTGCCCTTGAATCTCTGCTATGTGCTGCACACCACAGAGCTGTACCAGGCCGTACATGTACGGCTCCTGCATAAAATAATTGCAGGGTTTTTGACACTCCAAAAGCTATAAAAAGGACCGCCAGGGATGTACTAAGATCCTCCCAAGAGCATAAAAATATTCTCCAAGTAGATTAAGAGATATGAGCAAATTATTGGTTCCAAACCCTGATATTGCAATTCTGAAAATGTGCCAAATTGATATCCAATCTTCACCAAAACGATTCACCAATGCAAATGATGAATTCAAACCCTTATTCCAAACAATTGCAAACCCTCAATATCAATTTTTCAGGTCTGCTTTTTCGGATTGCTTTTTCGGGTCTGCTTTTTCGGACTGCTTTTTCGGATTTGCTTTTTCGGACTGCTTTTTCGGACCTGCTAAAAACGACCGCCTATAATTTCGGACCTGCTAAAAATGCCTCCTGAAATGCTGTTTTAATCACAAACAAACCCTTACATCAAATTCTCAATGAAGTACCAATGAGATGGCTGAGTACCAACTCCAAATTTGCAACCCTTCAATAGATATTTCACTACCTCAGTTATGCCAATCCAAGGGAGTGATTCATTTCCAAAGATCGAATAGAATTTGCAGACCAAAGACTACAAATTGCTTCACAATGAAGAAGTAGAAGAAAATCCAAATCCAAGCATGTCAAAATGAATGCCCAAGCCCTCTATTTATTCTTTTCCTTGAGAAGTTGCTAGAACTTCTAGAAACATCCAATTATAATGTACTTTATAATAAAATAACATTATAATAATAAAGTACATTTCTCAACTCAAAATTATAACAATGTAGGCCCAAATGTCTCATAACTGAATGTAGGCCCAACTACGAATGAACGTAGGCTCAAGACTGAACGTAGGCTCTACTACAACTGGATGTAAGCTCAAACTGGATGTAGGCTCACTCTGGATGTAGGCTCCACTACAACTGCATGTAGGCCCAAATTGGATGTAGGCTCTATCGAATGTAGGCTCTGTCAGCAATATGCAATCAAATGACCAACATAATGACCCTCTCTCCAAACCATTTGCCTACGAGAGTCGATGATAGGCAAATCCGTCATGCCAAACGATGTCAGCCAAAATGGGGACATGACACATTGGGTGCTTCTTCTCCACTTGTGTATTAACAACATAGAATTGTGGAATTATCCATTCCAATTGAGGTTCAATCTATCAAGAGTTTGCCTGTACAATATTCCTTTCTTTTGTTTTGGAGACCCTAGTAGAATTTTGCAGGTGAGCTCAAGGTCCACAAAATTATGTGTCACCTTGAAAACATAAACAAGTTCATTTTCTTCTTTTTATGTATCTTTCTATGTCATGAAAGTTGATCCCCATTTCTGGGTTAGGAATAAAGGTGAGAATACAAATAGAAATCTGAAATTAAACCTTTATGATCATGAAAATTCATTCATCTAAAGAGATCAATTGTAGAATATTATTAAAGGAGTTTATGCCAAAAATAACCATATAACAAAATCAGCGAACCTCATAGAATCAACACTTAACATTGGAAATATGTGGAGAAATTCTTAAGGGAGAAATCTCCACAGGAAAGAGGCCAAGAGTTTATGAATCTTCAAATACATGAGACGTATGCAATAATCTTCTTTGTACTCCCAATTTTAACAACTTTTTTTTATGTCTAAAACACCTCTTGCATACACCATCTAAGAACCCCACTACATAGAGTTGTAGAGAAACCTATTGGGCCCAAAGTAAGAGTTCAAATTTGCCTTTTAAATTGTCTATGTCTTTTGTTCATTGGTTTTCCCTCCTTGGAATGTGAAACAAGATTCTAATTTCCCTCCTTTAACTCGCCCTTTTAGGCACCAAACTTTGGAAGTTTAACAATCATTGTTTTCTTTATTATTTTGTCATTTATCATGCCTTTCGTAGGCGTCTACATGAGAGAATAAGAAACAAGGAATAATTGAATTACAATTACCCCTTAATTGTTATAAAACTTGATAGCTTGATATTAGACAATGGAGACGAAGTCTCCTTAAATAGAAAAGTACAAGAGGATGTTTCTAAACAAAACAATTGTCAACTGAATATGAGAATAGAAACTAACTAGTAAAACTAAACTCACTAAAGATGACCATTAGAAACATTACATTATTATCTTAATACCCTCCCTTAATGGTCATCATACTAACCACCCTACAAAAGACAATATGTAGGTCTTTTGATCACGGATGCATAGAGGGCTGCCCCCTTCTCATCATAATACTTTGTGACATGAACCTGCTGTTGAGACCCCCCTTGAATTTGCAAAACTTATGGAAATGACCAAGATAACCACAAACCATTCAACTTGATGTTGGGAAGCAAAGATATTACTCCCTATTGTCAGAGACACCAAAATGAACTTCACAAATTGAAGCCACGATTTTGAGGAAAAAATCACCAAACCCTTTTGTAGATGAACACTATACCTCAAAACATACTACAATATACCACGATTCACCAAGAACTTTTGCAAATGAGCATTATGACTCAAAACAGATTGTGAGAAGTCATGATTTTTGTGGAAAAAATCGACAAAACCTTCCAATGAGTTTTTCGAGAAACCTTGAGACCAGTAACACCACTCATGATTTTTTTTTTGGAAAAAATAAAAAATCCCAAAAACAATTTTTGAAGATAAAAATTGATAAAACCAAACATGATTTTGAGGATAAAATTGAAAAAACCAAACATGATATTTGAGGAGAAAAATCAATCAAAACCCAAGATAGAAATTTCGAGACAAATTATAATACAAAACTTTGTTTTTGAGGAAAAATATTAAAAACTTTTTACAGAACGATTTTTAAGGCAACAAATTGTACAAAACCCACAATAATTTTTTTTTATGGATAAAAAATTAAAAAAACCTCCCAAAATTTAATAAGGAAAAAATTATGAAAACCCGCAATATAATTTTTGAGGACAAAATTATTAAAACCCACCTACTAACTTTTAAGGACAAAAAATTAGAAAACCTAGAATAACTTTTTAAGGGGCAAAGTTATAAACCCACAAAAGAAAACCTACTCAGCCTTTAGAAAACTATGATCTTCAAACCTTGCAACTTTGTTTGCAAGAAAAAATCGACACAGCCATGATTTTGAGGAGAATCCAAAAAAAGGGTTCCTTGATATTTATGGAAAAAATCATACAAAACCCTTCCATATTTTTTTGTAGAGAAAAATCAGAAACTCGAAGACCATGATTTTAGGACAAAATCATTCAAAACCCTCACACTGTAGAAAATAGGTCGCAATTGTGACAAACAAAACAACCCATCACAAAAACCTTCATGCGACAAAAACCAGACTTCACATGGTAAAATATCCTAGAAAATGGCCAAACTTCATCACGTGGTAAAACAAGAAAACGTCTTGCGTGAAAAACAACACATGCAACCAACATACCACTCACAAAAAGCACATGCAAGCATCATGCAAGTACATGCAACCCATATAACCTTGGGCCCTCCTGTGAGGGAATTAGACCCAAACTTGCTCTAATACCATGTTATAAAACTTGATAGTTTGATGTTAAACAATGGAGACAAAGTCTCCTTAAATAGAAAACTACAAGATGATGTTTCTAAATAAGACAATCGTTAATTGAATATGAAAATAGAAACTAATTAAAGATGACCATTAGAAACATTACATTATTATAATTTTATTGGTAATAAGTATTTTATTAATTTTGTAAGGAAATTTACATCTTCTAATCAGTATTTGTCCAGAGGTTACCAAAAATTCATCAAAAACTTCGGTTCTACCATTTACTACCTATACTTGCTTGCTAGTTCGAACCCAGCTACCCACCCTTTATAACTTTACAATTTTTACGTCAAATTACAAATACTACAGCTCCATAAACGGATTTAAAACAAAGTTTTCCAAAAATTGACTCAAAATGAGCTTTAATGCTCCAAACATAAGACTTCGGTCAAAAAAGTAAAAAGTCCTAATCCCAGATTTGGCACCTTCACAGAGTACCCTAAACAAAAAAGAATAAATGGGACCATGCCTACCCCATTATTTGCCAATGAGCCGCCGCCTTGCACGACCTCACATGAACTCCCCTCCTAGAGCGTTGCCTACACGGAATCCTTGGAAGAGCAACACCTACCACAACATCATGTTCGGCTTCAAATGTCACCCTTCTCAGTTCAACTTTCAATTCTTCCCATGCAATTAGAACATTCAAACAATACTCATCATGATCAATCATCCTTGGCCAACGTACGAAGGGAATTATCCCTTCCTCTTCACAACCTCCGGATCTACAAAGTCCTCAGAAATGTCGAACCCAACACCAAAGACCACCCATTCAAAAACACTATCACTTCCATCCAATAAGTACTCATCAAACAAGACCCCATTACCTCTCAAATTAATGTGTCAGACTCTTCCACTTCCAAACCCCATGCTGAGACAAGGGAGACAATGTCCATGTTGACGTGGTACCTATGCCGAGCTGTAATGAATTTTCCCCCCCAACAAAGCCATGATCGTGTGGACCACCTTCGGCCTTTTGCATTTAAGCAACCGCTTAAGTCACTTCTCCTTTACCAGACCGAGAAAAGCTTGTTGTTGGCGATTAGCTCTAAGGCAAAATGTTGCCTCCATTTTTCTACTCTCGCCAACACAACCCAACTAGGAGCTTACTACCATCCCTTTTCACTATTAAACCAAAAACATGTATTTGCTCACCATCTTACTTCATCTGTCTCATCACAATGAATGTTTGTCAGGCCATTTGATGGAGAAGTGTTCCGACATTCTCCATGTACCACGCCATCCTCATTCATTAAATCTACTCCTGTTGCCAAATGTGGGAAATCACATTTCACATTTTGCGAAATCTCAAAAATCTGTCCTCACACCTACCATAATTAATATTTGGTTCAAAATTCGTTTGAATGAAACCAAAGGTACCCCTTGCCACCCTGTACACAATACCACCACATCGAAATACCCTCTCTCCACTTCTTCCCTTGTGGCACTTTCCACATTACTCTTAAAGAGTGTACCTGAGTACTACTCCTTTCAATTTTTTTTCAAAAAAGAAGTAACCATTACGGCCAGCCAACTACATTCGCTCCGTTAGTCATCCCAAAGTACATTTCAAAAGTCTTCCAGTCTTACTTGATTTTGCTCGTCAAATGATAAAGCCCACTTTGACAATTTATCCGCCTCTTGATTTCCGGATTTCCTTATATGTGTGACCCTGAATTCCTCAAATGTTGATAACTCAAGAATTCCCGTTATGAGATTTTGTAAGTGCCAAGCCTCTATTCTTCCATTCATAATTGCCTGGACAATGATTAAAGAATCCCCCTCCAAATGATTTTTCCTAATCCCTAAAGATCTGCCATATTTGATTGCCATTAAGGCCGCCTTAGCTTCTGCCATGTTGTTGGTGCCGTCTTCTAACTTTTTTGCTCCAAAAGCTAGTGTATTCCCTTCCCAATCTCTAACAATAACACCAGCTCCTGAAGGCCCTGGGTTACCTTTCGAGGCCCCATCAAAATTAATCTTGTACCATCCCTCCAATGGTCTTTCCCATTCAACCACCTTTAAAGAGCCCAAAATTGGATCCACCCAATTAGGCCCCTTAACAGGCCTGAGAAACATTACATTATTATCTTAACATTAACCCCTTAATTATAAATGCATCTACAAAATATAATTAGGACATTAGTACAATGACATAGGATTTACATGGATGATGACACCTTATCCTAACGTTCTCCCACGTGACATCATACACTGTAAATTCATCCATAGAAATACAAAGAGATTAAGTATTAGGATCAAGGCCAATGGCCTCCTTGCACCAACAAATTTTTTTGGTGCTAATGGGCTTGTTCAATGAACGTGCAACATTCTCTTTGGTACTGTGACCATGACATCCAATTTGAATAAGTCTTACGATCAAACCCAATAGCTGTACACAACCTCTATAAAAATACTATATCCTGAGAGGCATGTATAGCAGCAATATACTTTGCTTCAGTAGTGGAAGAGGAGAATTCTTGAATGCATTATTTTTGACCTTCGATGAAGAATGTTTAATGTATTAGTGTTTGTCTTCTGTTGTTCTTCTTTTGTAGACATAGAGCTTTGACCTTCTTCAAGACCAACTCCACCTTTGTCTTTAGATGATTTTTGTGAGCCAATAATCTTATCTAATGACATGAAACTTTTTTGATCTATCTTATCATGATTCAATTGTGTTGAATATTTGTCAATAGTAGCTTCAAGTCTTTCACAATCTTCTTCTTTAAGCTTAAGCTGTTTTCTGATTTCTTCTTTTGTTTCTTGGCTTCTTTATCCTGAACCTTCAAATCAAGTATCAGTTCTTTTGCTTATCCATGAGCTAGAGATATCTTGGTATTCACTTCATTCCCTTCTTGTAGCAGCAACTTCAAATTTTGTTTTTTATTTCTAAGTCTCTTGATTTTATATAGAGCTCTTATTAGCTCTTCTTCCATTTACTACGCTCATCGAAACATCGAAACCAAGAGACATTAGATAGGTCTTCACCCGTACACTCCAAAAAGCATAATTCGAGCCATCAAATAGAGGAGCTCTATTTGTTGTAAGACCTTCAAGAGCATTCATCTTGCGTGCTAACAGGACCGACCTCCAAGTTTTTAAGCTCTATTTTAAGGTAACTGCTTTGATACCAATTGAAGAACACACATGAAATATTGAGAGGGTGGGAGGGGTGAATCAATGTTTCAAAACTTTTAAAGCATGGAACCATGTAAAACCTAATATTAGCAGTTATCAAAACACAAACACCAAACTTCTTGTGCAAAACCCTTATGGGTAAAAATCCTCGACATATAAAGCTTTCATTAACAAAATGGGCATCAACCTAGAATACAAAAGTGAGCACCAACCCACAGAGAGCAGCAACTCTCAGAGAACACCAACCCTCTCTGAAGCACCAACTCCGAACAACTGAAGCACCAATGGCAATTTGAAAATCATCTATGCACCCTTTAAAGATTGCACCTTCTCTTGCGTAGTTGTTTAATTTGGCAAAGCAAGGATTGGTTTAGTTTCACCCCATCATCAATAGTTTCTTGCATTGGTAGAAGTAGAGTAGCTTAGATTCTTAAACCCAGTCCATTTCACACTTTGTTTTGCTAGAAGTAGTTTAAGAACTGAAATTGCCAAATCATTTGCAAAGTTGATAGATTGTCCACAAATGAATATCGTAATTGGAATATCCCAGACTTTGATAATGCTTCAACTCTGATTTAGATTTAGATTTTTGCTCATGTTTTGCCTCATCATAATGTAATATTGCAACATGCAGGTTGAACATGCAAGATAAACGATATAGATTTTCAAGGAAATTAATTTGATTTTCAAGGAAATTAATTTGATAAAATACGGAGAATCAAAGTTAGCCAATGGGTATTCTTGTGATATAGAAATGTATTGCTATTCACAAACACCTGCTGCTGTTACAAATCAGAACATGCAAAATGCCATCATGTAACACATACCCGAAATGCCTCCATACATAAGAGAACAAACCCTCTAAAGTTCTGCAAGATAGATCAACAAATCTCTAGGAAAACTGATCAATGATGTGCAACTGTGAATCCTGAGATAAATTCACCAAGTGGGCTGATCTGGGTTTTCGTCCAAAAAGTCAAAACTTCTAGGGTTTCCATCCTAGGGTTTACTGAACCTGCAAGATGAAGCTCTCAATCTCTCAAGGAAAAGTTTCTTTGAAAATAACAAGTCAAGAATAAATCCTCATTTCACCTTTTCCTCCTTTTATAATGCTTTTCCTTTTCAAAAGCAATACTTTATTTTATTTCTCTTTTAATTTACTTTTTTCCCTTCAAAAGTGACTTTACATTATAATTTGTCATTTACATTATAATTTGTCATTCACATTATTATAAAGTCACTTTATCAAATAAAACATTTCCAACAACTAATTAATTAAATTTAAATAATCCCATAAGACTTAGGACTATTTAACATTAAGTAATTAATTTATTCCCATAAATAAATCCAATTAGCCTACGACTAATAATCTCCTCTAGGTGATCACTTGGACAAAAGGGGATATTACAATAAGTCCCTTTGTGATTACCAGCAAATTGCATCACATTCACTGAGTTATATCCAACACAAAGTTGCTAGTTCGCAGTGTAAACCTTGGGTTGCCTTATTTGATCACACAATTGCTGTATTCTTCAGCATATGAGGTTTCCTTGTTCAAGAGAGGATAGGATACTTGGTATTTTTTCTGCATGTTGGAGTGGTCACAAAACTCACATCAACACACTCTCATAACAATTTGTTAGCATATGATGGATTTTAGTGAACCCATTTTCTGAGTTCTTTTCTTTAGCCTTTATCACTACAACAAAACCTATGTGCAAAGAATCACAAGAACTTAACATTTCTTCAATCTTTTAGTTTTGTCTACATAGAATATGCACTTTTCTATCAACTATGAGGAGTTCACAAGTCGCCACTTACACTTTTATATCTGCTAACTCTAGAGATTCATTTTCTGCAACATGTTTTTTTGGTTCAACAACTTGCACTTCTTTATCTTTTGTCACAGCCACAGTTTTCTCTTATTCATTGTCCTCTTTCAATAGAAATATCATATGAAGAATCACTCAAATTGAACAACTCTTCAGTCTTCTTCATCTCCTATCACCAACCTCATGATCAAACATAAGGCCTTCACAAGTGACCATTTTGGCTCTCAAATCAGTCGCTACCTACAAAATAACTTGTGAAAGAACGTTTTATCTTCTGCAACTTTTGCTTCTTGAAATTCTAACCCCACCACAATTTTTGCTTTTGTATTATCCTCTAGCACAAGGGGCTTTTTGTCTTTACCTTCCTCCGTATCTGCAAACAAAAGATTGTTAGACAAAATTTAGGATTCATCATTACCATTCTCCTCTGCTACAACTTCATTGACCAACACATCTGTGCCTTTAAAAGACCCGTTTTTACTACACTTGTATTTACATCTATAACAATTCTTCCACCTATATGACATTATTTATCCTTTTTGGTTACATCTATGACAACTCTTCCAGTTTTCTCAGACCACCTCAATCTCAAATGCATGCCCACTAGGCTGACTCCCTCTTTTTGATCATTATAATGGCTTTCGGCTTTGGTTTTGCCTGTAGTTATCTCTTAATTTGTAGCGTCCTTGGGGACTCTTTTTAATATCTTCTTGGTAATCTATCTGTTTGTATTTTCAAATCTCATTGACCTATTTTTGTTACTTGTTGATATTCATTTTCTTCTTTTGTTATATTTTTCATAAGAAAGCAAATATATGATTTGTAATTGACAATGCCACATAGTTGCAATTATTGAGGTTCTGCCCAGGTCATCTAGCACCTCCAAAAATGCATTTGCTTGAATTCTCCATTTGACATATCTGCTGATAATGTTTTCTTGTATTTTGTCCGGCAACAGCTGTGGCATGGCATCCATTCCATGAGGAGTTATTTGTAAGTGGAAGCTTTGATGGATCCATTATACACTGGCTTGTTGGGTAATGTCTGATACTCAAATTTGATAAGTAACGACTTACGTGCTCTTTTTAGTATATTTTCATTCTGGCATGGAATAAATAAACAGTTGCATTGCAGAATGACAAGGAGAACAGTAATAAAATGCTAAATATGTTTGCTTAGACTCAAAGATACATTATTTTGGGCAGGCATGAAGTTCCTCAAGTTGAAATACATAATGCACATGAAAGTGCTGTATGGGACCTTGCATGGCATCCGATGGGTCATATCCTCTGCAGGTAGTATAATTATTTATCTTGGTATTTCTTATTTTTGGAATCCCTTAATAAGACATTTTGGTGTTACTACAAGACTGCATCCATCAGTAAATTTGATTAATGTGATTACTCTTACTCCAAACATGGTTTTTGTAAGATAATATCACAAGCATTAGGAATGCATGTTAACACACAAGCCAAACACAATGTAAAATAATATCTGCATGGAGTTGTGTAGAAATCAAAATTAGGCACTTCTGCTCTAGTTTCAATGCACAGGTAGATATGAAATTTCTAGAGCATATGTTAAAGTTGGGATCAAACATAAAATAAAGTAATGATGTGTGATAGAGTAGCTCAAAACATGCTTCATCATCCTTGTCTTCATGGCCCATGAGGAATCGGCACTTGTCATTTTGATGTTTTCAATGGGTGGATCTATCTTGCCAATATCAAGAAGAAAAAAATCTCATACAATTTTAAAAAATAAATCATTAATGCTCATCTTTATAAACCCACTGCTTCTGTAGAACTATGTACTAGTATGAGGACATGGGCAGAAATAGCATCCTTAGTATATCAATAACTAAAATAGTAAAAACATAATCCCACTGCCAGGTTACAGCTTCAGAAACACTTAAAATTGATCTAAAAACACTCTGCAACCAAAGAAGTCTAAAATATGTGAAATCTAAGCCTAACCATGAGCTGGGTGTGTTCAAAGAGATGTTTTGCTTCTCTTTCAAATTGCTTTTTTAAAAAGTTACTGTTGTGTATGAATTATTTTAATTTTGTTTTAAAATTTTCATTTTACATTGTTGGGCTTTTCTGCCTTACACAGCTGCTTCCGTTCCCAAGCTTACCTTATCTGAATACAGTGTCATTGCATAGCTAAATGGGAAATTTGTGGTGGGGAAATACACTATTATAGCTTGTCCAGTTGTATCCTGATGTTGCACACATGTACACAAGGTTTGCTACCTATAGTGATTTGTGGGATTGAATAAGTTATCAGAAACTCTCTTTCAAGGATTTTTCCCAATTTACATGATGCAGATTATTCTGAAATAATGCTATCTTTAACTTGGTTGGGCAGTTGGTCTAAAATCTTCCTTCCTTTTATGGAAACAGTTTTGCTATCTGAATTGGAGCTTTAGTCATTCCATTTCTAATTTTTGTTCATCGATCATGTTTGTTTCTTTGTTCCCGAGTCCCATCGACATATTTTGGTTATTTCTTATCATTATCATAATTTCCTTCTTTCCTGTTACTGATTAAAAAATGTTGGGCACTGTTGCATGGTGGTGGTTGTTAATTTAAATAATAAATAGTTGTTCCGATTTTAGGATATACTTTTCTGTTTTATTTCTTTTTATTGTGTCCTTTTTACTATCCCAGATTTGTAATGTGGATTGTCTCCTGTACTTGTAATTCTTTTTAGAAAGGTACTTATAACTTTTTTTAGAAAGGCTTTCCCTTATTTATTTAATTGACATCTTGGTTATCTCTCTGTACTTGGTTTTCCAAATATAATATCAAAGCTTAGCTAAAGCTATAGAGTCAGTGAGAGCATGTAGAACTAGGGATTGCTGCCAGCAAAGACAGGTCAAGGGATTGTTAGCATAGCTCAATAAAGATCCAAAAGAGGGATTTGTACATTAGATTTATACAAAATTGAAGAAAAGAGTTAAAATCCCATCATTTCAATTTGAAAATTGCTGCACATCAGTGTTCTATAGAACTTATGAGAGAATGTGTTTACAGACGAGTGACCAAGGACCTAAGTTTGAGGGAGTTGGGTGGGGGTGAGCGGGGATATACATATAGTACTTGAAAAACTAGTCATAAAGATGCATAAGAATTACACTTCAAATGAAATTTGGCAAATTATTAAAATAACAAAGTTGCAAATACTAAGCAGTAAATAGTAACACTAAAATTTTAAATACTTGAATACTAAATAAAGTTTGAAAATTGAAAATGTCAATTTGGAGATTTGTATTATATCGAAAATATCATAAAGATGATTACAAGTAGCATGATATCAAAATAAGTAGACAATGTCAAAATGTAATTAAGGAAGGCCTCTAATCAACCCCTAAGGCAAAATCTTCCTCAACAATGGAACTACTGGACTCCTCATGATCACGCTCTGCCAAACTAATACCATCCATTCCTGCATTTGAAGTTGTAGCATCCTCAACAATATGTGCTGGCTCCTCGGGCTCCACATCCCATCATGTTGGTGGACTCTCTTTGTACATATTGTCTTGCATTTAATGGGACACAAAGCACTATGTACAACTAGAAGCTTCTCTGCACTCCTTGAGGTGAGTTTGTTCCTCTTAACATAGTGGATCAAGGTATAGATAGAGCACTTCCTCTCAGCATTACCCACAGACGCGTTTCGAACATAATCTGACCCGTCTCGGAAACGGAAACATCCTGAAAACTCGGAAACTCGTCCCCTGTCTGTCCCATAAAATTAATTTAAAAATGTTTGAGTTTTGATAATTTGTTTGACTTCCACTCTCATGTGAACTTTGTTATTCCTAACCGGTTACTGAGAGGTGGTGAATCAGTAAATACTATTTCTGTTGCAATTTAAAACTTGTATAAAGATTCTTGTAAGATAAACAGAATGTAAATAATCATCGATAAGCAGAAACAGAAATACTCAGATCAACACATCATGTATACGTAGAAACCCTCGGTTAGAAGGAAAAAACCACAGTGAGACAGAGCTCACAACTTTACTACTGCAGTAATAAAGATGCCCTGTTAGGAGCTTACAAAGCACTTGCAAGAATGCTACCCGATTAAGGGATTTGGTAGAAGATCGGTTAAAACCTTAACTCTATTAGGAGCCACCTTGTTAGAGGACTTTCAACATCAACAAAGATGTTACCCGGTTAAAGGATTTTTACAAAGAACCTATTAGGGTTCACCCTGATAGACGGATTTCAAAATGCTTTCACACTACAAAAACAATGATCTCAATTTGACACTCTCTGTCTGATTAGATCATACCTATTGATCTCTCTCAGTTCTGCCTGGCTATTGAATCTTTCTGCCTTTCACCTCTGTGACTGTAACTCTTCTCTCAGAAGATATCACTCTTCTACTCTGTATTTTCAACAACTATCAACAACACTTTTCTTGTGTCCTATGACTTGTATTTATACAAAGTTCATCTTAATGAAACCCTTAAATCATAGAACCATCAGGCTGTAAACTCGTCCATAAATCATGCAACAAAGAAAAAGCTTTGCGTTTTGATCTTGAGTTTACCTTGAAACATCCGCGTAGAAATAAAACTAACTCCTGTTAAAAAGCTAACTTCAGTTCTAAACGGTGGATGCTCTGCATATTCCAGTTTTAACTTAAACAGCTCCGCATTCACCGGTGTGGATAGACATGTTGTTGACCGGTATCAATCTTATAGCCGGTCCATATCATTAGACTCTTATCCTCGCTTCATTTCCCTTTCTACTTGGTCTACCAGTGTATCTCTGTTTTGTCTATCGGTGCATACACTCTGTTGTAGTCTATCGGTGCCTATAAAGTAATATGAGTGATCTTCCGATGTACCTATACCGGTGGGAATGGTGTTTGCATCTAATCTTCACCAATGACAACTTAAATTGCTAACAATCTTCCCTTTTGGCATTGGTGGCAAAACCATTACTCACTTACTCATCACAATTAATACCTTGTCCTGCAGAGTCTCTTTCCTCTAGTTGTATACTTCCCCTGTTCAAGTGCTTTAGCTAATCTGTTTTGATCTCTGATCTCCTGACCCTTCTCTGAAGTCTTCTTCTCTTGTCTTCTTGTCATTGATTCAATATCATCTTCTTCCCCTTTTTGCCTCCATAAGACAAAGGGTTGAACTTCACTTATGATTTTACATTTGTAGCTTTGTGAAGATATCCTTGTATACTGTCTTTGCTGAGTGAAGAAATGGGTTCCATTGACCGGTTACATATTCAATGTTCTTCTGTGTTGCTTTTAGAGAGATAATAATGTTCTCCATGTCCTCCACAGTCTTGTAGTCCGGTTCACGGATCAGATTCTCAACATCTGTGGCAGTCTGTTGCATTAAGTCAAATGCGGGAGCCATAAATAATTGAAATCCAATAATATCTTGGATTCTCTTGGTCTTCTCTTCAGATGCCTTTCTCAGAATGAGAGCTAGGCTTGTCATTTCTCTGCTGAAGTCTATTGCAAACTTGTTCTTTATGTCAAACTGGGAAGACAGAGCTCTTATGTCTTCTAAAGTCTTTGTTGACTTCTCTATCAGATCTTGCATGAACATATCAAAGTTAGAAGTTCTGGTCATCAAACTTCCTGCAACTTGAATTTGTTATTGAAGTACCCTTAAATTGGTAGATATTGTGACCTTTATTTCCTCAACCTGTTTGTGGAGAATTTTTATTCTCTTCTTTTCATAGTGATCAATTGCTACTATCTCTGGATCGGTGAGATCTTCTCTCATTACTTGTGCTAATATTTCCAACTGATCAATCACAAGTTCATCTTCATCGATGTCAGCATCAGGTACAAAGTTGCTCAAAACATTTTTGACACTAGTAAGGACCATGTCCTGTTTCTGCTTGGTCAGCTCCTTTAGCTGCCTTGTTGACATTTTGCTGATGTCAACCACAGTCTCGGTAGCCTTAGTCCTTTTGGCTTCTGTGTCAACTGCAAAAGATAGCTTCCTCTTGAATGAGGACGAGCTTGGAACATCTACTTGTTCCTTGTGTCTAGGCTCCTATATCGGTAGCGCTTGCTCAATATGTACAGGTAACTGTTGTTCCTATGCATTTTGCTTTTCTTGTTGGTCATTAGTTTCTGGTTGGGCTAACTCTTTCGGTAGTGCCACATTTTCCGGTTGTGCCTCCTCTTCTGGTAGGACTTCTGCTGCCAGTACTTCTTCCTTATTCTGTACTTCCCCTTCCGGTAGTACTTCAACTTCTAGTTGAGCATCCTCTTGTTGTGGAAATTGCTCTTTCGATGGGATTTCTTCCTTGTGCTGCTCTTCAGCTGTATGTAGATCACCCACAACAATTTCGTCTTCAACACCTGTAGTGTTGTCAGTGGTCATCTTGATTGATGACTCTCCCAGATTCATTTGTTGACCAAATGTGAAGTGTTATTTATCAATATTCTCCTCACCGGTTGTAGGTTCTTCATGAGAAGTGAATTGAACTGGTGGTTCTTGTGCTGGTTCAGGTTGATCCCGTAGACCTGTTCCCTCAAGTGCATTGAAATTATACTGCTGCCAGAAATCTAGAGTCTCTTTATAGACTTCGTTTTCATACCCGTTGAGTATCTTAGCAACTCTATACTTGGTATCCAGGTTCATTGATGCTTCTTCTAGTAGAAGCTTGATTCTCTCTTCACTGAGACTAGGTCTGACCTTTGACAATGTCTCCTTATTGATTTTAGTGTTGGTGCCTAGACCGGTTCTCCATTTTGTCATTAGCCTAGAATTGAGTTTAGTGGGAAACTTGGACCTATAGTCCCTTGGGGTTCTGTGGTAATCCATAAAAGTTTCCACTAGAGCTACAATTACTGCCTGTTTATCTTCTTCTCCTAGCACACTATACCATCTAGCGGCATTGTCTACCTCTCCAAAATCCATCACCTCATCAACTATATCATTGACAGTCATGGTGCGAGTCTTACCTTTCTCCGGAGAGACAAGAATGGTTGGGCGAGCTGGATCGCTGTCTTTATCATCAGTGATGTCGACAATGACCGGTCCGGTAGGAATCTTCTCTTTAACTAGTGCTTCTGCTCCTAGAATTCCTTTTCCAGTATCAAGGACCGGTGGTACAGTGGTCCTTTGGCGTGCTTCTGCCTATTTTTGGGTCTGAAGAAGTTTGGTCCATATTGCCTCTCCTTCCTCGTGAACCTTCTCAACTTCTCCGATAAGCATTAGACTGATCCTCTTCTTTGTCAGGAAATTTTCTTGATGTAGTTCGGCTTGGTGAGTGGCCTCTTCCAGAGTAAAATGGTTCTGGACCTCAAGGAGAGCTCGAATCTGTAGCACCTTTTCTCTGTCCATTGAAGCTTTCCATCTAGCTTCAAGAATTTCTTGGAGTTCATCAGGTGCAACCTTATGAAGTTCAGTAGGAGAGAGGTTGAATTTATAGATACAGTGAACTACTGCTTCCTCTATTTTTCTCCTATCTTCTTCACTGGCCAATTGATATCTTCTGTTGACAACACCCATTCCGCCATATTCTTTCAATCTTGCCACAAATTCATCAATCGTGGGCTTTCTCCTTCTTGGTGGATCCTCCTTCACCGGTTTACCAGATGTCCTCTTTTTGACTAGAGGAACTGTTTCTTCAGTTTCTGTTTCCTCTTGTTCTTCCCCTTGGGTGCTGGGTACCGGTTGAGGTCTTCTTCTCTTTTGAGCCTTGGCTTGTTCTGTCACTGGTTTCTTCTTTGGTGTCGGGGTCCTTTTGGTGTAGACATTCTTGATTGGTGCCCTTTTCTTAAGATTCTCTTGAATCTCTTTGAAGGTACCAAACCGGTTGGTAGAGAGATCTAGGTTAGCTTCGGTCAAGGCATCAACATATGCCTTGGCTATCTTGGTGGTGATCTCGTAACCCAGTTCAGGAGCATACCCGGTTCTCGGTTCCACTGCTTGAATAATGCAGTGATCGGTGGAAACCATAAAACATACATCTTTATACGAGTCAACAATAGTTGACGACACCCGCTCCCTGGTGTGCATTCTCAGTTGGAATGCCTCAAAGTATTCGGTGATTACTTTATCGAACTGGTTTCCCAATTGGTTGGCCATTTCACTTATTTGGTGCATAACCGATCGATCGGTTCCCCATGTCACCTTTCCAATTCCCGGGAAGAAATTTGCATAGTATAAGTAACGGTTTACCAATAGGGTCCCGCACTTCATGGATTTCTTCTTTACAATGCCGAGCTTCTTCATATTTTCGAATATCTGACCTCGAAGCATTCCACAGAGATCGTACTTGGTGTTGTCATGCATTATTCGGTGAGTGGCATGAATGACTCCTCTCGGTATGTTGTTCAAGTTGCTGGACTGATAAATTTTGTAACCTATCACATTGGATGCGAACCAAACTCCTTCGTCTTCGATGTCGTTCACGGACATAAGTCGACCATCAGATTTTGACTTTGTCAGCTTAGCAACGACAGCATTGGAGATAGTTCTTAGGGTTAGTGCTTCCCCTTCTTGATCGTACCCAGTCACTCTATGCATGTCTTCCTTCGTGTGTTCATTGCATGCTCCTTTTGTGAGCCAGAATCTTGGTTCATGAAGACGACTGAGGACTAGTTGAATCCAATCAGGTCGAAAGACGATCGGGTAGCAAACTCCGTTGATTAGCCCAGATGACACTAGCTTCACGTATTTGTCTGGAAGCATTCCATCCTCACAAAGCGAGAGGTACTCATTCTGAATGAAGGTCTCTCCTAGTTCTTCCTGCTTGGCGTGAATGAAGGCGGTTATGTCTTCCGTCATGAGAACACCATCAGGCATGCATGATAGTGCACTAGTCATGTCATTTTCCCTGTTCTGGACTGCCATGATGTTGTAGGCAGGTCGTTCGATTTGATCTCCTTGAATCAACTTGGCGACAGATGATGAAGATGCCATTGTTATCAACTGGTAATACAGAAAGTAGCTTGATCGGTCTTACAGACAATATCTTACGATGATCAAAGTACGAGAATATTACTCAAGCATAGGAATTTGTTAATCACAAAATCGCAAAGTAAAAGTAAATGAGTAATCCTCCTTTCTTTATATAGAGTTAGGGCATAATGGAAATTACCAAACGGTAACTATTGTTAAACGGCTATAGCATTAATTGCCTTACCTAACCTTTCTTTCCTTTTTCGCCAATCAGTATTTAGGCTTTTTAGGTTGAGCAAACCCCGGTTGATCAACGCTTACCTGTCCGGTTATACTTCCTGACTGAGTGAGTGGGTTGCTCACCAGTCCTACCGGGAACAGTAGATGAGCTACCGGTTCCCCCTAAGCTCTGTAGGCTCAGTTTGCTGAAGAGATATCACCATCGGCCGATGATGATCTTTCCTCTGTCTTCTCCTCAGTGAAGCTCTTTGATTCCTTCTTGAAGCAAATTTGTTTGACTTCTTTCTCAGTCATCTTTCTTTTGTTGTTCATCTCATTTGAAGATGAGGTCTTCTCCACCGGTTTGACCGATCCTTTCCTTTTGTTCATTGACTGGTTTCTGCGGTCTTTAGCTAGGTGTCCAACTTTGTTGCAGGTGTAACAGACTATCCCGGTTGCCTTCCATGGACTCACCCTTCTGGTGTTTGGTGATTTGCACCAGGAGTCATTGTGACTGTGCATGCCACAATTAGCATAGTTGGTTGTTCTCCGGTTCTTGTTTCTTTTGGGGAATAGCGGTCTCTGTGGGGATCTGAATGCCATTGTCTTGGATCTATATTCATCAGCTTTGTGTCCAAACTTGTTGCATGCGTAGCAATAGCCCTTGAAGCTTCCCCTGCTTCCATTGGACACACTCGTGGGGCTCGACCAGCATTCATTGGTTTTGTGGCTATACTTGCAACAGTTTTTGCAGTAACTGTTAGTTGGCTTTATCGGTGCATTTCTGCATTTGCTTGTTTTATGGCCTGGTTTCCCACAATGTTTGCAAGAAATGTTGAAGGTCTTTTTACCCTTTTGTTCTTCCGGTTTCTTCTTTTCCTTCTTGCTTTTGTTGGCTCTTGATGACTCACCAATCTCTTTTGTGTCTTGACCGGTGAACCCAAGTCTGGTGGGATCTTTGTGCTTTCTTTGAGCTTTGAGTTGCTCATCAAGCTTGACCGGGCTCTTGTTGTATCTTCTGAGTGTTTCATTCCTTTCTTTAAGTTCTTTCATTTGTTCCTTCAGTTGATACAACTCTATTGCCAGCCTTTTTCATGCATCATCTCTATCATGCCAACCCTTTTGCATGTTGGCGTTTTCTTGAGTGACAATTTGCATGTCTTCTTGAAGTTGCAGAATGACAAGATCATTTTCCCTTACTGCTTCCTCTGCCAGATTTCTTGCTCTCTCAGAGGTTGTCAATGACTTAACTACAGTATTTCTTTCATCTTCAGCTTTACTCTTTTTCTCAATCAGTTTAGTCATCCTAAGGGGATTATCTTCCTACTCCCTCTTTAGGTTGGAGATCTGATCGGTTAGGATCTGGTTCCTCTCCATGAGCTCAGAGACTGCCTCCTCAGCTTCATCCGATCCACTCTGCCCAGAGAGTTCATCAATTGTTTCATTGCTCTCACTCAATTGTAGAGCCAACTCCTTTCTTTTAGCAAGGGATCTTCTCAGCCTATTCTCCAGAGAGGCAATGGTGTTGTTGGCTTCCTCAAGCTGTTTCTGATACCTATAGCCCTCCATGATCTTTTCTCAAGCGGTTAAGCTTTATATATTAGAGAACGAAGCTCTGATACCAATTGTTATTCCTAACCGGTTACTGAGAGGGGGGGTGAATCAGTAAATACTATTTCTATTGCAATTTAAAACTTGTATAAAGATTCTTGCAAGATAAACAGAATGTAAATAATCATCCACAAGCAGAAATAGAAATACTGAGATCAACACATCATGTATACGTGGAAACCCTCAATTAGAAGGAAAAAACCACGGTGAGATAGAACTCACAACTTCACTATTGCAGTAATAAAGACGCCTTGTCAGGAGCTTACAAAGCACTTGCAAGAGTGCTACCCTGTTAAGGGATTTGGTAGAAGATCGGTTAAGAGCTTAACTTTGTTAGGAGCCGCCTTGTTAGAGGACTTTCAACATCAACAAAGATATTACCCGGTTAAAGGATTTTTACAAAGAACCTATTAGGGTTCACCCTGATAGAGCATTTCAAAATGCTTTCACACTACAAAAGCAATGATCTCAACTTGACAGTCTCTGTCTGATTAGATCATACATGTTGATCTCTCCCGGTTCTGCTTGGCTGTTGAATCTTTTTGCCTTTCACCTCTGTGACTGTAGCTCTTCTCTCAGAAGATATCTCTCTTCTGCTTTGTATTTTTAACAACTATCAACAACACTTTTCTTGCATCCTATGACCTGTATTTATACAAAGTTTATCTTAATGAAACCCTTAACTCATAGAACCGCCAGGCTGTAAACTCGTTCATAAATCATGCAACAAAGAAAAAGCTTTGCATTCTGATCTTGAGTTTACCTTGAAACATCCGCGTAGAAATATAACTAACTCCTGTTAAAAGGCTAACATCAGTTCTAAATGGTGGATGCTTCGCATATTCCGGTTTTAACTTAAACAGCTCCGTATTCACTGGTGCAGATAGACATGTTGACCAGTATCAATCTTATACCCGGTCCATATCATTAGACTCTTATCCTCGCTTCATTTCCTTTTCTGCTTGGTCTACTAGTGTATCTCTGTTTAGTCTACCAGTGCATACACTCTGTTGTAGTTTACTGGTGCCTATAAAGTAATATGAGTGATCTTCCGATGTACCTATACCGGTGGGAATGGTGTTTGCATCTAATCTTCACTAATGACAACTTAAATTGCTAACAAACTCTCGATTCAAACTATTTAACACAAACGTTATATGTTGAGATTCTACAATGTATATAAGCATGCTCTATCCATGTTTTGATTAATTTAAAAAATGTTTGAGTTTTGATAATTTGTTTGACTTCCACTCTCGTGTGAACTCTCAATTCAAATTATTTAACATAAACGTTATATGTTGAGATTCTATAATGTATATAAGCATTCTTTATCCATGTTTTCATATGAATATTTAAAATTTCCTTATATATTTTAAAATTTCCCTATTTTTTATAAAGCCATCCCCACTGTTGTCCCTTGCCATCCCCTGCTTCGAGAAAAAAAAATTTGTCCCGGAAACCCATTTCCCCATCCCCACACCCGTCCATTCCAAAAACCCGGGGTAACATAGGTTCCTCTCAACAACTAAAGAACTTGAAACCTGGGATAGCAATCGAATGGCTAGAGTGGTGGTCTTGCATTCCGGTCCATGGCAGTTCCAACACAAAATTGGTTCATTCTGTGCTATACTTGCCATATCCATCTCGACCGCTTATGAATAATCCCTAAGATCGGCAAATTTGGTCAATTCAATGCGAATTGGTTTGGCATCAAAAGGATCATACATCTTCTCAATACACCTAAACAACCCAACCTTCACTTGAGCATTGTCTTGGTGTAACTCTACTAGGCCTAGCCTTTTACCACATAGGATTCAATGCATAGGTAGCCATGTGCAAGGGAGTGTTGAGCTTATTCCATCTCTGCTGAATGGTTGACTGAATGTGATCAGTGTAGATAGCGAATTTGGAGTCATCCTCTCACATGAAAACCCTCATTTGGTCAAGCATTGAAACAATGCACCCATACACCTTTCCAACAATAGATGCATTGCCATCCCCATAGCTGATGCCGCAAAAAAATGAACCAATGATGGAGACTATCTATTTGGCACCACTCAAGAACAATTCACTCTTCACTGTATCCTTCACCCGCCTCCCCTACTCTTTCTTGGACTTGGCCCACCAATTCCATTTTTGTGTCATAACCATGACTTGCAATGACTCTTTCAACTTGAGTATTCTCTCCAAGAGAATGGAATAAGATGCATATCTTATCTCAACAGTTTTAAAGAACTCCTTAGAGAAGGTCTTGAAGAGTGCATGTGAAGTGTTGTGGTTGCAGATAAACATGTAAACATCTCTATCATGACTAACTAATGTTCTAATCCTCTCAATCCTCCCCATGTCCTTGAGTGCATTGTTCATGACATGCATGCAACATGGAGTCCACAAAATATGTCTGTAAGCTACCTCAATAAGTTTTCCCGTAGCTTTGCATACGTGTTGCATCTGTCACCTCCTTGACCATAGTACATGGCCCAACCTCCTCAATAGCCTCTTTGAGGATCTGGAACTGAAGATCGATATTTTTGTGATGCCTTTTACAATTTGTTGCCTTAATGAAATATGGGCCCTCTACACATGTAACGAGGATATTGATGAGTGGACAATGGCTAATGTCTGTCCGCCCATCCACGAGTATGCTACATCCAGTCTTCGCCCTACAGTGTTTCATCTTATCCTTCAACAAATTGACTTTGAAATAGTTCTTATCAAAGATTTTAGTCCTCAATTTGGTTTGACCTAGTGGCGCATATGATGGTCCTCCCCTTGCTACCATCAACATCATCTACATGAAATGGGATGCCATTGGCAAAGAAGAACTTGCTAGTGGCATCATCTATCTCATTGTTCAGCTGCACATTAAACAAATTCGCTATGGGTTTACTTTGTGACGAATGATGGTGATTCGATTAGAACCACTCTAACTAGCGAGGACTTGCCTTTCAAATCCAAAGCTAGCAATCAAATAAGGGTTTTCGCCCTCAAATTGTCTCTGCAATCAGTCACAGGTTCAATCTGGTAGTGTAACTATATTGTTGAGGCAAATTTATTGTCAGGTTGGGCAACTTAGGACCAATTGTTGAGATGGGTAAGGTCTCTTTCACTTTTGGTTCTATAAGACCATGAGGGGTTTGGATATGAAAGATGTAGAACCTTATTAGATAGGTGATTTTCCATATAGGTGTTTGAGAATGTGTTCTATGATAACCTGTTATATGCATTTAGACATGGAAATTGGAAAAAAAAGACAAATAAAATTGTAAAGATGTGTGAAGTGGTGTATTTTTAGTGTGTTGAGGATGATGGGGCAAGAAAGACAGGCACAGATTGATACTTTTTTCCATTGAGCAAAAGAGTTTTTGAATATAAACAAACATGTAATAGTTGAAGCCAAGGTAACTCCTTGATGAAGATATCACAAAAGAGTATGCCCTTCAAAATGCATAGGCAACATTGGCTCTACACATACATTTGGAAAAACAATAAATTGTTGCAAGATATTAAGCACGTTTACTTTGTATTCTATGAACATGCCCATACTTTGTCTTTTATTATGTTGAAAAGATACCTTACAAAGGCTTTGCAAATTTTTGCTTGACCAACAACACAGCGTATATCTAGAAATGTATACCTTAAACAAGGAAACACCTAACTAAGGTAAATTTTACTATTAATTGTTTGATCTTCAGGACATCCAAGGGAGAGTAATTTGGGGAATAATATATCATTCTCAAAGGCAACAATGAAAAGTGGTGACTCATCTCTTTTGAAAGGTGGTGACCCTTTCACAAATAAAGTATAAAGGAGGTTTCATTCCAAGCATTGAAGGTGGACTTATCAATCATCACTCATGAATCCATCCAAACAAATCCTTCATCATAAATCATTAATCATTAATACTTTTTGATCTTCATTAGCCTTCTTGGCTTCATCCTTGACCTTTTCCTTGCCTCTGTCATTTTTGTTGGGTATCTCAGAACTTTCTCCTTTGTCAAAACCAAAACCACCTTCGTCCTTAGATGGTTTCTAAAAGCCTAGCATCTTATCAAGCAAATCACTGCAACCTTCGAGCTTCAAGTTCTTGTCAAATTGTGCTTTTGCCTCTTTCAATTCTTTCCTCAAGGTGACAACTTCTTCAAGTTTAGTACTCTCTCCAGATTTGAGATGTAGTTGTGTTTCAAGACTATCAACAATCTTCTTTCCTTCTTCAACTAGAATCTTCAAATGGACAATGTGATCTACTTTCTTGAAATTTTCTTAATATCCTTATATATTAGCAAAAGTAACTCTCAATTCTCCTTGAAGATCTACAATTACATCAACAACCCAGCCTTGTTGTTCCATGGCATCCAAATCATTTTCTAATTGAAATTCATACAATGTGCTTAAATCTTGGATCTACCTCAGTTGTTAGACTTTTTATTTAAGTACCTTGCTTTGATACCAATTGTTAAACACTTCTAGATGTTGAGAGTGGGGTGGATGAATCAGCTATACTAAAACTTAAACATTTATTAATCATTCATTCCATACATCAATATGTGCAAAAGAAAAGAATTGAAACATAAAAAGTAACACACAAGGACACCAAGATTTTTATGTGGCAAACCCAATGTAGGAAAAATCATGGTGAGAACTATCTCACTATATGAAACAATGATTACAATAGTTAAGGCCCACTGTGAAGGAGCTCACTGCCCTGGAATGGATTTGCAAGCTGAGGCGCACAATCTTAGTGCAAGATACAATGGACTTGCAGATATAGAAGATCAAATCTAAAACACTGATTACATTTCACTGCTCTAAACATCTGAAATTGACTTCATTATTGCTAATCTGCATTTGTGGAGCTTTGTACTTATACCACACAACATACATAATCACTTATACAACTCATAGATGATCTCATCCTATGTATATCACATGCAACAACTAAATACATTGATTAGGTCAGCCTAATTAGATGAAACATGTAAAACATAAGTAGTTGGCACAAAATAATTTCTCTAATGCTTTGTGGGGAGAAAATAAAACATGTGAAGCATCACAACATGTTGGCTCACCATCCTCATACACCAAAATTGTTGCCTTCATCATCGCACACTACTGCACGACCCCAAACTACTCAAGTCGGCTCCAAAGGATAGAAGAAATGCAAGCCAACCAAACAAACTTTAAACATAATGTAGACCTTCATTACGCCTATAGATGCACAACATAGCATCTCCTAACGCCAACAAAACTATATCTGAGAACCGCAACAAATAATGTTCAAAACGTGGAGGAATGCAAGGCATTCCATCAATTAGGTACATTGTCACTGCATAGTCCAACACTCAAAACTTCATTAGATCAATTGGGGAAGGAATTATAGCTTGAGACTTGAGATATAACTTCCT
Source organism: Chamaecyparis obtusa (assembly GCA_027943335.1). Classification (NCBI taxonomy): domain Eukaryota; kingdom Viridiplantae; phylum Streptophyta; class Pinopsida; order Cupressales; family Cupressaceae; genus Chamaecyparis; species Chamaecyparis obtusa. The sequence goes on along the minus strand of BSBK01003794.1, from coordinate 605,204 downwards.
TGTGCATGCATGACCATCATACTATAATTGCAAGCCAAGATGAATCAATGCAGACCACATTTTTGAAGCCTTGTTTGTCAAATTGACTACCAAAATAGTCATTGTTGTTGCATATAGCCACGATCAGATAAATTCATATTATAATGTATATATATCAATTAGAGAAATTCATACATATTTTTTATCAGATTAAAGAAGAATTTATATATATATATATCAATATATATATACACGATTTACTTTATGATCGAATCAATTCGATAAACATGAGTATTGAATCATAATTGATATTGGGCCCGATTAGTAATGAATCGGTATTAACCCGATAGCCATTGGTAATGAATCGGTATTAACTGATTAGTATTGGTAATGAATCGGTATCAACCCGATAAGTATTGAAGCGGTGTTATGTTTCAGATACAATGTATTATCAAAGGACGTGACTACGAGTCATGCCTATGATCTCTAGGAGTCACTTCTATCATAGACGTGGCCATTCACTCCCAACATGTATAAATATTGATCGGTCTGTTCAGTATTAGCACCGAAATCAACTGTGAACAACAATACAGTTTTGGATATATTTCTTCATTGCAATTTAAGCATAGTAAAATACAAGTTTATTGCATTTACATACATTCAGTTTTAGACTCCTGCAAATAAACATCAACACTGTTAGAATCATTATATATATATATATATATATATATAATCAACATTGCATATAAAAGTAAATTGAAGTTTGAATAATAAGTTTGCCTTGAATTAACATGGTATTAGAGCTCTCGTAAAGGAAGATCCAAGAAGCTCTCAAACTTGAGAAATTCAATATCAATTATTAAATTTCAATTATTATATATTACATTTCTATGGCAAGCGCTATCAGATTCGAGGATAGACTAAAGGAGAAAACAATTTCTCATCATGGAAATTCCGAATTAGAATGATTCTAAAAGAAAATAAAGTCGAGTCTTTCATAAAGGAGGAGAAAGAAGAGCTAGAGAATGATCCCGAAAAATCCATTTGGATTGAAGGAAATGAAAAGGCTATGAAGATCATAGTTGATGGTGTTAGAGACCATATAGTGTCAATCCTGACAAAATATGAGAGTGCCTAACATATGTTTAAATCACTCAAAAGCACGTATGAAATAAACAATGCTAGCAGAACTCTAGCCCTAAAAAGGGAAATTAATCATATAAGTATGAATAAAGGAGAATCCATTAATGCATACTTTATGAGAATATGTGCTCTAAGGGATGAATTGACAACACTTGGATATGTAATTCAGAGCAAAGAACTGACTCTCATTGCACTAGATGGCCTACCAAACACTTGGGAAACTTTTGTTCAAGGCATCAGTGCAAGGTGTAAATATCCCAACTTCGGTTGACTAAGGTTTGATTGTCTTCAAGAAGAGTCACGACAAAACAAGAAAGGGATCAAACAAAAGATCATAGATGAGGATCTACATGTGTTAAATGTAAACTCTCACGAGAGAGGAAAGAAGAAACACTTTAAGAAGAGGAAGGACCATCATGAAAAGGGTTCATCTAAGAACGATGTTTCTCACGTTCAATGCTTCAGATGTGATCAATATGGGCATTATGCAGCTAGATGCCCAAATAGAATTAGACAACAAGCTACATTTGCCAAAGTGAAAAGAAATAAAAGAGAGCATGATTCAGAGAAACATGCACTCTACTCTGCCCTCTCTAATCAAGTATCCAACAAATCTAATACCTGGATCATAGACGGTGGATCATCAAGACACATCACTGGATACGGAGAACTATTGGACTCTATGATAGAAGAAATTGATGAAGAGGTAACCATTGGAGATGACTCTGCACATCCAAACACTTGGGAAACTTTTGTTCAAGGCATCAGTGCAAGGTGTAAATATCCCAACTTCGGTCGACTAAGGTCTGATTGTCTTCAGGAAGAGTCAAGACAAAACAAGAAAGGGATCAAACAAAAGAACATAGCTGAGGATCTACATGTGTTAAATGTAAACTCTCACAAGAGAGGAAAGAAGAAACACTTTAAGAAGAGGAAGGACCATCATGAAAAGGGTTCAACTAAGAAAGATGTTTCTCACGTTCAATGGTTCAGATGTGATCAATATGGGCATTATGCAGCTAGATGCCCAGATAGAATTAAACAACAAGCTACATTTGCCAAAGTGAAAAGAAATAAAAGAGAGCATGATTCAAAGAAACATGCATTCTACTCTGCCCTCTCTAATCAAGTATCCAACAAATCTAATACCTGGATCATAGACAATGGATCATCAAGACATGTCACTGGATACAAAAAACTCTATGATAGAAGAAATTGATGAAGAGGCAACCATTGGAGATGACTTTGCACATCCAGTAAAAGGTGTCGAGACCTGCACCATTAAGTTGAAGTCAGGAATGTCATTATAAAATTAATCACTGGCTTACCTAAGTTAAAACAATATCATTCAGGTACATGTTAGGGATGTGCTTTAGGCCAAAATACTAAGGGTTCTTTTCAAAGTATCTCTAGTAAAACGAGTTGTGTTTTAGAACTAGTTCACTCGGACCTATGTGGACCCATGTTTGTACGTTCTGTGGGAGGGTTTCTATATTATGTAATATTTGTTGATGACTTCTCCAAAAAAACCTGGATCTACTTCCTCAAATGTAAAGAATCAGAAGAGATCCTCAAGAGATTTAAGGAATTCAAATCCCTTTCTGAAAACTCCTCTAGAAAGAAAATAAAAACCCTAAGAACTGATAATGGGAGGGAATATACCTCTGACATTTTTAGAGAATTTTGCAAAGAAGCAGGGATTAAGAAGGAGTTCATTGTTCCTTGCAACCCTCAACAAAATGGGGTTGCTGAGAGGAAAAATAGAACTATTGTAGAAGCAGCTAAATCCATGCCCCTTGGTCAAAATTTGGAAACCTATCTTTGGGAAGAAGCCTCCAACACTCCTATATACATACAAAATAGATGTCCTCACTCATATTGAAGATAAAACTCCTGAAGAAGTTTTCACAGGTGTAAAACTAGATATCACTCACTCAAGGATATTTGGATGCCCTGTCTAATTTCATATACCTAAAGAGAAAAGAACAAAGCTAGAACCTTCTAGAAGAAAAGGAATCTTTGTTGGGTATAGTGAAACTTCTAAAGCCTATAGAGTATTTATACCTGGACATAGAAATATTGAACTCAATAGAGATGTAATATTTGAGGACTTAGCTTTTAAAAGGGCTAGAAATTCCTTTCAGTCTGAAAGTATCACTCCACCTTCAAACTTAGAAGAGGATTTTGCTCCTGAGTTTTAGAGGGAGTATCCTAAAGAGGATGAAGATCAAGTACAAAACTCACCTCTAGAGAATCGTAAGAAAAGACCACTTTGGGCCACCAAAACAATGGAAGAATCAAATAACTTTGCACCTCCTTTAGGGACCTTTAGAGAAAGTAAAAGACCCCAAAGATTTTCCAGCTATGTGGCCTTAATGAATGATCTCTCCAAGTCTGAACCTTCTAATGCATCAGAAGCCCTCAAACACCAAGTATGTAAGGATACCATGATAGAAGAATACCAGTCCATCTTAAAAAATGATGTTTGGGAAATAGTTCCAAGGCCAAAGGAAAAATCTTTGTTTCATCTAAGTGGCTATTCAAAATCAAGTATGCTGTAGATGGCAATATAGAGAAAAATAAAGTCATATTTGTTGCCAGAGGTTTCTCATAGAAAGAAGGAATTGATTATGAGGAAACATTTGCACCTGTCCTAGCCATCGCAACAACCAAAGGATGGAAAGTTCATCAGATGGATGTAAAGACTGCATTCCTAAATGGGAAAATAGAGGAAGAAGTCTACCTAGAGCAACCAAAAGGATTTGAGATTCACACTACAGAATCTCATGTGTGTAGATTAAAGAAAGCCCTCTATGGACTTAAACAAGCCCCCAGGGCATGGTATGAGAGAATCAATAGATATCTCATGGAATTGGGTTTTTCTAAAAATGATGCAGATCCAAGTCTATACTTCAAGAAAAGTAAAGGTGATATGTTATTATTAATCTTGTATGTTGATAATATGTTAATTACAAGAGAAGATCATCTTATTGAACAATGTAAAAAGGACCTTGCTAAAGAGTTTGAAATGAAGGATTTACGCCTTCTACATTACTTCCTTGGATTGGAACTCTGGCAGAACTCCGACAACATTGTGCTAAATCAAGGAAAATACACCTTGGACATATTGAAGAGATTTGGTATGATGAATTGTAGACCCACGTCTTCCCTCATGGAAACAAACCTTCATAAACTAAAGGAGGCAGCAACAGATTCTCCATTTGCAGATCCTACCCTCTACAGACAGATAATTGGATCTTTGATGTACCTCGTTAATACTAGGCCGAATATCTGTTATGCAGTAAATGCTTTGAGTCAGTTTATGTGTGAGCCTAAGGAGCTACATCTTATGGCTGTGAAGCATATTATGAGATACCTTCAAGGTACTCTAAATTATGGACTCAAATATGAGAAAGTCAACTTGAATCTACATGGATTCACAAATTCTGATTGGGCCAGAAGTGTAACTGATAGAAAAAGAACCTCAGGTTGTTGCTTCAATTTGGAATCCGCCATGATATCTTGGATGTGCAGGAAACAATCTTCAGTGGCTCAGAGTTCTACAGAGGCCGAATACATTGCAGCCTCTATGGCAGCAAGAGAAGCAGTATGGCTCAGGAAACTACTTGTGGGATTTTTCAGTGAGCCCCTGAAACCTATAGTTATCCATTATGATAATCAGAGTTGCATAAAACTTTCTATGAATCCGGTATTTCACGATAGATCCAAGCATATAGAGATTCCTTATCATTATGTGAGAGACATGGTGGATAGGAATGTGATTCAGTTGGAATATATCAGTACAGGAGATCAGACAACAGATATACTCACCAAGCCACTTGCCAGAATAAAAGTTGAACAGTTTAGGAAAGATCTTGGTATGATTGAATTGTAATTTGCATTATATATAAATAAGATGTTTAATGTGTAAACTTCTTTTGTCATATGTGTTGATATATGCCTTTATGGGTTTTACCCCATGTGTTCATCTCTAAAAGGTGACGATCATTTGGAAATGAACACTTGTATTCAAATATTATAAGATGACAATCTTGTGATATTGATATCATGCTGACTTGATATCATTCATAGATGTGCCATGATCTGTTATGGTGGACATTATGCGAAGTAATGTCAGTGCACACACCATAGCTAGGATGTATAAGGAGAATATAATATTCTCAAGCATATCATCCTTTAAGTGTCTCGAGCTATGTGATACTTATCATCACGTGTTATGTGATGTTTGTTTGCACGAGATATATGAGACTTCTTATCACGAGTTATGTGATACTTATCATCACGTGTTATGTGATGTTTGTCTTCACGAGATATGTGAGGCTTTTTATCACGAGTTATGTGATACTTATCATCACGTGTTATGTGATGTTTGTCTTCATGAGATATGTGAGACTTCTTATCACGAGAAATGTAATATATATGAATTATCTTCCCTAGCTAAGAGGGAGTGTTGTTGCATATAGCCACGATCAGATAAATTCATATTATAATTTATGTATATCAATTAGAGAAATTCATACATATTTTTTATCAGATTAAAGAAGGATATATATATATATATATATATATATATATATATATATATATATATATATATACACACACGATTTTCTTTATGATCGAATCAATTCGATAAACATGAGTATTGAATCATAATTGATATTGGACCCGATTAGTAATGAATCTGTATTAAACCTGATAACCATTGGTAATGAATCGGTATCAACCGATTAGTATTGGTAATGAATTGGTGTCAACCCGATAAGTATTGAAGCGGTGTTATGTTTCAGATACAATGTATTATCAAAAGACGTGACTATGAGTCACGCTTGTGACTCCTCAAGGAGTCACGTCTATCATAGACGCAGCCATTCACTCCCAGCATGTATAGATATTGATCAGTCTGTTCAGTATTAGCACCGAAATCAATAAGTGTAAAGTACTGTGAACAACAATACAGTTTTGGATATATTTCTTCATTGCAATTTAAGCATAGTAAAATACAAGTTTATTGCATTTACATACATTCAGTTTTAGACTCCTGCAAATAAACATCAGCACTGTTAGAATCATTAGATATATATAGATAATCAACATTGCATATAAAAGTAAATTGAAGTTTGAATAATAAGTTTGCCTTGAATTAACAGTCACACAGTCAAATTCTGATGTGGAGACATGAACACCACATCAATGTTCAGGAATTGACATGAATAATCCGTATACTTCTTTTCTTATCATCATCTGCTCTGAAATGGGAATTTTATTCCCTTATATCAGATTTGTCCTTGGATTGATGTACGTATGTTTAATATAGACTGATTGAATTGATGGGAGAATCGATTGCTGGTCTATTTGCTTGTTTCCCAATTGATGTTTGATGAATGATTTGTTGATGTATGTAGCATCGGTCAGATAAATAAAACTGACTATATGATTATTATGAGAAATGATTTATTACATATACACACACACACATATATATATATATTAATATATATAATAATTAATATTATTTTATATATTAATATGCATATATATATAGTTAATTAAATTAGATTAATGAATAGACATGTCCCATGAAGGGACATGTCTCTTCTTGTCTTTGCCTTGTATATATACAAGAGATTGATGCATTTGGAAAACACATATAATCAGATAGTGCTATTACATTTGCAATGATCCTAAAACCTTAACATGGTATCAAAGCCAAGTTGCAAATGTAAGAGAGTAGTTTGTTGATGGTGAATGTGTGACTGTCTCAGAAAATACAGTCTTAGTACGACGACCATATTTCACAAATGCACCGTTGGAATTTGCTGAATTTTGGATATGTTGGTGATAAACAAATTTAGAAGAATCTCACCGGAGAGATTGGAGAGAAAATGTCGGGTTCAAAAGTTATGACTGGTTGTGTACAGGTACATGCAAAAATCTGTAAAAGAGCGAGGTTCCTTCTTTAAAAGCCTAACCACTTGAAGGGAGATCCGATCAAGAAAAAGGTTTTCATAGTGTATAGAACCTTTGGATATTCAAGACAAGTCATGTGAACAATTCTAGTAATGTTCGAGAATGACGACATCATTCTGTGAATTTGCATGATATTTTCTATATGGGCTCACCTTATAGAATGAAATACTTGAAATTTATAAAAGATAAGTATTTCATGTTTTATTAATGCACATAATTTTTGAGTTTGTAATTCATGCTATACCATTGGTTAGTAAAATATTGTATGCTTCTATCATTGGTATTTACGGTCGAGATAGTTTAGTGAGCTATTTGCAATCTCTCTCTGACATACCTTCAGGATAGAAGCACAAGATAATTGCATTCAAGGGAGAAAGAACTTGATGCTTGCAAACAAATTGATGATTGAGACTAGATGCAAAGGGAGTCTGATATTTCAAAAGAGGTCAATAAGTTGATAAACTTGAGCTTCAGAGGGAGTAGATGGTTCAGTCAACTTGTGACAATCTTGATCATATTGATTGACAGGGAGTTCACTATTGAAGGTGAAACATTTATGAGGTAAACTTGATATAATTGATTATTATACTAATGAATCATGAATGTTTTTAATGGGCCTACCCCATGTGTAAATCATAAGTGATGACTTCCAAATGATTATCACTTGTATTTGTAAAAGTTATTGTAAGGTGACGATCTTACAATAACTTGACCTTCTATTGTGATAGACATCTTGTGATGGTTGAAACCGATCATAATAGATAGAACTTGTGGATAGAATCGCCGATAGAGGCAATCCACACTAAAGCTCGTGAGTTTGTGGATAGAATTGCCGATGGAGGCAATCCACACGAGAGCTTGTGGATAGAATCGCTGATTGAGGCAATCCACCCGAGAACTTGTGGATAGAATTGCCGATAGAGGCAATCCACACTAAAGCTCATGAGTTTGTGGATAGAATCGCCGATGGAGGCAATCCACACGAGAGCTTGTGGATAGAATCGCCGATTGAGGCAATCCACCTGGGAACTTGTGGATAGAATCGCCGATAGAGGCAATTTAAACTAAAGCTCGTGATTTTGTGGATAGAATTGCCGATGGAGGCAATCCACACGAGAGCTTGTGGATAGAATTTCCAATTGAGGCAATCCACCTGGGAACTTGTGGATAGAATCGCCAATAGAGGCAATCCACACTAAAGCTCGTGAGTTTGTGGATAGAATCACTGATGGAGGCAATCCACACGAGAGCTTGTGGATAGAATCGTCAATTGAGGCAATCCACCCGGGAACTTGTGGATAGAATCGCCGATAGAGGCAATCCACACTAAAGCTCATGAGTTTGTGGATAGAATCGCTAATGGAGGCAATCCACATAAGAGCTTGTGGATAGAATTGCCGATGGAGGCAATCCACCTAAGAGCTTGTGGATAGAATCACCGATGGAGGCAATCCACACGAGAGCTTGTGGATAGAATCTTTGATGGAGGCAATCCACATCTTGAGACTATGTTTCTTTTGATTACATCATGAGGATGATGCTTCTATTGCTTACATCTTAGGGTTGATGCTATCAGGTGTCATAATTGTTGACATTGGATTGATTTATCCTCCCTAGCTAAGAGGGAGTGTTGATGTATGTAGCATCGGTCAGATAAATAAAACTGACTATATGATTATTATGAGAAATGATTTATTATATATATATATATATATATATATATATAATAATTAATATTATTTTATATATTAATATGCATATATATATAGTTAATTAAATTAGATTAATGAATAGACATGTCCCATGAAGGGACATGTCTCTTCTTGTCTTTGCCTTGTATATGTACAAGAGATTGATGCATTTGGAAAACACATACGATCAGATAGTGCTATTACATTTGCAATGATCCTAAAACCTTAATATGATTGAATGATTTCATTTGATTTGATGATCTTATATTAGTAAATGATGATTGAATGAATGTGGAATTCATGGAGTGATGAGAGATGATTGAGTGAGTGCTGATTTGATGTATTGATGATTGATGATAGATAAGTGATTCTTGAATGCTTGGAATGATTTCTCCTTTATACTTGATTGGTGAAAGAGTCGCCACCTTTCATAAATTAAGTCACCACTATTCATTGTTGCCTTTAAGAATAATATATATTATTCCCCTAAATTGATCTCCCTTGGATCCTCTTGAAATGAATTATTCTCCCCTTTATATCTTCCAGTGTGAGGGAGTAGTCACACTTCTTCACCATGTCTGGACTTTGCAATAGTCATGACCTTTCACAATTACCGCCCTACGAAAGAGTCACAACCATTCATCATTGCTGCCTTTTGAAAGAGTCACAACCTTTCATAATTACAACCCTTTGAAAGAGGCATAACCTTTCATAACTTTTGCCTTTTGAGGAGTAGCTTATTTTCTTCTCTATTAATTTCTTCTTGCTTCACACCTTCCCTTTTCTCTTCCTTCCTCCTTTCAAATGAAGTTCTCTTCTCCCTTTTATAAATCATGTTTGAGGGAGTCACAACTTCTCAGTTCATGCCTTTTGACCATTCATTAAACTTAATTAATTTTTTATTAGGTTATATTTTAATTTTATTCTTTTATATTTTTAATTTTTAATTTATATTTATTCTCTTGTTATAATTTTATTATTATTGTTTTTTATTAAATCCTATTTTAAAAAGGGTACATTTTAACATATTATAACAGAATGGAGTGGTTGATAGGTGGAATCACACTATGACAAAAATGTCTCTATGTATGATAGAAAACATGAGTGTTCCAAAATAATTTTTGGCTGAGGTAGTAGTTGCAAGTCTATATCTTTACTAAATCTCCATCTTAGGCATTGAAGCAGAAAACCTAAAGGAATCATGGTTTGGGAGGAAGCCCAAACATGATCATCTTAAGGTCTTTGTATCATGATTCCAGCTATAACATAGTAATCATCAAATAAACGCAGAAGATTGTCTTACTCCGTAAGACTTCACAATTTTCTGAAGAGACTTAGTGATCGCAGCATGTAGGATTAAATATCAAGGGCAGCAATTTAGTAATTAACAATTTGAGGGAATATCTTTATATATTAATCGCATGATTTAAAATGCTGGCCAACCATATTTGTAATATGGATTAAATTAGTAATTGCTTCATGTGGACCCTCTTATCTTGTGGCCTTTTATGAAGAAATTAAAATAATGTAAAATAAATTATAATCAAGGCTGATCTCATATCAAAAACTCTGCAGATAGAATGATTGCCTATTGTTGAGGCAACCCCCTTCAAGGAGTCACTCCTCTTGATGAAGACATAATGGGTATAAATATAAGGCTTGTGGAAAAACAGGATAAGCAGACTAAGAGCAGAATGGCCCAATCAGCAGCTGCTATAAGAGCAGATGGAACCAAGCAGATCTTACACACAACGACGACATTCGGCATAGAGAATCTGAATACTATTCATAAATTGGTATGAATGAATGGAGAATTTTAATGATGTCCACGAGACCATCAGTCTAAGGGACCACGGATCACAGCCCTAAACTAACTCCATAGTCTTTTCCATAACTGTGCTGTGAATATTGACAATCAAACTAGCTGTCTGCTTGATCTTAACTTCCTCAAATAAACTGTACATGGTGCCAGCTTTCAGGATGTTCCTGTACTGAACCCAAATGTCATCATATGTCGTGCATTCGAAGAGATAGTGTCATCCAGTCTCAATCGGACCTTTTTCGCATAACTTGCAAATCCTCTCCTCCCACTCCTCTTTGGGCCTTTTCCATCTACCAGTCTCGCATCTGAGATGATGTGAGCTCATCCTCAGCTGAGCCACCAACACTCTAGGTTTACCTTTAATAGCTGCCCCTAGATAGGCCTTGTCCCCATGCTCATGGGAGGGGTTGAACACTTCTATGTAAGCGTCTTTTTCCGACCCGTATTATTAGACCACATGGCAGTCTGAAATTTATCCATGAAAAACTTCTTTATCTCCATATTGGTATTCTGACAATCTTGTAGCTTGATGTTCCACTTGCTCAGCCACTTTATGTTTTGTTTCATCCAAGTCTTCTTCCTGCGAGCCAAACCCTCTTTCATCGCAATTTTGGGTCATCGTTCGTTATCCATGTTTTCAAGTTTCTTTAAATAACTTAATAACGGAGTTATCGCTGCTGCCTCCAATGGGAAAATGTCGGCTTCCGCTAATAGAATTTCTTAAGGCACTGAGGCTTTGACCTTGATATTGCTAGTGATTAAATGCTTTTGAATCCTCTCTAACTTTCTCCACCTACACTTTGTAATGCTGCCCCTCCAAACCTCGCAGCCGTAAAGAACAATCGGTGTGACCAACAAACCGAAAAGAGTTTTCTTAGCTTTCTAGTCCCACAACTCGGCATTTCTGCATCTATTTTGAAGCAGATAGAATGCTTTCCAACCTCCCTATATCCTTTTTGCTCTACAAGTCTCCCAACTGAGCCTGTAATGGAAGTCAATCCCCAAATATTTGTATTCTTTCACAATCTTGAACGGGCTGCCTTCGAAAAGAAAATTAGGATGTTTCTCTTTTCTTTTCAAAGAAAAAATCATGATTTTTGTCTTAGTAATGTTCACCTACATCCCCACTTCCTGAAAAAAGCATTCCAGAGCTGCTAACTGTTCTCTTAGTCCCTGGGCCATTTTTTATATTAAGATAAGATCGTCGACGTATAAAAGAAGCTTCACCACATACCCCACCAAATGGACCCCCCCATCATCAGTTCTGTCTAACTAGGCTTCAAGTTTATCAATATATAAGACAAACAAATTTGGGGATAACGGGCACCCTTGCTTCACACCAATGTCACTACCAAAGCACTCAGACATACCATCTTTAGTTTTGATTTTGGCTCTGACCCTTTCATCATGTTTATGTTTTTGTATTACTGCTCTATATGTATCCAGAATGCCTAATTCTTCCATTTTGTTCCATAGCTTGTCTCTAGGTACCGCATCAAAGGCTTTCCTAAAGTCCACAAAACAACAATAAGCTTCTCCCCCTGGTTGTCCCATATTTTTTCTATCAAATGCCTAATAGTGATGCAATGATCAATAGTAGAATGCCTAGGTTTGAAATCCGCTTGCCCTTTTGCCCTTTTGCCCTTCCCCTTCCGCCCAACTGCTGATTCTACATTCTATCATGCTCCCAAAAAGTTTGCCAAAAAGAGGGTTGACCATAATAGTGCGATAGTTAGACGGATTATTAATGTCCCCACTCTTAAACAGATGGATAACCACACTAGTAGTCTAGCCAACCAGAAAACTATCCTAAATGAAGTATCAATGGGTTTCATTTATGAGTTCTTGCTTATGAATAATAATCTTATTTATGATTTCTTACATATCGATAGCGATCCTATTTATGGTTTCTTGTTTATAAATATGATATCATTATTATGATCTCTTATATGAAGGAACATGCAATAATTTGTAACTCTATAATCAATTATGCTATAGATAGAAAAGAATACAATGAGGGAGAAATTGTTATAGGGTCCTCTTCTAAGTATGCCACCTCATGGTTGGGTTGCAAGGAGTGCTCCGCCCTTGGGCTTAGAAGGGAAGGACGCTCCAGACACCCTATTGTAGTTTCATCAAACCCTTGCCTTGGTTCACCATTTTGTTAATGGGCTCCAATCATAAAGAGAAGGATAAGGGTGGCAATGGAAGGGAGAACAACTATGAAATTTCTCACTAGTACACCCCCATATGGATGGAAAAATGCTACATGATGGCCGAGAGGGATGATATCCGCTCTTGTGCTTAGGGTAGAGGATTGATTGGATATGGACTTGTCGCTAGGTACACCTCCTCATGTGGATGGTGAAATTCTACATGATGGCCAAGAGAGATGATATCCGCTCTTGGGCCTAAGGTAGAGGACTGATTGGATATGGACTCCTCACTAGGTAGACGCCCTCATATGGATGGAAAAATGTCACAATCTGGCCAAGAGGGATGATATCTGCTCTTGGGCCTAGAGTAGAGGATTGTAAACAACTATGGAATTCCTCATCTAGCACAAACCCTAATATGGATGGCAAGGAGCCACATGTTGGCCAAGAGGGATGATATTTTCTCTTAGGCCTAGGGTAGAGGATTGCAAAGGATTGTTTAAGGCGCCCAAATATGCCCCTTATCCTAGCAGTCCTGTGGTTGAGCTCCATCAATGAATTAAATATATCCTATAATTAAATTAATATTCCTAACCTTGGTTGAAATGTTCTATACTTTGTGTCTCTGATGAGGAAAGATCTGTTTTTGGATTATGTTTTAGTGATTTCCTAACATGTTTCAAGATTTCAACCAGGTACATGATGTTACTAATTCTATGTTTTTCTTGTTGTTTTGTTTGGAATTTGTGCTCTAGGGCAAAAACTAGGGCATCTACAAAGGGGACATTGCACTTTAGTTCCTCTGCTTATGCCTAGATTCTGGATGAGAAAAGAACAAAGTTAGATCTTGAGAGCAAGAGTCTGGTTATAATTGGATAGAATGACAACCATAAGGCCTATAGGTTGGTTGATGTTGATACAAATATGTTGACCTTTAATGGAGAGGTTGAGGAAGAAGCCGATTCTTTCCAACCTCTCCAAATATTGGAATTACTAGAGAACAATCTATTGTAGCAAATGATTTAGGTATTTAACTTCAAGTAGCTCCACCTAAAAGGGGAAAGGATTTTGAGCCTATGGATTCTCCTAGGGTGGTAGTAGTTCTAGAGGATAATTAAGATTGCCTAAGTTAGCCTTTGGATGACACAAGTATAGGTATCCCAAGACATAGTGACAATATTGATTTAGATGAAAAGGACCCCAAGAAGAGAACAAAGTGGTGACGTAGCATCATTGGAGATGTTTGGATAAGTGAAATGATTGATGGATGACCATTGAGAAGCAAGAGCAAGAAGAATGTGGTCAATTTTTCTATTATGGCCAATATTTAGTGAGTTTTTGAGGCACTAGTGTTTGAGGAGTCAAAAAGGAATATTGAATGGGAAAAGGCTATGACAATAAACATGAGTCTTTTGAAAAATAAGACTTTGGATCTCACAAATCTTGCACTAGGGAAGAAACTCATTGGGTGCAAATAGGTGTATAAGATCAAGTACATGGTAGATGGCACAATGAAGAAGTAGAAAGTACGATTTTGAGAGAGAGCATCAACTATAAGGAGACATTTTCTTTTACAACAAAGATGAGCATCCTTCATTTAGTCATAGACATGGCAACTCAATTTGGTAGAACTATTACTCAAGTGGACATAAATAGTGTTTTAATGGAAATTCAAAGGAAGAAGTTTCTATTTATCAACCATAGGGTTTTCAAGTTCTAGGTAAGGAGCATCACATGTGTCTATTGAAGAAAGCTCTATATGGCTTGAAGTAGGCATCCAAGCCATAGTACACCAATAGGTACTTGGATGAATTGGGGTTCTAATGGAGTCCTTTAGATTTGAACCTATATGTGAAAAGCATAGGTAATAATCTTATTCTTCTAGTCATATGTACATGACATCACTATTATAGGCAGTGAGACATGTTCTATTGAATAAATGAAATCTAATATGAATACAACTTTTGACATGACTAATTTAGGCCTCATATATTGTAATGTCCCCTCTCTCCAATAGAATTTAATATTAAATAATAAATTAATAATTGGATCATTAATAATAAATCATAATATAATCTTATCTAATACTGAAAGAAAAAATAATATTAAATAAACAAATAATTAATTGTGATATCCCCTTCTAGAAATAAAATATTAAAATTAATCAATACAATATAAAGGAATTATTTTAATCAAACATGAATGTTATTATCAAATAATTAATTAAGTAGTTCATCAATATATAAATAATAGATATTGATCATTAAATAAATAAATATTAATAAATGAACAATTATTAAATAATAAATAAATAATAATTATTTGATAAATTAATAAATATTACTTAATAAATAAACAAGATTTGAGAATATAATAACACATCAAATATATGTACGTTATATTATAAATATACATATTTAAATATATAAAAGTACATATATTAATATTTTATCAAAATATCATATAAATATTAACTAGTGAATATATATATTATTATTATATTATTATTATATTATTATTATATTAATATATATATATTAATATAATAATACATTAATTAATAAATATATATATTAATATAAATAAAGTGAAGTTTTTAAGTATAAAAAATTTAAAATTAAAATAACCAAGGCCTATGAGGGGACTGCGACCATGGTTGCAGCAACCAAAGGCTGTGACCCATGGTCACACCCCCCTCACAAGGGGAGGAAGCTGAGCGCCACCGTGGAGGGGGCGTGACTTCCATCCCACGGTGGCAGCCTATATATATGCCATTGATTGTAAAGGAGGGGAGGGGGATATAAAAGGGAATACAGACGTATAAAGGAAAAGACATTGGACAGGGAAGAAAATAAAAATATAAAATGCAGGTTCATTGCAGCATCCATAGTTTTTGTAAGTTTTCAATTATTAAATAAATATATGTGTGTGTGTGTGTGGTATAGACACTTGTCATTTATATGGAAATTAATATTATTTTATATATTTTCATTTATATATATATATATATATATATATATATATATATATATATATATATATATATATATATAGAAGATACATTCATATTTTGGTGCGAATTCTTTAATTCTGATATAGTTTTAGAATTTTGTTATTATCAAGTCTAAACTATGATTCTATTATCAACATTAATGTTTGTACATTTATATGTCCACCATAGATGATGATATAGATTCCATATAAAATGAATCTTATATTCATTAGAGATGGATCCCCATATCTAGAGGGGGCTAGAGGAAATTGTTATAGTTTCCCTAGTTTCGAGATTATTATAATCTCATATAGGCAATATATATGCTGATGCCAGTCATATGCATATGTGTAGGCCTTGATAGCATTTATTGCTTCCAAGAGATTCTTATGGGCAGTGCTCTATGGGATGACATGTCGATAGCTTGGTTGCTTAGAGTGGATCTTATATCCCTCAAGCCGAGAATCAGGGTTTTTGTGAAGCCCGACCTAGAGGCAGCCTTAAGAATCGAATTCCCCCCTTACTAACTTAGAGTAGAGTATGAGTCATGTAAATATTGTGTAATATTTTGTACTAACGTTGGTTTTGCAGGAAATTGTAAAAGGAGAATAAGAAGGGACATTACATATATTATTGCATAGGCGTAAAATTTTGGCAAATAAGGGACAATTTTTTTGTCTCACAAAACAAAAATGCTAGGAGTTTGATCAGCAAATTAATAATGACATATTACAAAATCTTGTTTAGTAAGGGTTTAAGCTTTCAGCCAACATTGTTTCTTAAACAATTAATGAGTTAGGGCTACAAGCAACTAGTTGGAAGTTGAATATATCTAGCAATCACTAAATTTGATTTGAGCTAAAATGAGTTTCATTTCTAAATTAATCACAACACCAAATATAGAATATTGGTCGTCAACCCTTCTTAACAGATTCTTCTAACCCCCCTCATACTTGTGCGGGTATGGTTTTGGTTCTAGGATTTTATGGTTCCCATTTAGGTTCTCCCAAGGTCCCTCCTTATGAAGGCCTTATGAAGGACCCATATGGAAGCGTGGCCGAACCCACAGGGACCCAAGGGCTTGTTATAAAAATATAGAATTTTTTTTTAAACATTATATAAAAAATGTGTACATAATTTCACCCTTAAGTGATAAAATTTTGAAAATGGCATGTGTCATGAAGGTTTGTCGCATAAGAAACTTGATTACAAAGTTCCTAGATTCGGACTCGGCTCGGACTCGACAAGGCCGACTCGACTCGTGACTTGGGAAAATAACTCGCCAAAGACTCAACAAAGTGAAAAAAACTTGAAATTTAGAGATTTTTAAGGATGTAAAACTTGTTTCATGCACCCATTATTGAAGAATGCTTAAAGACACAATAACATCATCAAATAGAAGCTAATTTGATCACATACATAAACATACATTGATCACATAAGTACAAACGCAAATTAATACATTGACAACAATTAATACACTGATAGATAACCAATATTATCAAACACAACAATAAGCATTTTATAAACATACATCAAGTAATATTCGGGAAGACTAATGACAAGAGTGAAGATAATGACTCGTACTGCGCAATCTCAAAGTTGTAGTGTACTTCAAAAATAAAATGGGGGTCTGGGGGCAACACCCCCAATAGGGTCAAGGTGCTGCGCTCCTAGTGGGGACAAGGGGCCCCCACCGCCAAGACCAAATTAGCACTTTAGAATCACATAAGACTCCATAGCGTGCATGATTTTCTTGAATTTTTAAGATGTCAAAAATAGCATTGATAAAGTCCAAAAATGCAATTTCCAAATCTCTTCCTGCGAAATCTTGTCGAACAAAGCACAAGAACTCAAGGAATTGCAACTGTCGTAGTGAAGGGTAGCGTTCATGTAGTTGTATGACGTACGGCTCGATAAAAACAACATAAAACATTTACTTTTTTAGCTCTTCCTCCCTGTTGGTTGCAAACCTATGGACTCTTATTTTTCTTCTTATCTCATACTTCTCCTCTCTTCTCAATTCAATGTGTTGATGTTTGTAGCTTCGATCAGATAAAATAGTTATCACTCATATTAATATTGTGAGAACAGATTAATTTATGCACATACATATACACTCAATATATATAATAATAATAGTTATTATTATACATATTGATATATGTAAATACAATCAAATAGTGTTATTACATTTGCAATGATCCTAAAACCTTAACATGGTATCAGAGCCAAGTTCGTTCTATAAAGTCTAACCGCTTGAAGGAAGATCCGATTAGATTAAAAGAAGATAAAGATTAGTTTTTTTTTGAAACCTTGTACCTACAGAATGGTGAACAGAATCGGACTTGAAGACAGACTAGAAGGTGCTTCAAATTTTGAATCTTGGAAACTACGAATGATGCTTATACTAAGAAAGAATGAGTTAAAGACTGTTGTTGAAAATCCTCGTAAAGCTATTGAGAATGACGATAAGAGCAAATGGGAAAAGGACAACACCAAAGCAATGGAACTATAAGTAGATGGAGTGAAAGATCATCTACTACCTATTATAACAAAATTAGACTCTGCATATGAAATGTTCAAAGCCCTTGAAAACATATATGAGATCAATAACACTAGCAGGATTCTTACTCTTAAAAATCAACTCTTTAATATTAAAATGAGAAAGGGGGAGACTATCACCTCATATTTTATGAGGATAACAGAATTAAGAAGCCAATTGTCAACAATTGGTCACATCTATGATAGTAAAGAATTAACTATGGTGACTTTAAATGGACTTCCTAAGTCTTGGGAAAACTTCAGACAAGGATATAATAGTCCCAACCGGTGCTGATAGGGGAGGGGTGAATCAGCACTTGAAAAATTCTTTCCTTTTTCTTTAATCCAGTGAAGTAAACTTACAACACAAAAAGCAAGTAGTTCTAAGCAAATAAAATAGTAAGTGAACAAACACAAAGTGACACTAGATTTATCACGTGGAAACCCGGTTAGGGTGAAAACTATGGTGTGAGGAGACCTCACAATATTTGTACTCTTCTGAAATACGCCCTGTTAAGAGCCTACCCGGTCAAGGGATAAAACGCACTTGCTAGGTGCGACTCGGTCAAGGGATTTGTTACAGTAAGGTTTGTTAAGACCTGCCCAGTTAAGGGACTTCAAACACCTTGAAAGATGTCACCCGATTAAGGGATTTTGATACAAGGGACCTGTTAGAGTCCACCCAAATACTGGGATTTGTCTATTGTAGTTTGCTAGAAAACAATAGAATCAAGATCTTTACAGAAGGCTCTGCTTAGCCAGATGTGATCTCTATTTGTGCTCTACTGAGAACTATCACCGGTTAACACAGGGGTATTCTCAACTGTTGTTGTGCTGCCTTGCAAAACCTATTATCTCTCTTTGTCGATTTTCTCTAACCCTTGCTACTGTAGCATATAGGTTCACTCTTTTTCTCGGCAAAATGAAGGCAATTCTTCTTCTCGATAGACATAAGAATATATACAGTTTTGTTGCCCTAACTGTGCCTCAAATGCATGACCTAATCCTGAGATCTTACGAATACATCACTCAATGAAGTGTTTGTTCTCTGAGCAAGCATCCGATGCAAGCTCTGGCTTCATCCACTACATGAAGAAAACAACAGTTGCGTGTCAGGCAACCTTTCTTCATAAGAGATAACACTTCGATTTAAAGCTACTGAATCCGGCTTTAAATCCTTTACCTGCACCTCAAACCGATCACCAAGACAACTCAAGATCACTCGGATTTACTGCAATAAATCCCGATCAAAAAGAGTTGGTTGGAACAGACAATTGACTATGACTTCCTCGGTTCATACCAGAGTCTTGTAATATATCGGTTGAGTTCTTCATGCTATAAACAAGTAAGAGTCTTAGACCTGCTGCTGTCTCTTTCTTGGCTTACCGGTTACACATCCTTGGTGTGCTTCCTTTTGCGCAGATTATCAGTTGCACTGTCCCGGTTGTGTTATAGACCTTAGTTGGATATGCTTTTATTTGTACTTGTCTATACCAGTTGAAGGTCGGCCCTTGGTTGATACTAGGACACTCTCTTCCCTGCGAAGTGCATTATCCGGTTGTTGATGCTTAGTGTAGTGACTGGTTTCACAGCCTCTCTTGATGAACAGTTCCCTCTATAATAGACAACAAATCTCTATCCTCTTTTGCCAATCAATGACAACATTTGGACCGGTAGAGAGCTTACTGGTTAGTGATGCCAACAATCTCCCCCTTTGGCATTGATGGCAAAAATACGATAGGTAATCATATTCTCCCCCTTTTTGACAATAGAATGCCAAAAGGCTAATCAGAGAGATTTGCATACTCTGCTCCCGCTATGAGTAGGAGTCCTTTTCATCAGTTCATAAAAGATAAGATGTAACCTTTTGTTTGAATCATAATGAACTGATGACTTCTTGTTGATGATTATTGATGATCGGAGAGGGGTGCAACCCCCAGTCTACCTCTAAGATACTCAAAAGTACTCTTTGGTAATGGCTTTGTGAATATATTTGCAATCTGTTCTTTGGTGGACACATACTCCAATCTTACTTCTTTGTTGTGTACAATTTCCGTCAAGTAGTGATACTTGATGGCAATGTGCTTGGTCTTGGAGTGCATAACAAGATTTTTGGATATGTTTATGGCATTGGTACTGTCACAGTGAATTGCAATCGGTTCAGGTGCCTGTTCCTGAATACCTTCCAGCAGTTGTTTGATCTAGATCACCTGTGTGCAGTTTATTGCAGCAACAACATATTCAGCTTCAGCAGTGGATTATGAAATGCAATTCTGCTTCTTACTTGTCCACGATACTATTCTTCCACCTAGAAAGAATGCACCACCACTTGTGCTCTTTCTATCATCCACATTGCCAACCCAGTCTGCATCTATGTCGACTTTAATTTGGAATCCACCCTTGTGTGGAAACCATAAGCCATATTCCTTGGTTCCCTTTAGATATCTGAAGATTCTCTTTACTGCAATTAGATGTGTTTCTTTGGGATTAGCAGAGAATCTTGCCACTATGCCAACTGCATGAGCAATGTCCGGTCTGATGTGAACAACATACTGCAATTTTCCTATCACAGACCGATACATTGTTTCATTTTCTTCTTTGGCATCCTCCTCCTTTGATAACTTAAGATTAGTTATCATTGGAGTTCCAACCGGTTTGGATTCTTCTAGTCCAAAAGTCTTGAGAATTTCTTTTATGTACTTGGACTTAGAGATGAACATACCTTCTTTTAGCTGATGGACCTGTAGTCCAATAAAGAATTTTATGGGCCATATCATAGACATCTCAAATTCTTTCTTCATTTCTTCAGCAAATGCTTTGCTCATTTTGTCATCTCCTCCAAAGATGATGTCATCAACAAAGATTTCAGCAATTAGGTTTCCATCCTTTCCGGTTTTAAGATACATATTGTTGTTGTCACTGGTTCTGATGAATCCAATTGTCAGAAGATATGAATGCAACCTTTCATACCAAGCCCTTGGGGCCTGCTTGAGCCCATAGAGAGCCTTTTTTAGTTTGCAGACCATATCAGGCTTTTGAGTAGATGTAAATCCTTCCGGTTGCTCAATGTCGACTTCTTCTGGTATTCCATTGAGGAATGCAGACTTCACATCCATCTGGTACACTTTAAAGCCTTTGTGAGCTGCATAGGCAAGAAGAATTCTCACCCCTTCCAGTCTGACTACTAGTGCAAAAGTTTCTCCATAGTCTAGTCCAGCTTCTTGAGCATAGCCTTTGCAAACCAGCCTTGCTTTATTTCTAATGACTTTACCATCCTCATTCAGTTTGTTTCTGTAAACCCATTTAGTCCCAATGACATTTTTGTCATGAGGTCTTGGCACAAATTCCCATGTGTCATTCTTTTCTATTTGCTCAATTTCTTCGTCCATGGCCTTGACCCAATTTTCATCTTCAAGGGCTTCTCTGGTGGTTTTGGGCTGAACACACGAGAGAAGACAGGCGTTCTCTTTGGCCTTTTTCCTGGTCAGAATGTTCCCATGTCTATCACCAATTATATTGTTAGTAGAGTGATATGTGACATACCTTGGAAGAGCCGGCCTCTATTCTTTGTCCGGTTCATCTTGTTGAGCAATATCTTTGTCATGGTTCTGAACATCTACTTGTTCACCATCCTGGGGTGTCTTGTTAGCTTCAGGCACAGTCTCTCGCTCTTGATTTTTGTCAGTGGGAGTTGCCTCCTCTTCTTCAGTTGTTGCTTCATGGAACTCAAAGACATCTCCTCCATTAGTAAGTTTAAGATTTTCATGATTGACATGTTCGGTCCTCTTGTTTGGTTCTGATGATTCATCAATTTTTACATTGATGCTTTCAATTATCTTGCTTGTTCTTTTGTTCAGACACCGATAAGCTTTGTTTTTGGTAGAATAACCCAGAAATGTTCCTTCATCGCTCTTGGGATCAAACTTCCCAGAAAACATTTCTCTTTTGATATAACATTTACTACCAAAGATTCTGAAGTAGCCTACACTGGGAGTATGCTTAAACCATAGTTCGTAAGGCATCTTACCAGTTCCCTTTTTTACTTGAACTCGGTTGATTGTATAGACAACGGTGTTAACAGCTTCTCTCCAGAAGTGATGAGGAAGATTCTTTTGGATCAACAAGGTTCTGGCACAGTCGATCAGCATTTTGTTTCTTCTTTCTGCTACTCCACTCTGCTGAGGAGTTCTAGGTGCAGAGAACTGTCTCTGTATGCCATGTTCCTCATAGTAATGAGTAAACTCCTGAGAGGTGTACTCACCTCCTCTGTCCGACCTCAGACATTTCAAGCTTCTACCAGTTTCCTTTTCCACTCTAGCCTTGTAAACTTTGAACATGTGAAAGGCTTCCAATTTCTCACGGAGAAAGAGTGTCCACATCATTCTCAAGAAATCATCTACAAACAGCATGAAATACTGGTCTCCATGATAGCTCTTTGTCCTTGTTGGTCCACATAGGTTTGTGTGTACAAGATCTAGGACATTTTCATCAGAGGACTTGCTACTGAAACTTGCTCCTGTCAGTTTTCCTAACTGACAATCCTTACAAATACCACCCATGGGTTTTGCAATTTCTGGGAGTTCTCTGACCGATTTCTTCCTGCTCACTTTGACAATGCTGTCAAAGTTTATATGGAAGAGTCTCTTGTGCCATAGCCAGCTATTGTCTTCTTTGGAGATAAGACCAATCTTGCTTGATTCTCCTTTGACAGAAGCAATTAAACAGGCTCCTTCTGTTGAGTCTAGGTAGAACAGATTGCCTTTGCTCTGTCTACCGGTTGCAACGTGAGATCCAGATTGATTTTTGACTACGCAGGAGCCTTGACCGAATTCCAACTGGAAACCTTTGTTGTTCAGCAGTGCAACACTCATCAGGTTATACCTGAGTCCTTCGACCTAGTACACGTCTTCACAGACAACATTGTTGTAGAGAACAATAGATCCCTTACCCTTGATGGCATAAGGGGCATTGTTTCCAAATGTGACTGATCTACTGTCGTTGAGCTCCAAGTTGATGAACTTGCTCTTGTCACCGGTCATATGGTGAGTACATCCACTGTCAATGATCCAGTCGTCATACTAATGAGATCTAGATATGAGTGCAACTTCATTAAGAGCTGGGCTCTCCTCCTTTATTGCAACAAATGCAATTTCTGGATCTTCTGAGTCTTCAGACTCATTGTCTGTGACTCCTTCCTCTGCAAGATAGCATTCATGCTTTGCTTTGTTCTTGAACCGGTCTCTTTTGTCTCTGTTTTCATTATCTAGACATCGGGCAGCAATGTGTCCTATTTTGTTACAAGAGCAGCATTTTAAAGGGAGTTTCCCTTTATACTTCCCTTTCCCTCTGGGGAATCTCTTAGCAATCAGAGTTTCAAACTCATCTTTCTCCGTCTCCTCTGAGAGCAGATTCTCAATGAGGTCGCCGATCTTACCGGTAGAGGAGTTACCAGTTTCTCTTCCCTTTTTGGTGGAAGAGGCATTGACCGATGATTTAAATGATGCTTCCTGAACAGATAGGCTATTATCAAAGTTGCTTAATTCAAAAGCAGCCAACTTACCGATTAGGGAGTCTAGGGTGACTTGATCATTGCTCACGGATCTAAATCTTCAAACTCATCTTTCTCCGTCTCCTCTGAGAGCAGATTCTCAATGAGGTTGCCGATCTTACCGGTAGAGGAGTTACCGGTTTCTCTTCCCTTTTTGGTGGAAGAGGCATTGACCGATGATTTAAATGATGCTTCCTGAACAGATAGGCTATTATCAAAGTTGCTTAATTCAAAAGCAGCCAACTTACCGATTAGGGAGTCTAGGGTGACTTGATCATTGCTCACGGATCTAAGCTCTTGAATGGCAGAGATCTTTATGGCATATTGAGGTCTGAGAGTTCTTAGTATTTTGCTCACCACCTCTTCTTCAGTCAGCTTGCCTCCAGCGCTTCTGATGGAGTTGATCACTTCCTTGATTCGGTTGCTATATTGCTTGATATCTTCTCCATCATTCATCCTCATGTCGTCATACTTTCCCCTGAGGCTTTCGACCTTGGCTCTCTGAACATTGGGATCTCCTCCATAGACTGTTTGTAACTTTTTCCACATTTTGCGGGCGGAGTTAAGATGTTCAATTTCAGCAAACACGTGGTCGGGTAAGGTGCTAGCTATCATGTCCATGCCAGCCATGTGCTCAGTCTTAATTTTCTCTTCATCAGGTGTCAAAGTGCCAGTGGGCTCACTGTAGTCATTGGTAACATGATTCCAGTACTGGTCACCGTTGGTCTTCATATATAGCTTCATTCTGCTGCACTATAAGGTGAAGTTTTCTTTTGAAAACTTTGGTCCTTCCTTTCTCATCATCATAGCTTTCTCTCTGTGCAGTTAAGCAACAAAGAAAAATAGAACAAGGCTCTGATACCAATTGACAGTCCCAACCGGTGCTGAGAGGGGAGGGGTGAATCAGCACTTGAAAAATTCTTTCCTTTTTCTTTAATCCAGTGAAGTAAACTTACAGCACAAAAAGCAAGCAGTTCTAAGCAAATAAAATAGTAAGTGAACAAACACAAAGTGACACTAGATTTATCACGTGGAAACCCGGTTAGGGTGAAAACTAAAGTGTGAGGAGACCTCACAATATTTGTACTCTTCTGATGTACGCCCTATTAAGAGCCTACCCAGTCAAGGGATAAAACGCACTTGCTAGGTGCGACCCGATCAAGGGATTTGTTACAGTAAGGTCTATTAAGACCTGCCCAGTTAAGGGACTTAAAACACCTTGAAAGATGTCACCCGGTTAAGGGATTTTGATACAAGGGACCTGTTAGAGTCCACCCAAATACTGGGATTTGTCTATTGTAGTTTGCTAGAAAACAATAGAATCAAGATCTTTACAGAAAGCTCTGCTTAGCCAGATGTGATCTCTATTTGTGCTTTACTGAGAATTATCACCGGTTAACACAGGTGTATTCTCAATTGTTGTTGTGCTGCCTTGCACAACCTATTATCTCTCTTTGTTGATTTTCTCTAACCCTTGCTACTGTAGCATATAGGTTCACTCTTTTTCTCGGCAGAATTAAGGCAATTCTTCTTCTCAACAAACATAAGAATATATACAGTTTTGTTGCCCTAACTGTGCCTCAAATGCATGACCTAATCCTGAGATCTTACGAATACATCACTCAGTGAAGTGTTTGTTCTCTGAGCAAGCATCCGATGCAAGCTCTAGCTTCATCCACTACATGAAGAAAACAACAGTTGCGTGTCAGGCAACCTTTCTTCATAAGAGATAACACCTCGATTTAAAGCCACTGAATCCGGCTTTAAATCCTTTACCTGCGCCTCAAACCAATCACCAAGACAACTTAAGATCACTCTGATTTACTACAATAGATCCCGGTCAAGAAGAGTTGGTTGGAAGAGACAGTTGACTATGACTTCCTCAGTTCATAGCGGAATCTTATAATATATCGGTTGAGTTCTTCATGCTATAAACAGGTAAGAGTCGTAGACCTGCTGTTGTCTCTTTCTTGGCTTACCGATTACACATCCTTGGTGTGCTTCCTTTTGCGCGGATTACCGATTGCACTGTCCCGATTGTGTTATAGACATTAGTTGGATATGCTTTTACTTGTACTTGTCTATACCAGTTGAAGGTCAGTCCTTGGTTGATACTAGGATACTCTCTTCCCTGCTGTGTGCATTATCTGGTTGTTGATGCTTAGTGTAGTGACCGGTTTCACAGCCTCTCTTGATGAAGAGTTCCCTCTATAATAGAGACAACAAATCTCTATCCTCTTTTGCCAATCAATGACAACACTTGGACCAGTAGAGAGCTTACCAGTTAGTGATGCCAACAGAATAAGTGCTCGCTCCAAACTTCCCGAGTTCGATCGACTAAAAGCTGATTGCATTCAAGAAGAGTGTAATATAATATCTAGAGGAATCAATATGGAATCCACAAATGAAGAAATTCAGATTCTCACTGCTAAATTGAAATAGAAAAAGGACAAGAACTCAAATGGCAAACAGTCGTTCAAGAAATCTAGAGGCCCATCTACAATACAATGTTATAGATGCGACAAATATGGTCACACTGCATTTAAAGGTCCCGACAGGCTTAAAATTCAAGCTTCCCTTGCTGAGGCCAATAATTCAGATTGGCATTCAAAGAAACTTGCGTTCTAAAGAACTTCAGATATCTTGTGATTAAGAGGGAGTTCACTGATGAAGGTAGAACACTTCTGAGGTAAACTTGATATGATTGTAATAATTGATTATTGTACTAATGAAAATATTTATGTTATTTTTGGGCCATGTGTAAATCATGAGGAAGTGACGACTTCTAAATTGATTATCACTTGTATTTGTTAAAGTTATTGAAAGGTGACGATCTTACAATAACTTAATCTTTTGTCATGATAGAGATCTTATGATGGCTGAAACAGATCATGATAAAAGATATGAATGTTCCTATGGTAAGTGCACATTACCTATGAACATCTTTTGAGTACTTGGTGGACATCATATGACTTGATGTCGGTAGGCCATTACTCTGAGTACTTGGTGGACATCATGTGACTTGATGTCAGTAGGCCATTACTCTGGGCACTTGGTGAATATCTTGTGACTTGATATTCTGCAGGCCAATGCTCCTGATATCTCTATAATTTTGTTGAGTACTTGGTGGACATCATGTGACTTGATGTTGGTAGGCCATTACTCTGAGCACTTGGTGAATATCATGCGACTTGATATTCTGCAGGCCAATGCTCCCGATATCATGAGATGATATCTTTGTAAACTTTTGAGTACTTGGTGGACATCATGTGACTTGATGTTAGTAGGCCATTACTCCGAGTATTTGGAGAATATCATGAGACTTGATATTCTGTGACATATACTGCCAATATCATGAGATGATATTTATAAATCTATGAGTTATGGTGAATATCATGAGACTTGATATTCCTAGTCAGTCCATATCTCTGACATCACAGTAATGTGATATCAAAATATTTCACAATTAACGCTGTGTTGCTTTTTAAGATTGATGGTTTTTATCTTCCCTAGCTAAGAGGGAGTGTTGATGTTTGTAGCTTCGATCAGATAAAATAGTTCACACTCATATTAATATTGTGAGAACAGATTAATTTATGCACATACATATACATATCAATATATATAATAATAATAGTTATTATTATACATATTGATATATACGCTTACAATCAAATAGTGCTATTACATTTGCAATGATACCATGTTAAAGTTAATCTGATTTGATAAAAGAAGGATTGTGATTTTAATATATTTATTCTATATGCTTACTAACTGATTTTAATCTTGCAAATTTCAGTACAAAGAGAAGATGATGTTCTCAAAGTTTATATATATATAATCCTAATTCTATAAAATGCACAATTTTATATTGTCAAATCCTTGTATTGCAGATCGAATGTATTAACTTTGCATTGGTGTTTTGTATATGCTACGTTTTTTTTATTCAATCATTTTAAGTCTATATAAATATACGTGAGGACATGCTAATGGATAGACATGTCCCCACGTGTGGAGACATGTCTCTCCATTAACATGTCCTCATGGTAATTATAAGACCTATACCAATGCATAACAACCGATCATATTGGTAGTTTAATTTATGACAAACACTAATCTAAGGTAGCCGATACTAGTCTAATCGGTAATAATACAAACCCGGTACTAGTCGGTGAACCATATAAAAGATTAAATCAACCAATATCAATCAGTGATAATGTTAAGTAGGATTGATAACCAGATTTAAATTTAGATGTCATTCGATCTTTAAGAAATGAATAAATTAGTTAATTATATTAATGATGTGAGAATATATTAATATTAATTTTCTCAATTTAGAATGTATGAATATATATCAATATGTATAATAATAACAGTTATTATTATACATATTGATATATACACATACAATCAAATAGTGCTATTACATTTGCAATGATCCTAAAACCTTAACACAATGAAATAAGATGCCTTTTAGGGCTGCAAGGAAGAAATTGGACAAAAAAAAGTAAAAAAAAACTATAGTTTTTTATGTTTTTTTTAATGGCGAACTTGTAAGTTGACATGTCCGCTGGCCGAGTCAAGTGGCTTGGACTTGGCGGGTCAGAATGTGACCCGCGACTCGGCGAGTCACATGTTGGGTCATTTTTGACTGGGCAACCCTGAAATGTCTCGTGACTACCCAACGAGTCATGGTGAGTCTGGGAACTCTCCTTGATTATCCTCAAAATACATACCCGTTCAACTAATGTCAATTGAAAAATTATACCCCTAATATCTATGTCTTAAAGGAAAATGGTTATATGTTTAAGAATGAATGACAGGTCCAAGTTTACAATATATCTAATAGCCATATGGCTGGTTGTTATGCATTGTATGGTTGTTGCCATTGAGTTCAGTCATTGCTTCTTGTTGTAGTTTGTTTCCGCTGATGTTAGCCATAAGGTGGAGGTCTTTAATATTTATTACTTCTGCTACCATAGATTGGTATTATGAATTTTTGGCTGCTGGTTTTTTTGCAAGTTTTTGCCGACCATGCTGTCAGTCATTAATTTGTATATATGTATATTATATTCCTGTCATTGTACCCAAAGGAAAAAAATAGTTGTATTGTCATATTGAGTTCCAATGCCTGTATCTGCACCCTATGTCACAAGGTTTGAGTTTATGTTCATGTTTAGCAATAATAAAATTCAGATGAAGTTTGATAGTGGAAAAAATCCAAGAAAATTCATTAAATTTGACTTTTCTAAATTGAAGTTCAAAATAAATTATAAATAATAAACTTCTTACAAACAATATTATGTTATTTTTTAATACAATATAATAAAATTTAAAAATATTATATTATTATAATATAAATATAAATAATAAATATATTAAACAAAAGTATATTATTATGAAAATTTAATTTAAACATTTTAAAATGTTAAATTTTAGTATATTGAATACGAAAGCAAATTAAAAAACAAATGGGACATTATTTAAAATACAAACTATAAAGTGACTAAAGTTTGTTTAAAATTTTTTAAATAAAGGCAATCATCAGTTGAGAGCTAAATTCATTTACTCAGTGAAAGTCTCACGCACGATGTTAGATTTGTGTTTAATGGGCATACAAGGATCTGGCTTAGCATTTAAAACAAGAGTAGAAGGAGCCAAGTGGGGATGGCATAGGCAACATGAGTAGTTGATTTATTTAGACCCACCAGCAAAAGTGGAGGCATCAATTGTGGAGTAGGCATCAGATGAGCCGTGGGGCAACACTGGAACTAATTATTGCTGCATTATTCTGCAGCAATTTTTTTGGCGAATTTGAAGGAATTTTTAAGTTTTCTATCTTGGCCTCTCTTGGTTATTTGTGGAAATTAATTTGTCTATGGCCCTGCTTTGAAGACACCGCATCTTTAGATCATGAACATGTGTTTCAAAAGATTGATGGCTCCACTATTTATGGTTATTCATACACTTAGCACATACGTAAATAAATAATAAAGTCATCTCAATATGGAATGAGGGTCATTTCCTCCAAACCATTTGAATGGCTCCCAAAAGAAAGTTTTAAGAGTGTTTATGGACCCGATCATCTTTTAAAGTTAATGTAGAAATCTTTCAAATCTGGCATATAATTGGGGGTCGGGCCTTTTCTTGAACCAAGAAACGATCAGTTTTAAAGTTTCCAATCTTCCACTACTCCCCGATTGTCGACTCCCTTGCATAAGTGCAAAGGTCTATAATGGAATGATATGTGGAATCCACTTGGCGCTCTTTGACTCCACGATGCATAAGGTTGATGACAGTGGACCTGATGAATATCATTAAGAAATGTTGGAGAATAATAAGGGTCTGTTGTGATGTCCCCATTCCAATATAGAATTGAATAATAATAATAATAATAATAATAAAATAAATGAATAAATAAATAGGTAAAGGAATAATAATAAAATATAATTAGAGGACAGCTAAGTATCTTAATTTTGTGAATTCTCAGATATTCATACTTGAAGTTGGATATGTTTTAGATGATAGGATATATTACTTAAAATATATCAAGTATGCATTAACTATCTTCATAGTCAAAACAACAAGTCAATATATGAATTGCTTTGATAAGAGACCAATAGATAAGAAGGTGACTGAAATCCAACAAAGAGGATCAACATAGAAAAAGTATGATAAACAAGCGATCATGCAAATAGATGTCCGTGCAAAGTATACAAGTTGGCTATCAAACTTGAGTCTTGTATACACCACGTAATAAGTATCAAACGTATCCCAAATACATCGTCAAGCAATAAGAGAATACAACAACCTTATCAATCATACAGAAGATACGATTCTAAGGAAATCTATCAGGGAAGACATAAATTGAATATGAATATGATTACACTAATATAAGGCAGCGAGACCATCAATAACATATTATCGTAGGAAGCAACATGGGAGGCGTTAGAAAGCTTTCAATACAGTATATGTATTATTAGCATGTCAGCAATGAAATACAAAATGGAGGTCCACATATGCATCGATTAAGATAATGAAGCATTACAGACACAACGATAATATGCCAACAGTGATATTAAGCTATTAACTAAACTATTATAAGACGCAAGTTTATCGCGGATGGTAAATTATAATACAAGGGCCAAAAATGGTCTCAGCAAGCATTAACGATTGAGACTAACGATTATCATCAATAACAATGATGAATTAATGCTTAAGAATAATATATTCCTGAGACGCTAGTGAAAGGATTATACAACGATAATTTAGCAAAAGATTAAGTGTAAGACTAATGCGATATTGGCAAGTCCCCAAAAGAGGCGACTCTTCAATGGTGAAGAGACCCAACCCAATAAATGAAGATAAATATGAGGGAAGAAAGGAGATACGAAGAGGAGGGGGAGAAAAAACGAGGTTTAACAGAAGAGAAAAAAAGGAATAATCATAACAAGCAGAGGCTAAAATATATAGCTCTGTATACATATTCATAATTTAAAATATAATTGAATAATATATATTTATATCATTGCAGAGAATCACGATATAGAGGAATAGTTAATGGTGGAGGCATAAGATTATTATGTTCATAGATGTCACTATTAGTGTTTATTATGTTAATGAATTTTATATTCATTCCTATGAGATTTCCCCTCGACTAACTTGTAAATGTGAATGCTATATTTATTTTGAAAATCAAGCTATGATCAGGGGAAGTTGAGATGGATAAAAGGACAATTCGAGATTGGTATAATCCCATTGTCAATTTGAGATTGATATATGGGCTGATATAATCCTCAATAGCCAGTATATACTGATGACCAACATATGCATATGAAAAGGCCTTGGATAGAGGATATCTCTTCCAAGAAGAGGAAAGGACCAGATATTGGCCTTCCTAAGAACCTTAGAGGATGCGCTCCAGAAAAGACAGCAGAATAACCTAGGGTGTTTCACGAGTCAAAATATCGCATTAGTTTATAGATGTTTTCCCTCTCGGGTCAACAAGAATAGTTGCATAAACACACATTAACTGATAAACATGAACACAGGAAAGTATTGCAATTCGGTAAACATAAAGTATTTAGAAAACCAAATCATAAATCGTCCTATTCCCAATCTGAGCAAAGTATACATAAAGCCTCCGAAGGGACACGACCGAAACGTCGCGTCGTAACGGTTCACACTCTCGGTGCTAACCGCCAAGATTAACATAACTTAACATAAGTTTATTACATAACTCCCGTACATACAAAATATACCGACAACATAGGGATCGCTTAGAATTGATCTTATATCATTCAAGAGGATCCTTCACAAAGGTTAGGAAGCCTGACCTAGCAGACTTACTCTCGGGAATTGTTACGAGCTAGAAATAGGTAGATTTAATTGCTTAATTTCATATCTACTTCATACTTCTTTGTCTCTACTAACTTTGTTTTTGTAGGATCACACAATTAAGAACCAACCGAAGTAGTGGGGACATTACATCCGTGCAAAGTCAGGACAATGGCATTCTCTCTTAGGCGCAAATCAATTTCAAAGTTTCCATTTTTCCTTGACTTGCCGATGATATGCATCGTCGGGCATGATATTTGGTTTCCAAACTTTGGAGAAAGCCCCAACTTGGTTCCAAACATGCCTGTGGACCCGATTTGTGTCTTATGGAATGATTATGAACATATTAAACTCATGTTTGTGGTCGGAGCATTGGGTCTCTTCCAAAACATCTGAACCATTTCTTCAGCTCGATAAATTCCCTACTGCCCGATATGGTTCCTGGGCTGCTCAAATCTATGACATGATTCCCAAGTTCTCGAAAGGCATACCGACAATGAAGTAAGTGTGGACGAAGTGTTACAGAATGGGATTCATTCTCCTTGGTCAGAAGAAGATTTTGGTTGAAGGCAGCTAAACCACTATGATTGGGCATCGATCTTAGAATATATCCTTTAATCCGTCCACCAAGATACTCGGCATTAGTCTGATATGACTTAGCAATTGCTATGCTCATGGGCATTATTAAAGGAGACAGGATTGCCCATGTTCTGAGTATTCATAATGAGTGCAATGAAGACAAAGATTTGCAGTAAATGAGTTGTTAAAATCGTCTGGAAACTGTGCAATTGTCGACTACAAAACCGAATTTGCAATCTTTATCATCGTTCTCCCTGTCTGTGCATGGATTGCAGAAGTACTTGGGGATCTGTTGAAGCATCGTATTGCAGAGATTTACACCAAATCTTATGATCAGAAGTGGACTATTGACATAGATTCAAAATATGGACAGACTGGTAATAGAGTTGGAAATAAAAAATACTAGAGCTACTGTAGCTGCAATTGAGATGACTGGCTTGAGGTACCCATCCTTTATGTTCCATCTACTGTTGAAGAAACTTTAGCACGTGCTGATCCCATGTATAATGTTTGTCTCCCATTGGAGCCTACGACTTGGGCTAACTATGCATTTGTTTCATCAGTGGAATCAGAAACCAAGTTGTCTGCTCGCTATGGTAAAGGATATGATTGATATGGATCTCTTATTTGATTCTTTCGAGCACATGGCCATCTAGATTATGCAGAGAATCTTGGTGATGTTGAGAAGTGAAGAAGATAGTAGCAGCTGGTCATACAAATTCAGCAGTGACAAAACCATACATGAATATACAAGATGGAACTAGAATTTCCTGTAATCTACGAGAAGATTTTCTCACTGATGTCCTGCAGTCTTTAAGTCTGATAACTATCAACAAACTGATAAAATTAAAAAGCACTTCCTAAATATGGATTGATCAGATCAGCTTCTAAATGGATTCTCATGACCAAACCAGACTCCTTGGGTCCCTAGATATAAGAAGTCACCTACACACGTGTGAAGCTACCCATTATAATGTTTTAATTCACCAATGAATTAACATTATAATTTTATTAATAGAAAAGTAAGATAATATCATCTCATTAGTCATTTGTTATATGGGGATAAAGGAAGAGAATTGGTTTTCAAGAAGCAGTTACGTGAAACTGAAAAGTTTCCCGAAAGGTCTATTTATTGCAAATCTTATCAAGAAAAGGGGGATTTTCCGGATTCTGTAAGCCTTTTCTCTGGAAAGGGGGTCTTTTTTCTGTTTTAACTCTGTAAAAGGGATACCAGTACATTTTTGCTAAATGGAAACATAATCTTTGTATAGAATGGAAGAGTCTTTGAACTCTCTAGTTTTGTCCAAGAAATAAAGGTGAACTATTGAAACTTTGAGTTCTTTTATCTTTCTTTATGATTGTTATTTTCCCTATGTCAATTGCAATCGCTTCTTGGATGAATCTTTCTGTTACATTGGTTGTGGGTGTGATTATTTCATAAACTTTGAGTTCTAAATATTCACACTATCTAGTGAAAATTACTTTTATTTTCCTAGTTTATTTGTTATGGGTATTGAGAAGAGGTGAACTTTGTGTCATTTGTCTCTGTCCCTTTATTTGTAAATCTGTAAATCACATCTGTAGCATAGCTATGTGCAGGTGTTAGCTTTCCTTTCCACTTTCCGGTTAAAAGCAAACCCCCAGAAAATAAATTACATCATAAGAGGGAGTCGTACCTCCAAAATTCACAAGAGGATCATCTGTTTATTAGGGATCTCTCCAACTGTTGGTTTTCAGTTTTGGCTTTCAATTTGGGCATTTGTGAGTCACTTCTGAAGATATTTTAATAAAGACAAAAATTAGAACTAACACTTTTAAGTTTGCTGAATTTTGAATTTCATGACCGAAATTCCATGAACCTTGTGACTCGGCCCTACACCCATATCGGAAGCAGTAACTTTAGCTGCAACAAAGGGGGTGTTAATGTATGTGAAAGGGACAACTGACTTTGGCATTTGGTACAATTGAAGCAAAGAGCTTAGTTGTGTGGGTTTATAAATTTAGATCAATGTCTTTGAATGATGCTAAATCTACATTTGGATATGTTTATAGCTTTGGCACATGTGTAATCACATGGACTAGCAAGAAGTAACATTCAGTAGCTCTTTCCTTGACTCAAGCAAAATATTGAGTAGTAGTGAAATGAGCATGTAAGTTAGTTTGACTTAGGAGAATGCCTTTAGATATGAAAATATCATAGATAGAACCTACACCTTTGTTCTATGACAATCAAGGAGTGCTCAAACTTGCTAATATTCTAGTCTTCCATGAGCATACCAAGCATCTTGAAATAGATCTCCACTTTCTCAGGCAACTTGTAGAATATGGATCTATTATGTTTTAGTATTGTCTAATAGAGAAGCAAACTAAACACGCTCTACCAAGTCTTTGGATGTTGGCAAATTTGTAAAATTTCATGATAGGCTTAGTTAATAGATTGATCATCAACAAAGGGTGTTAAAATAAATATTAAATAGTAATTGCCAATTAGTTTTAAGTCATAGGTTTTGCTAATGTTATTTAGATTTTTGGATATACTTTAAGTGTTTATTTTTCTTTAGTGTGATCTTTTTATTTATTTCATATTCATAATGTGGGTTGTTTCCTATATGTGTAATCCTTTATAAGAAGACATTCTCTCGTTTATTTAATGAATGTCTTGGTTATTCCTGTAATGGTGTAAGTCTGGCCCTTCCAAAGGAAGACTATATTCCCTTGAGAGCCAGGTTTGCAACATACATTCAAATATCTCCAAACTAGATGAAATAGTGAAGATATTTATTTATAGATAAGGAGAAGAAATATTTTGATTGTAGAAATGGGAATATGAGATGATAGAGAGTCTTCATTCCGAATTTGAGCGTCTCAGCCACGGACACCAACGCGACGCATTGTAGTCTTGTACAGACCGAAACATAAAAGAATCAGGATTTGGCAAAAACTCGGGTTTGTACTTCAAATAACCTGCATACACAAAATTAAAAATATAACAGCAAATACTATGTAACAGATATAAATAAAAATGAAATGAACAAAACACAAGCAAACATCTGTGCGACTGAATGTCTTCAATAAAACCTCCACACAAACCAGAGAGGAAAAATGTTTGGGGCTGTTTGGAGACTTGCCTCAGTCAAGTCCTTGCTTTGGTGTTTCCACCTCCGCAACAACCAGATAGATAGATTGATTGAAAAGACAAATAGATAAATGGTAACGTAATAGAAACAAACCCCGCTAGATGGAGGAGAAGCCCTATTATGTGAGATATGCAAATAGAAACAAAGCCCGCTAGTGGAGGAAAACCCCTATTGTATGAGATAGATTATAGACAAAGGATGTGATAAATCCCAAGATGCTCAAAGACACAAGACTAATGGAAAGATATTACCAAATAGGCTTGAGAAAACCAAAAGAGCTATGTAGATCGCTGCAAGAGATTGTTGTAGTAAATGAGAGAGAAAGAAAGCTATGAGAGTCAAGATAATACAAGCGAATTTTTGAGAGAATCCCCTATTTGCCCGCTGGGGTAAACTTAGTATTGCATAGACATAGTACAAGAAATATAATAAACACAGAATATATCAGAGAATAATAAATACTTTCATTAATCATTCCAAACTGGCAAGTACATTTACATCATAAGATAATACAATAATATCTCCCGTGTCCATCCTCCGAGAGGGTATATAAACTACCCGAAGGGCCACGACCAAAACGTTGTGATGTAACTGTCTAACCTCTCGGTCACTAACGACCTAGGCTAACATAATACTTTATTAATATAATAACCGATACATTCAAATATCCCAACAACATCATCCCCCCCAAAAAACAAAGTCGTCTCCGGCGACTCACAACAAAAGGGAGATGAAATACACTACATAGAATAAGAAAATCACTGAGAAGGGGTGGAGGGGCGTCCCTGAAAAAGCTGAAGTGCCGCCCTCCCCATCAATGCCGCTTCCAGTACGTCTTTTCCGTCACATCACATTCCTCCCGTGCCTGCACCAAACTTGTCTCCAAAACATACTTTTCAGCTGTAGCCTCCGTTAACTCTTGTTCAAACAATATTGTCTTCCGAGCCAATCTAACCTTGATAGCCACCTACGCCGCCTTCTTTGCTTCCAACTCCTGGGTATGCTGAGCCAAGTGTCGCTCTATTGCCTTCAACTGGGTGGTCAGCTCCTCCTGAGCTCTCTAAGCATCCACCAAGACAACCTCACTTCCAACCAACACCTACTCGAAGTGCCTCAAAGCGTAGTACCCCTCTCGAAAGGCTTGCTCCAGTGCTCTCTCCACCTTCGGCATGCAGACACTCCATGCCTGCAGTAGCTTCTGGTCTCATCAACTGGTCACACTCCCCAAAGGCTGATAACTGAACTGACTAGGGGTCTAGGGGGCAACACCCCCAGTGGGGTCGAGGGGCAACACCCCCGCCGCCAAGACCAAATTAGCACCTTCAAGTTCAAATCCACACAGATGTCCATGTGGCACACCATTTTTGTCACTAACTGTCTTCCTGTGCCTGTATGGAAGCCTTTCTTCTCTTAACCCCAACTCTTTGTGGTCGTACGAATCAATAAAAAATAGTCCTCAACATGCGACTGTTTTCCCTTTTCCTTCTCTGTCGTACGGACAATCATTTTAGCTTTCCCACACAAGGTTGTGGCTGTATGGAACCATCTTTGCCTTCACCGTACGTGATAGGGGTGCTAATGTCGTACGGTCCGTACGGACATGTCCCGCCGTGTGGGTTGTTGTGCTTGGGGCCGTACGGACACGCTACTTTTCTTTCATCGTACACAGACTTCGTTTCACTGCCATCGTACGACAACCATCTCCCACTCGTGTGGTATTCCCTTCTCATGCTGAAGTGTTTGTACAACCCTACGGTTATTAAATGTCGTACGACCATATCACCGTACGGTGATTTCATTATCTTGCGCACTTTTGCCGTACGGTCGTACAGTGCTTTTCCCTTTTTTCTTTTTCTTTTTTCCTTTTTTTTTCCCTTTTTTTTTCTTTTTTTTTTCAATTTTTTTTTTAATTATCTTTCGAATGCTTATATGGTCGCCCATACGGACGACTCTCAAGACGCCTGCCTGACCTCTCGAGTCCCTCTCCATCCTCCCACTCTCGGGTTGCATGCTTGACCTCTTGAGTCCCTTTCCATCCTCTTGGTTGTTCTGTCCCTCCTCTCGGGTCCATCCTCTCTAGGTAAGGTTTCAATTTGGACCCGTTGATAGCCTCATGTATCTCCAGTCCGTCGAGAGTCCACAAGGTGTGCAGCCGTTCCCTCAAGCTTTCCCTCTCGCCAAGTCTGTTTTCAATGGCAATCCAAAAGCTTGGAATCATAAATTCTACAGGGACCATGGTCTCTTGCCCGTACATAAGAAGGAGAATAAAGATTCTGAAGGCTGCAGTCTTCCACACAGGATTCCAATCGTCGCCGACAAGAATGATCTTAGGTTCCTCTTCCTTGCCCAGATTCATTGGTTTGATAGACGACTCCTTATACCTGAGGGGGTTTCGCTTATCAAATTTATGCCTCGGGACTTCGCTTACTTTCGCATCCCCTTCGTTGTATTCACTGTACTCGGAGGGAAATGTTTCTGGCACCTCCTCAATACTTAGTACATTGCATGCTAGTCGGAAGAGTTCCCAGTCCTCGATTTGCTAATGGAAGAGACCGTTCAATGAATCTGCATCCTCCTCTGAGTATTCTCCCAATCTTAGCACGCCTTCACTATTCGGTTCCATTCCATACCTTCCTTCATCCCTTCGATCATTTTCTCCTTCGGAGTCAGATTCAGAAGAGAAAGCTATCTCCTCACTCACCAATTGGGTACAAAGATCAATTGTGAACTTTTTTCCTCCAGTCTCCATCGAAGGGGTATTCCTTTTCCAATTATGGTTCACTTTGGCTATTACTAACCATCCTCTACCGAGTATGGCGTCATAGCCTTTCTGCTTCAGTGGAATGACGACAAAGTCGAGTACAAATGGTTGTGTACCGACAGTGACCTGTTGTGCCATCAGCGTCCCGAGTGGTTTGATGCCGTGCTGATCGGCGCCCAATAAGTTGAAGGTTGGGGGCCACAAGGTTGGCTTGCCCAATTTCTTCCATGTCTCCTCCGGAAGGACTTTCACTCTTGACCCTCTGTCCACTATAGTATCTGTTAGGATGGAGCCAAGGATGCCCATCTTGACGACTGTCGGGTACCTTCCGTTGTTTACAACAAGTATCATTGGGTCAGTTGCATACCCTCCGGGGATGTCCGTACGTGTGGTATTTGGCTGCGTGGCCAAGTTCCCCAACAGTGTCGTTCCCAAGTGAGGCATGGTGTGAAGGATGTCTTGGAGTTTCACCGGTACCTCTACCTGTAACATTTGTCTCAGAATGTTTTGTTCGACCTCCCTCCGGCCCGAGGTGGTAGCCATCTCCCATGTTTCTTTTGGTGCCTTCATCGCCTTCTCTATTTCTTCCTTACCCTCTTGTGCCCCTTGTTTTGCTTGTGATCGGGTGATGGCTAGTACCCCCTTGTCACTTCTTGTTCCGTCGATGTTGAGCAAGTTGACCCCGGATTTTGGGCAGATGGCATCCTCGTGGTTGCCAGGACCACACCAGTGGCATAGCTTTTGTGGGGCGTCGCCCTTGTCGCAGTCCCTTGCAAAGTGGCCCCACTGATTGCAAGCTTGGCACTGGATCATTGGTTGACCCTTGGAGTCATATTGTATTCGACTCGTGTTGGTGTTGTTATTGCCCCTTCCGCCATCGCGTCGGTTTTTTCTGTACCCACCGGAGGATGCGTTATTGTTAGTCTCTGTCCCCGATGTAGATGGTTGCTCTTGGGTAAAAAGCACTTGTTGATTCCTCACCTTCATGTTGTATGGGCATTCCTTGGTGGAATGGCCCATGATCTTGCAAATGTCACAAAATGTCTTTTTGGGACACAACCCTATTGTATGGCCGCTCGCCTTGCAATCCGTACACCATATGTCAACTTCCCCCTTGCTAGTACCCCCTTTCATGGTCTTGAACTCCTTCATCATTCTCTCCATGTCCTTTTGGAGTGCCTTGATTTTTCCCTTTGACTCGCCATCACTGTCACTGTCATTGTCCAAAGTGTCATCTTCGTCGGAAGAGGACTTGATTCTTTTCTTCTTTGAGGTCTTCTGTTCGCTCTCCAAGTCCATCGCTTGGTTACAGACATCTACGTATGAGGTGGGGGGCACTATCTTCATTTTCCTCAGTAGGTTAAATTTCAGGCCCTCCACAAACCATCTTTTCTTCAGGCCATCCAATGGCTGGCTATCCATTTTTCCGACTAACTCCTTCAGTTGGCGACTGTAAGCTCGCATAGTCTCCTTCTTACCTTGTTTGGTACTGTATATCTCGGAAACAATCTCATTGTCATCCCTCAGGAGCCGAAACTCCTTCTGGAATTTTGTCGTGAGTTCGTCCCAAGTGGTCACCTTTGTTTTGTCCACGTCAAAGTACCAATCGATAGCTACCCCTCTCAATGTGGCCAGAAACTGTTTTACCCATTCTGCGTGGTCGGCGATGCCATTCGCTGACTAGATTGTCTCGCACGTACGACAATGCCGTACTGGATCTTCCTTCCCATCGCCATGAAATTTTGGCAGCTTCTCTTTGTTAGTCGCCATGTTTACTTTTCTAGGTGCCGACTACATTTGCAGCACTGGTTGTGTTACAAGCTGGGATGGTACTGTCGGCGTTGGTACCCTGGAAATGTTCGGTACCGTACCACTTAATGTCTCCGAACTACTGGAATTGTCCAAGCCTGATGGGCTACTGTGATCCCCGTGCCCCTCTATCACTTCGACACTCTCGGCGGCAGCAGTATCCTAAGCCTCCCTCCGTGTGGCTTCCTCTTCTTCCTTCCTTCGGGCTTCTCTTGCTTTCATCCATGGGGTTAAGGTTAAGGACCCGAACAAGCTCCTTGTTTCCTCCAAGCGGTCCTCGTCACTTCTTTCGGCCTCCCGGTTAGATTCCGCCAGAGGCTCGCCTTCACTTACTCCCTTCGGTAGTCCTTCGGCGCGTCTTCTAAATCTTTCCCTTCGCTCGGCTTGCTGCTGTGCGAGTACGGCTTGTCTGGTGGCTTGTTCCTCCTCGAGTTCCTTCTTTAAATTTCTATTTTTATTCAATTGATTAGGCATAAAGTCTATGCAATGATTCTGTCCTCATTCGTCCTCACATTGATATTCTTCTCCAATGGTACTCCCATCCGTCCACTCATTCTGTCATTTGCCAGATTCGTTTGGCAACGGCGCTAGATGTTTGCCCGCTGGGGTAAACTTAGTATTGCACAGAT
Source organism: Chamaecyparis obtusa (assembly GCA_027943335.1). Lineage (NCBI taxonomy): Eukaryota > Viridiplantae > Streptophyta > Pinopsida > Cupressales > Cupressaceae > Chamaecyparis > Chamaecyparis obtusa. The sequence goes on along the minus strand of BSBK01003794.1, from coordinate 564,086 downwards.
ATAATACAAGAAATATAATAAACACAGAATATATCAGAGAATAATAATTACTTTCATTAATCATTCCAGACTGGCAAGTACATTTACATCATAAGATAATACAATAATATCTCCCATGTCCATCCTCCGAGAGGGTATATAAACTACCCGAAGGGCCACGACCGAAATGTTGTGACGTAACTGTCTAACCTCTCGGTCACTAACGACTGAGGCTAACATAATACTTTATTAATATAATAACCGGTACATTCAAATATCCCGACAACATCCCCAAAGAGAGAGATAGCAATTTCTAGAGAGCTTGAATGAAGCAAAGACATCAATTTAAAGAGAGAATAGGAGGGAAAAGGAGGCTTCAAGGACATTCTAGAAGATTCTAGGCCATTTCTACTGACAAAAGCAAGTGTCAAGTGGAAGGCATGCACAAGACGGACATTTGAACGTTAAGATGTTGGTGTACAAATGCACGGTGCATGGACGTCCGCACAATGCACTAGTGCCCAAATGAATCAAGGTAAAAAATGACAAGTGGCAAGGACAACAAGCAACCCATGCAAAGGTGACTTTGAAAGATAGCTGCTGTGTAATGTCCCTTGTTGGGACCTTTCTTAATTTATCCTAAATTTCTCGAGTAGGGTTTGGATTGTAATGTCCATGATAGGATTAGTCATTTATCTCATTAGATTTAGTTATCTTTAACACTCATATCCAACCTTATTACTATTTTAACTCCATGAAGGGAAGAGTAGACTTTATCCAAGGTGCCTAGAGATCAACTACAGTGGGCTCCCTCAAAGTTTACAAGACCAAGCCCATATCCTATCTTGGGACTTGCCCACAAGGCTTTTAGGACGCTGACCCCTACCCTATCTTGGGACAGATAGCCATTGCTTGGATTTAGACAAGCCCCTCCTTGGTAATATTACAACCTTCTCTACTTAAGCCAAATAGTAAAAGAGATCTTGTATAATATAATTGATATAATTCCTATATATATTAAATAAATTAGAATATATAAAGACCTCTGGTCTTGATAGAATGTAAATATAATATTTTGTTATTATTATTGATTCATAAATACTTTCCATAGTCGCAATCTTATTCCATCTTCTCTTCCTTTTGAAGAGTATCCATTATATTCCTTAATTAATTCTTCTATTTCCTAATTATTTTAATACTAAAATATAATTCAGAATAACTAAAGCTTTGACATATATTTAATTTAATATTTAAATGAAATGAAACTAAATCCCATATATTTCATCTTACTAAGATGACATACCTTTATTTTTTTGTGTTGGTTTTTTATTCCCTAACACCTCCTTGTTCCTACATAATGAATGAAATAAGTTTATTACTTTTGTTAATGTTGGTTTGATCTTGCAAGTAATATTTTATACTTTATTTTTATATTTTTCTTCGGTGGTGCCAATGTAAGGTCTTAATATTTTCTTATTTTTCTTTTATAATTTTTTCCTCCCTTGAGTTCCTCCTACATTTTCTCCTTTATTTTCTCCTTCATTTTTTCCTAGCTTTTCTCCTTCATTTTCTCGTATATTATTTTCTCCCAAGTTTTCCATATTATTTCTTAATGTTTCTTCCTTCCCCCCCCCCTCGATATAATGTCTTTGCCCACTCAATATATATATATATATATATATATATATATAAAGGTGACCAGTCACATCATTTGGATTATAGTATTAGTATTAATAATTTGCATTTAATTATTATAGAACTCTTTATTGGTGGTATTAGTATTAATTATAATTCCTCAGCAGTGATGTTTGTAAATTATAACTTTCCCCTTATATACAATATAGGAGACTTTAATATTAATTATTTATTAATTAGAAAACTATACCAATAATTAATATAGGGAATCTAATCATTTATTAATACACTTAATATTAATAGGAGAATATAAGAGACACATTTAATTATTAATTTAATATTAAATAATTATCATTATTTTAATACATATAGATTATTGATTGATTTATTTAATTAGTCTCATAATACATTATATCATTATTTCTAACAATTATATTAATTGTATATCGATTAATATTGATGGTACCTTTAAGATGACATTTGCATCAATTATACATACACATTAGAAAATGATATATTTGTACATACATTGATTATGGCTCATGACATGCTGACAAAGAATTTGAGCATCTTGAGAGGGAAAAGGCTGATGCAAGGGCTGAATTGGACCTACACAAATACTAGGGAAATGGACACTAAAGTGGTTACAAAAGTGTGGCCTAAATTGCAAACGGGGGTGTGCAATTTTCGACTCTACAATTCTTTATGTCCTCAATTTTTGTAATAGTTGTGAATGTACAATGGTTAACTCATTATACCTTTGGATGATTTTGATGTCTAATTTAGTTGATGGAACCATCGAATCAAGTGTCTTGTTTTATTGTCTGAGTTTGAGAATTATGTGGATGGTCACGATTCACACCTATCAAAAGTTATCACCTAAGCTAATTGATTTGCTGAAATCTGATTGGTTCTACTTCTCACCTAAGCTAATCATTTTTAATTTCATATTTATGAGAATCAGGCCGAAAATTAGTTGTATACAAGAAGCAGTTATGGGTTAGTGTTGTGAGGTTTTCACACCATCGCCCCAAAGAATTTGGGGACCCCCAATTTTTTTGAGCAAGCCTTGGCATTTTTCCTAGATCCGGGTATTTGGGTGCCTTAGCCAATTTTGGGCGATCCAGAGGTTTTGAAATAAAAATTTTACACCTTTGATGTTTTTGAGGCGCCTGGGGGGTATTGCTTGTTTTCACCTTGTGCGAAACGTTGATTTTCTTAAACAATCAATTTTGTCTCCAGGCCAAATGAAATTCGATGAGAAAATTTTATTTTAATATTTGGCGTGATAAAATTGCAAATTTTGGAGTTAGATGAATTTTGAAAATTGATGAAATTGAATAACTTGAGATTTTCGAAATTTAATTGTGAAATTGCATATTTTGGGGAAAATCTTGTAAATTGTTGGTGGAGAAAAATAGAAATTAAATAAAAATTTAAAATTGCCAAATTTGATTTAATTGCAAAATATTTCAAAATTAATTGCCAAATGGAAATTAAATTGCCAAATAGAAGTTAAATTGCAATTGAATTCATCCAAAGAAGAGGAAGCATATCAGACAAAGATCCACACCTTGAAGAGCTAGAAGAAGATCATAACAATTTTGAAGAGGTGATCCTTGGTGAACTTTCCCTCATGCTACAAAGTCAAATTCTTGAGGATGAGTTGGAAGAAATCTCTAGCACCCTTCATGAAAGAAGCAATCAAGTGGACAAGTTGAACAAGGAATTGCAAGTTACTACAAGTGAATCAAGATATGATGAAAAGTTTGATAAAGCATTCCAGGACATCATTACCACCATATTCTTTGGGGGGATGCTTAAGGATCTTGAGGAAGAAATACGAATGGAATCCTTGCCCAAAGCCTTTCAAGGTGATCAAGTTGTTGCAAGTGGCATGATTCACCATCAACTTCGACCTCCAGAAATTTTACCAGTTGAAATGGAAGTTGATGGGCAACTCACAAAGATGTATGATGGTTCTCCTATCAGTCTTGAAGGTGCTATGTTTGGTGAGAGTCTATATAAAGAATTGCAAGATGTTCCTAAAGAGAGTTCAAATGGAAATTACATGCTAGATGATGAAGCTCCTAGTGGTAAGGATATGCAAGGATTGTTAAGTGGTGATCAAGTTGCTCCCATGGAAAAGGAAAACAAAGAACAGTTTGGGTTGATGCTACAGTTGGATATTGTGTTCGAGCAACTTGGAGAGGCATTTGATGGGGAGAATATCAAGGAATCCTTGATTTTTGAGGATACACTTGAGGAGATTCACAAGGATGCATGGTTCATGTTTCACAAGGACAAGCCCCCAAAGACGATAGTTCATGAGCTTGATTCCAAGATTGATCCTGCCTTGACTACCAATGAGTTCGATGTAGATGTTAGAGGGAAGATTCATCACCAATTGCGACCTCCTGAAGCTGTGGATGATCAATTGAGGTTTGAACAAAAGTTACCACATGAAGCACACCAGGTTGTTTCTTTCCCTACTCTTAAGGATGAAAGGTATGAAAGTTATTATTTTGATTATGGAAATTTTGGAAAAGCAACTTGTACTTGGATTGATCATGGACCCTATGAGTTGCCTCAATTGTTGATTTTTCATGATAATTTTCTTGAGTTTGAGTTTGAGGTGACTAAATTTTTTTCAGAGTACAAGGATGAGTTTGCGAGATTGAGAACTATCACCCAAGCCTTGTTACTTTTGAACATCCTGAGAAACCATGTTAGATCCAATGTATATATTAGATCGGTTAGTGTTGTCCCTTTAGAGACTTGTACATAGTTAGGGTAGGTTTGTCTTGGACCATTTGGTTCGAGAGAGTAATTTAGTTTGCTTTCGTGTTTGGCTTAGATTAAGTTTCCTTTCAGTTGTTTAGAGTAGGTTTCTTTCCAGTGGGTTAGAGTAGGTTTCCTTTCAGTTGGTTAGTTTAGGTGTTTGAGGGAGCTCGAGTTTAATTTGCATCAAGTCATTTGACTTGAGATCTTTTAGCTTCTCTCAGTCGGTTGGGTAGTTTTGGCTTTGGAGCTTTGCAAGTGCAAAGGGGGTCCATGTTATCACTCGTGGACGAGGTGTGTAGATTTTTACACTTTTGGTGTCAGAACCTAGAGTTCGTCTTGTTCATTTCTTGAATACATTTGACAAGGTTCGGGGATTTTAGGGTGTGCTTAGTCGTTAGTCTATGGTAGGACTTGTACTAAATTTGGGTCAAACTCGATAGTGGCTCTTGAGTTACCTTTGACATGGTTACAACATTTTACTTGCACTTAATTGCTCTGAGTTCTTGGTGTTTTGAAGTGAAGTTGGACCTAGTGAAAATCATACACTTGCTTCAGCGCCACTGTGGTCTTCCAAACCCTCCGTGGGCTTCATTGCATATATGAGACTCATTAATGATATATAGAGAACTTCTATAGATTCGTGCATCATAGGGAATGTAAATGATATTTTGGTTTTTTTAGTGTTACATGAGAAAAATATCTCATCCATTTGAAGCACATCTTGTAATTTTTGAAAGAAATACAGCTTTTTTATGAAATTTGAAAAAGTGCTAGATTGCAAAAAATCACTAGTGCATTTAGACCATGTAGTTGAAGGAGAAATGTGAGTCGTTATGTAAAAGATAGAGGTTTTCACAGATTGGACCACTCCAAGGAGTGCTAGCCAGACCAGGAGTTTTGTTGGAGCAGTAGGGTACATGGGGAAGCTTATTCCGAGTAGACAATTTCCGTGTCAATCTTGTTGTGCTTTCTAGACATTGTTATTTATGCCCTTGAATATTGCTGTGACTTGCAAATGTTGTTCATGTTTCCTATGCAATACAACACTAAATTCTAGGCCTAGCATTCCAGTAAAAGTCATCCGTTGAAGTCAATGCAAATATGACAAAATTTTTGTGGTCAGTGAATTCTATCATGTGAGTGTGCTTGAGTGGTTACAGATTAGTATCTGTATCCAGTGTCTCTGGTATATGTCTTTAGCTGGGTGTTGAAGGGATCCGTATGACATCTTATATGATATTTTTGTTAAAAATACATTGCACATAAAGTTATTTCAACCTTGATGTATACACATTCTTGTGACTCTTCTGATTTCAATGCTAGTGTTGTGATTGCTGTGATGATTGGCATTGCCCAATGCGATTATTTTTGTTTGATCAGTTCTCAAAAATTTATTGACCACTAAAGTCGTTTTAGTCACCCTAGAAGTATAGTGTCTATTATCACCTCATGTTAACTTTAACCACCAGCACAAATTACTTACTTTTATATTGGGGCATACATACCATTGATAGATAGTGATTCAGACAACTCTTGCCACAACCTAATCTACAATTCTTTTTCATTTTTTTTACCAGATATACCCTGTAATGTAAATGAAGAGATGTTTTTGTTTTCTCATGTTTCATTTTTTTATCTTTTAGTATTGAGCATGGCTCCTGGATATGTATTACAATTTATTTATGCAAGATTTTTGTGAGAAATGTAATTTGGTACTTGGTCAACTAGTGAACGTATATGCATGTTATTTGGATATCTAAGACTTTTCTATTCAATTGGCAGTGGAAGTAATGATCACACGACCAAGTTTTGGTGTAGAAACCGTCCAGGGGATACAGGTCGGGACAAACACACTGGCTATGTTCAAGGTTTGAATTTTGTAGTTTGTTTTCCTGTATACATGTTGTGCCCTGATGGACTTTGGTGCCTTGCTATCTGTTTAAAGGTGACAATTTCAAAGCCTGCATTACCAACTAGTAATTACCCTTGTAATGTATCAACCACAAGTAAAATCCATTCCACTTTAGTTTAGTGCTTTGTAACAAGTTTATTGTTTGCACTTGCAGTGACAAATGAATGCTTCTTTGTTCAATGTAGCTTGATGGCTGTATGGACATAATTGAAATTTCTTTGTTTAGTATATTATGTTCTCATAATTGTAGCAATTGGTTAATTTATGTTATGTGCAGGATCTAGTGAGCAAAGCAATGTTGTCCCAGGCCGTTCATTTCAGACAGAAGGTCCAACTACTCCAGGACCATTTGGAGCAGGGGGAGCCATGCGTGTTGAAGGAACTATTCCAGGTGTTGGTGCTGCAATGCCTTTCATGCTTCCAACGCTGGATATGACTCCTCAGCCTGAACCACCACAACAGATGGTGCCGGGTTCAGCACCTCAAGGAGTGCAACCAGGAGGGCCTCATCCTCCTTTTGCTCCACATCCATCAATTGCTACATCAAGTCAACAAATGTATCAGCAGATGCAGCAGATTCCAACACAACAGCAACAGCAGCATCAAATGATTCCTCAGCTACAACAGTCTTCGACTTTACCACAGCAACCCCCAAATATACAACAGCAGTTGCAACAAGCACAGCAACTACAAGGTCCTCCCATGCATTTAGGATTGCATGCACATCCTCCACCACCACCACCTAGACCCCCATTTCCACAACCTTCACAATTAGGAATGCCTTCCTCAATGCCTCTTTCAATACCCTCTTCAATGCCATCCACTTTGCCTTCTGCTCCTATGCTTCATTCTAGTCAGTATTCTTCAATGGTACCTTTGTCAGGGCAATTAGCCCAAGGTTCATCAAATCAAATGAGACCTCAAATTTCTCAATCGCATGCACTTGGCTTGAATTCCATGCATTCAGGACAGGTATCTGGCTCAAGCCTTCCAACAAGCATAGGAGGCTTTGGGAATGGCATTACACATATATTGGAAAGTCAAAGCAGTGTTTCTGGAGCTCCACCTTTTCCAACTAATACGGTAGGAATGCAGCTTCAACCACATGCAACAATTGCACCGACTTCTGGAGTTTACAACAGGCCACAAGGTGGTCCCTTACAAACTTCATCAATAACTCCAGGACTTCATTCATACCAGGTATGCATTCTTCTTTTGAAAGCAAATTCAAGTGATAACTGTTTTTCCCTTTTTTGTCAGTTTTGTATAATTTGTCTATTAGGACTCTGAGAGACTATTAAAAGTTGATGTAAGGAGGTAAACAAAAAAGGCTGGTGAAAGCTTGTAAATTGTCAAGGCTTTTATGATTGGTATAATGACTTATCTGTGTCCCAATCTTATTGATATATTAGGGGTATTTTTTCAGCTTTTGAAAATTTCTCATACTGCTGTCATGTTTATTTGATTAACTTTCAACCTTCTTTATGAGATTGTATTTTGCCATTAGTGGGGCCAATGTTTATATTACTAAAATGTATTGCAATTGGGAATTCAATTACCAAGTTTTAGTGTTTATGTTTACTGGTACGCATATGACATGCTGTTGCAGCATATGGTAGGGTATTATCTCATAGCTGTATTTAGTCTAACCTATATACAAAAGAGGCATGTTATAAAAAGAACCGTATCTAGGACAGTTCTGATTGTAACATTGTGAGGGACAGAATCCCTCTTCAACGTTCCTCTAATATTGTAAGAGGAAGCTCCCTGATTATTCACTATTTGCAGAAGAAAGAAAAGTTATTCACAGTATTTACAACTATATGTATTTCATCTATATTTGACATGAATAACATAACATAAATTCATTTTAGAAAGAAAAAGATTGCACTCTTATCTGAATTAACATAGACTTTATATTTGCATGCAAAGAAAAAAGATTCAAATGTAAGCTTGGGCAATCTTCAGGATTCAACTTTCTATAATGACAACTCATAATCGGAGATTAAATCATGACTCAAAGTTTGATATTCAAATTCAGTTTTCTCCTTAACAAAAAGCTTTACATACAAAGTTAGACGGTGGAGTAATTGGCATAATCAGTTGGAAATTCAGAAGGGAGATCACCCTATTAAAGTGCAGAAGGCCGGTACGCATTTGTGCTAACAACTATATATGTGAATTTCTTTAGTTGTTTGGTAATTGCGAACTATTACCATGCCTAAAGTAACTTTTGAATAAATTAAATTTTAAACATATTGAAATTCAAATATTAAATTTAAGTGGGTTCATTTAATTCACCATGTCAAGTGATCACTCATCCCTGCCTTTTTCTCCGTCACAGGACCTGCCAAAGATTTAACTTAGCAGATTTCTTTTCAACTTCATTCTTCCTCGTGAGTTACCATCTGTAGCTGTTGACATCCTTTTTGATATTCTCCTCAATGGAGTCTGTATGCCACAAAATTGCATACTCATTTGAACATCACATCCACATTATTGGGCAATTATTTTGCTTGCTTTGGCTGCCTAGAGTTTCTACATTGGTGATTACGACTGATATTTCGATCAAATTCATTATGGATTTTTAGGAATGTTGGCTAGTTTGGTGAGATCTCATTTGAGGAAGTTGGAGAATTGTTTTTTATATCCTTTGAGGAAAAAAGCTCATGTTGATCATCCAATACATTGCCATGAAGTTCCTCAATAAGCTTTTTGACCTAGACTAACATCAAAATATTTGACTCGTGTTATTGTGTCTGGTTATTGCAGTCAGCAAAAGAGTTATTTTGAGGTTCTCAGAGGGAAATGAAAATGATTTTTCATTTTATCCGAATGTCAATAGTATAGGTCATAGCCAACGTTTTATTTTCTATGGGTTGTTGTTGTCACCATCTCCTCAGCTATTGCTGTCAGCAACATTTGATACTTAAGAAAATGAATGGAAAACATTTTGCTTATGGATGATAGATCTGGTCCCCAATCCACTTTTTTTGTCCATTTAGTAATTCTGTTTTTAAACTACAGTGTACAATCTACAACATTTTTAGCAGTCTCCCCAATGTGTGTATGTAGAGGAAATATCCCTCTTCTGGCCCCCCATTACCACTAGCGAGGAGGATATTTTCCCCAGTCACTCAAAGAGGGGATGTTTGAATGATGCCCTCAAGATTGTCAGTTGTTTCCACAATCTATCTATTTCATGATGACAATTTTGATTTATTTGTAAACTTTGAACAAACAAACAGCATAATGACATGTACAAATGGTTGACCTTGGCAAAAAGGACTACTTACATGGTATTGGAGGCAAAATAGACTATAAAGGGATCCATCAGTAATTTTGTCTAGTCAGATGCACACTCTTAACTTTGCGAAGTTGTTCAAATATTTGAAAAGATTTATGAATGACAATATTCCTATCTTCAACTGCAGTCCTCATTGTTTAGATCAGTTGGTATCTCCAGTTCTCTGAAGAATGAAGATTTGGTTAGAAATAGTGAGGACTTGTGGAGAAGAAGTTGAAAATGTAGTGATTAAATTATGAAAGATGGCATGCACCATGGACTATGCGACAGATGCTGCCTCCAAACCCCTTGAGGGGCATTGCCCCTTGACCTTGCATGGCCCCCCCAGATTCCTGCTCTGATATATATATATATATATAGATTACACCGAGTTTACGAGACGGGGGATGGGGGATGGGGGACGGGGAAATGGGTTTCTGGATGTTTGTTTTTGGCCGGAGCAAGGGAAGGCTACTATATATATATAAATCTGAAATTTCAAATATATTCAAGAATTTCAGAATTACATAACATTATAACATTCATCATAGCAACATAATATTATTTATAATTATTAATCTAAAGACTAAAATCATTGAATCAATTATCAATGCCATTCATTGAATCATCATAGAACATAGCATCAAATGAATCAAATCGAATCATCATAGAATAGGAACATAGGATGGCATCAAATGAATCAAATGAGAGTTCAATTCTTAGTTTCATACATTCATAGATATAATTCATTGAAACAATGAAACATATCCAAAGTTCAAATGTCTCTCCTCTCTGCAAACACTTCTGCAAACTCTCCAAAGCAAAGTCCTTGGAGAAACTAAGCAAGCAAAGAGTCAAACACAGACCTCTCTTCTCAAAATGCAGACCTCTCCTCTCAAACATAGGCCTCTCACAATGCACAGCCGCGACCTCTCATATTGCACAGCTGCATCAAAAGAAAATGGAAAAATAAAATTGAAACATAATAAAATAATGTTCAGCACTTATCTTATAACATATTTTATTATTTTGATAATGTTCAGGGCTGACATGAGGCAAGGAGCCCATAGAAGGGTAAAAAATTTGCAAATATTTGTAAAAAGTTGTTTTGAATGCCTTTTGCTATTGGAAATGGCAATTTGTCCATGGGACGATTAGGGGATGGCTTAGCCGTCCCGAGGACGTTCAACACAATTTGGAAACTTGGTTGACCGTCCCTGTGTTTCAAGGACGATCAATGCGAATAGGAAACTTGGTTGACTGTCCTGCGTTTTGGGGACGGTTTCCGATTTTTTGGCTGATCAGGGACGCCTTGGAAATGTCTCCAGTCGTCCCCTTGTCCCCGAAACTATTTCCATTTCCGAAACATGGGCCTTAGGGGTGGAAACGCGTTTCGAGGTAACATTATAAAATTGAAACATTATAAAATAAAGTTTAGCGCTTATCTTATAACATATTTTATTATTTTGATAATGTTTAGGGTTGACATGAGGCGAGGAGCTCACAGAAGGGTAAAAAAAATTGCAAATATTTGTAAAAAATTGTTTTGAATGCCTTTTTCCATCGGAGATGGCAATTTGTCCACGGGACAGTCAAGGGATGGCTTAGTCGTCCCAGGGACGGTCAACGCGAATAGGAAACTTGGTTTTCGATTATTTTGGTTGATTGGGGACGACTTGGAAATGTCTCTGGCCATCCCCTCATCCCCGAAATTGTTTCCGTTTCCAAAATGTGGGCCTTAGGGGTGGAAATGCGTTTCCGAGTAACATATATATATATATATATGCACTGTACAATGATTCAAGAGGTCTGTCATTTTTTTACATACATTTTTGCACTGCCTAGCTGCTATCTCCCCACTGCCCACAAATCTAGACCCTTGGTCCCTTCATTCTGGAACTCCATGGAACTATGAGTTTTAGTTCCATTTTCAAGATATTGGTGTTTTGATTTTGATCAATCAACCATTTGGAGTAGATCAAGAAAGGTCTACCTTTTGAAGCATAGCAGTTATTGAAGAGGTTTATCATCTTTAGTAGTACCTTCTAGATTTGTTCTCAATTTGAATCAATTATTGTTGAAGCTAAAGCTGTTAATAGCTCAATGTATAATGTCCATTTCATCTTCACGTTTGGTACAAAAATTAGCTAGAAAGAAGAAATATGCATTTGAATATTTCCCAAAATAGCCTCAATCTTCCCAAATGTCAAAGTTATAAGAGTTTTTTGTCATACAATTTAAGATTTTATTTTTTGATCTCCTTGAGATTCTTGGCTACTGAAACATATTTACAAGAATAATTTTGATAATACTCGGGAAAGGGAATATGTTTCGTGTTTACCAAAATGCATTTGGTCCACCAAAGCAATTTGCCTGCAGAACTTAATCAACAACTTCTAACATATTTTGGTAATCTATGTGGAAGACCACTATAGCTGTAGACTGTAATTAATGTGAATGTTTGTAAATGATTGACCAGTTATTCCATTTTGCCATCATTGTCATCCCTTAATTAGAAATCCTTTTAGCAATTCTATACTGATATGGGACGAAGATATCATTTGCCCGCATGTAATTGACCTTTTTGCCTTTGTTGTTTAATTGAGGATTATGTTTGACATTGTTTAGTGAAGGATTGAGAAATGAACCCTTCTTTATCCATTAAAGACACACATCCTAGTCAATGCATGTACCAAAAAAGAAGTATTACCAAAGATGATCTATTCCTACACCCATATTAAAACTTCATAAGCCTCACAACAACCTATCAACTAGCTCGTAGTTTAACCATATCTTTCATAGAATCAATAAGTTTGGTCAAAGTATTTGTAGGCATTTTTTACTGAAATGAGGGCAATATTTCTATATTTTAGGATTCCTAGCATATATTAAATGAAATGTATGTTATGAGCAGAAATTTAAACTGTTGATGTTTGTAGCATCGGTCAGATAAATAATACTGACTATTTGATTATTATGAGAAATGATTTATTATATATATACATATATATCAATATATATAATAATTGATATTACTATATACATTGATATATATATAAAGTTAGATTATAATTATTCTCATAATAACTAAATAGTTAAATTGATAAAATAAATTAATGAATAGACATGTCCCATGAAGGGACATGTCTCTTCTTGTCCTTGTCATGTATATATAAGAAGAGATCGATGCATTGGAAAATACATACAATCATAATAGTGTGATTACATTTGCAATCGATCTCTGGAATTTAACATGGTATCAAAGCTAGGTTGCAAATGTAAGAGAGTAGTTTGTTGATGGTGAATGTGTGATTGTCTCAAAAAATAGAGTCTCAGTACGAGGACCATATCTTACAAATGCACTATTGGATTTTGCTGAATTTTGGATATGTTGGTGATAAACAAATTTAGAAGAATCTCACCCGAACGATTGGAGAGAAAATGTCAGGTTCAAAAGTTATGACCAACAGTGTACGGGTCTATGCAAAATTTGTAAAAGAGTGAGGTTCCTTCTTTAAAAGCCTAACCGCTTGAAGGGAGATCCAATCATATTGAAGGTTGTCATAGTGTATAGAACCTTTGGATATTCAAGAAAGGTCATGTGAAGAATTATGGTAATGTTCAAGAACGGCGACATCATTTTGTGAATTTGCATGATATTTTCTATATGGGCTCACCTTATAGAATGAAATACTTGAAATTCATAAAAGATAAGTATTTCATGTTTTATTAATGCACATAATTTTTGAGTTTGTAATTCATGTTATACTATTGGTTAGTAAAATCTTGTATGCTTCTATCATTGGTATTTTCGGTCGAGATAGTTTAGTGAGCTATTTGTAATCTCTCTCTGACATACCTTTAGGACAAAAGCACAAGATAATTGCATTCAAGGGAGAGAGAACTTGATGCTTGCAAACGAATTGATGATTGAGACTAGATGCAAAGGGCGTCTGACATTTCCAAAGAGGTCAAGAAATTGATAAACTTGAGCTTCAAAGGGAGCAGATGGTTCAGTCAACTTGTGACAATCTTGATCATATTGATTGAGAGGGAGTTCACTATTGAAGGTGACACTTCTGAGGTAAACTTGATATAATTGATTATTATAATAATGAATCATGAATGTTTTTAATGGGCCTGCCCCTGTGTAAATCATGAGGAAGTGACGACTTCCAAATGATTATCACTTATATTTGCAAAAGTTATTGGAAGGTGATGATCTTACAATAACTTGATCTTCTATTGTGATAGACATCTTGTGATGGCTAAAACAGATCATGATAGATGGCATCTTCCATTGTGATAGACATCTTGTGATGGCTGAAACAAATCATAATAGATGGCATCTTCTATTGTGATAGACATCTTGTGATGGTTGAAACAGATCATAATAGATGATGTGAATGTTCTTATGGTAAGTGCACATTACCTATGAACATTTATTGAGTACTTGTTGTTATTATTATACCGGTTACTGAGAGGGGGGGTGAATCAGTAAAACTAATCTCAATTACCCGAAACTTGCATTACAGATCTTGTAATAAAAACAGAAAGTTAACAATCGTTTACTAGCATAAGCAGAACCACTCAGATCAACACAAGTGTTTATACGTGGAAACCCTCGGTTAGAAGGAAAAACCACGGTGAGACAGAGCTCACAACTTCACTATTGTAGACTGAAGGCACCCTATTAGGAGCTTACAAAGCACTGGTCATAGTGCTACCCGGTTAAGGGATTTTTACAAAGATCGGTTAAGATCTGAACCCTGTTAAAAGTTGCCTGGTTACAGAACTTTGAACATCAACAAAGATGTTACCCTATTAGGGGATTTTTACAATGAACTGATTAGGTCCACCCTAATATAGGGATTTGAATATGCTTTCACTATTGATAAAAATAATGATCTGTTATGACACTGAATGTCTGATTAGATCATACCTCTTTCTCTGGTTGCCTGGCTGTTGATCTCTGCTACCTCTGTGTCTGCAGCTCTTCTCTTAGAAGATGTCTCTCCTCTTATCTATGCAATCACCCATAATCAACAACAACTTTCTTGCGTCCTATGACCTGTATTTATACAAGAGTTCACCGTAATGAAACCCTTAACTCACAGAACCGCCAAACTGTAAGCTCCACAATGAATCATGCAATTAGCGACAAAACGTGAGTAATGATCTGGAGTTCACCATGTAAGACATCCGCCAAGGATAAAGCTAACTCTTGTTACAAAGTTAACTCCCATATAGTCCGGCTTTTAACTGAAACTGATCCTCTTAATCCAGTGCGGATTTTTAGCTTGTCTTAGACCAAAACTGGTGCAATCTTGTATCCAGTTCACCTTATACATGCACTCAGAAACCGGTGAGTGTTGTTTAGATTAGTCTACCGGTGAGTGCACTTCTTTTCATCTACTGGTGCATATTTGGTATTGCCTGGCGACCGGTGACTCCTTACCGATACAACGTGTTTGTGGATGAACACTGATGACAACTTAAATTCCTAACAATGTTCTCCTTTGTCATTGGTGGCAAAACTTGTACACAAACTTCACAATACATACCTTGTATCGGTGGAACAACACTTGCCCTATTCGGAACTTCCCCTGACTGAATGCTCCGATTTATTGCGTTGATCCTGCAGATTCTGCATTGACGCATCTTTTACTCTTCTTCCCCTTTTTGCCTCTATAAGACAAAGGGTAACATTTTTCTTCACATTTGAAGCTTTGTGAAGACATCCTTATATATTGTTTTGGCTGAATGAAGGAATGGGGTCCATTTACCGGTTATATATTCTGAATTCTTTTGGGCTGTAGTCAGAGAAATAATGATATTCTCCATGTCTTCTATAGTTTTGTACGCTGGTTCACTGATGATAGCTTCTGTAGAGGATACAGTTGAATTCATGATGTCAAATGTTGGTGCCAAGAACATTTGAAATCCAATAATATCTTGAATCCTCTTATTTTTCTCTTCAGCAATTTTCCTCTGTGCGAGAGTTAGATTGGACATTTCTCTGCTGTAGGTTGTTGCGGTTTTGTTCTTTATATCAAATTGAGAGGATAATGCTTTGATCTCTTCTGTTATATCGGCAGACTTCTCTGACAAATCTTGCAAAAATACTTCGAAATTTGATGTTCTACTCATCAAGCTTCCTGCCTCTTGAAGCTGTTGTTGGAGGATTCTCAAGTTGGTTGTCACATTTACTTTGATATCATCAACCTGTTTGTGGAGTATTTCTACTCTTTTCTTTTCGTAGTGGTCGGCTGCCATTATTTCTGGACCTGTTAGATCCTCACTGATTGCTTGCACCAAAACTTCCAGCTGATCTATGACCGGTTCATCTTCATCTATATCAGCATCAGGGACAAAGTTGTACAGGATGTTCTTTACATTGGTCAGGACCATATCCTATTTTCTTTTGGTCAATTATTTTAGTTGCCTTGTTGACATCTTATTGACGTCTACCACTGTATCTATAATCCTGCTTCTTTTTGCTTCCTTTCCTTTGGCAATGATAGTTTCCTTTTTGAAGGGGAGCTTGGAATGTCTTCGTGTTCTTGCTGGCCTTGTTCTTCCTCTAGTCTTAGTTGCTCTATGTGTACAGGGATCTCTTATTCTTGCCCCTTAGTATCTTCCATTGCTTGATGAGCTCTACTTTCCGATTGGACTTCTTCCGGTGGCTTACTACCTTCAACATTTTGTTGTTGTTCTCCCAATGGGTTTTCTTTTTGCTGCTGCTCCTCAGTTGTATGGAGTTCCCCTATGGGTATATCAATTTCTGCTTCTTGTTCATTAGTTAAGAACTCCTCTGTTTGAACTTTTTCCTTTTTAGCAAAAGATCCTTCACCATTTGTGTGTTCCTCCTTTGATGTTTGCACTGGTCTATTTCGATCCTGAGGACCATATTTCTCCAATGCCGTGAAGTCATAATTGTTCCAATAGTCTAGAGTGTCTTTGTAGACTTTATTCTCATATCCATTCAATATCTCTGCGACTCTATCTAATGTTTTTAGGTTCATGGATGCTTCTTCTAGTAGAAGCTTTATTCTTTCTTCACTAAATCCAGGCCGGACCTTAAGTAGTGTGTCCCTAGTGATTCTGGTATTCATGCCTAGACCGGTTTTCCATTTTGATTGTAGCCTGTTGTTTAGTTCCGGTGGGAACTTGGACCTGTAGTCTCTTGGAGTCCTATGATAATCCATGAAGGTCTCTACAATCCTGACAATCAGCTTTTGTTTGTCCTCTTCATTTAGTACACTATACCATTTGGCTACATTGTCCACTTCTCCAAAGTCCATAACCTCAATTATTAAATCATCAACATGCCTAGGTTGAAAGTTGCCTTTGCTTGGTGATATGAGAACCGTTGGATTCGTTGCCTGTCCCTTGGTTAAATCCACTAGTGCCGGTGCTTCTTCTCCAAGTACTCCTTTCCCTTTACCGATGTCAGGTGCCGATTTAGCTATTGTTCTTTGTGCTGCTTCTTGTTTTGCTTGTTGCTGGGTTTGAAGAAGTTTGGTCCATAGTGCGACTTCTTCATTGTGTACCTTCTCAATTTCTCCAATAAGCACTAGGCCTATCCTTCTTATAGTTGCAAAAGTTTTCTGATGAAGTTCAGCTTGTTCTGCTGCCTCATCCAAAGTAAGGTGATTTTGAACCTTCAGAAGAATCCGCTTCCTCAATTTTGTCTTTGTCTTCATCACTGCTCAATTCATATCTTCTTCTTACAAAGCCTAAATTTCCAACCTTCTTCAGTCCTTCCACGATTTTGTCAATTGTGGGCTTGGCTCATCTAGGTGGATCCTCCTTTGATATTTTTCCATTCTTCTTCCTAATCAGAGGAACTATGACTTCGGGGTCTGTTTCTTCTTGTTCTTCCTCTTGGATGCTAGGTGCCAGTTCTTCTTTCTTCCTTCGGCCTTTGGGCTGTTCTGTCATTGGTTTCTTCCTTGGTGGGGGCGTCCTTTTGTAGACAATTTTGATTGGTGCCCTTTTTGACAGATTCTGAAGAATTTTAGTGTACATGCCGAACCGATTGGCACCAAGATCCAAATTTGCATCATTTAATGCCTCAGCATATGCCTTAGCAACTTTGGCTGAGATCTCGTAACCCAACTCAGGAGCATACGCATCTCTTGGCTCAATTGCTTGAATAATGCAGTTGTCGGTGGTGACCAAAAAACATACCTCATCCTTGTAATGTTCAACAATTGCCGACGGAATTCTTTTCCTCTCGTGCATCTCTAGTTGAAAGGCTTCGAAATGTTTGGTCATAGCATTGCTTAACTGGTCTCCCTGTCTATTTGCCATTTCAGTGATTTGATGCATGATTGGTTTGTCGGTTCTCCAATTCACTTTTCCGAAACCTGGGAAGAAATCTAAGTAGAAAAAGTATAGGTACATCAGAAGGGTTCCATACTTCATAGATTTCTTTTTCACAACTCCAAGCTTCTTCATATTTTCAAAGATTTGGTTCTGAATCATTGCACAAATGTCGTATTGGACATTTTCGTGCATGATGCGATGCGCAACATGAATTGCACCACCTGGTACGCTGTTTAAGTTGCTTGACTGACAAACTTTATATCTGATGACAGCGGACACGAAACGTACTCCTTCATCTTCAATGTCGTTTATAGTCATGAGTCGACCGTTAGACTTCGACTTGGTCAGCTTGTTGACAATAGTATTGGAGATGGTGCGTAGGGGTATCGCTTCCCCTTTGTCACTGTACCCGGTCACTCTGTGGAGATCCTCTTTGGTGATCTTGTGACATGCACCTCTGTTGAGCTAGAATCCTGGTTCATGAAGACGGCTCAGCACCAGTCTAATTTGGTCCTCCCGGAAGATTGCAGGGTAGCACACCATTTATTAGACCGGAAGATACCAGATTGGCATATTTGTCGAGAAGTTTTCCTTCACATAGCGACACATACCCTCCTTGAATAAAGGTTTCTCCGAGTTCTTCCTGTTTGGCGTGAATGAACCTTGTAACATCCTCGGTCAAGAGGACACCTTTTGGTATGGAGGAGAGAGCCCCAGCCATGTCGTTTTCTCTGTTCTGCACAAGCAAGATGTTGTATGCTGGTCTGTTCACTTGATCTCCTTTGATCAACTTCACGGTAGCGGAAGATGAAGCCATTCTTGCTAACCGGTAATTTTGCAGATAGTGATTTCTCAGTGATCAAAGCGTGAAAATAATACTTAGCACAAGAATTCGTAAATCGCAAAGTAAGCAAAGTGAAAACTTATGAGTGATTTCTTTTTCTTTTATAGGGTTAGGTTATAACGGTAATTACCAAACGGCTAAAGTAACAAATGCTTTACCTACTTTTTCATTCCGTTTTGCCAACCAATTGATTGTAAACTTGCCTTACCGGTTAATCTTGTAGACCAAGTGAGTCTGATTCTCACTAGTCATACTGGGAACGGTAGTGGATCTACCGATTCCCTCTAAACCCTCATGGTTTAGTTTGCTGAAGAAATATCGCCATCAACAGATGGTGATCTTTCCTCTATCTTCTCTTCAGCGGAGATCTTTGATTCTTTTACGAACCAAATCTGTTTGACTGTTTTCTTAGTCTTTTCTTCCTTGTTCATCTTCTCTTCAGATTTAACCGGTTCTTTCTCCTTGCTGGATGACCGGTTTCTGCACTCTTTGGCTTTGTGTCCCACTTTGTTGCAGTGATAGCAGATTACTCCAGTTGCTTTCCATGAGTTCATTCTTTTCGTGTCAGTTGACTGGTTGCGAGGGCCATTGTAGTTGTGTAATCCACAGTTCACACAGTTCACTGTACTCAGGTCCTTGTTTCTCTTGGTGAGTACTGGTCTTGGGGATCTAAATGCCATTGTCTTGGATCTGCATTCTTGTGCTTTGTGTCCAAATTTATTGCATGCATAGCAGTACCCTCTGAAGCTTCCCTTGCTGCTGCTGGACACAGATGTGAGACTGGACCAGCACTCACTGGTCTTGTGGCCCTTTTTACAACAGTTCTTGCAGCAGCTATTGTTGGTCCTTACCAGTGCATTCCTGCAGTTATTAGTCTTATGACCCGATTTCCCACAGTGTTTGCAAGATGTGTTAGGGAAATTCTTACCTTTTTGCATCAGCGATTTCATCTTATCCTTCTTGAATGCTTTTGCCCTAGAGGGCTCACCATTCTTTTTGGCATTTTCACCGGTGAAACCAAGACCAGTCTGATCTTTGTGTCTTCTCAGTATTTCATTTGTCTCTTCAAGTTCGTTCACCTACTCCTTTAGTTGATGCAATTCTTGAGACAATCTATTGCATGCTTCATTCCTATCATGCCAGCCTTTTGGCATGTGGGCATTTTCTTGGGTGACACTTTGCATGTCTTCGTGAAGTTGTAGAATGATAAGTTCATTTGCCCCTATGGCCTCCACTGCCCAGTCCCTTGCTTTCTCAAAGGCTGTCAGAGACTTGACTGTCAAATTTCTTTCATCTTCAGCTTTTCTCTTTTTCTCGATTAGTTCAGTTATCCTCAGGGCATTGTCTTCTTGTTCTCTTTTAAGATTAGAGATCTCATTGATCAGGATCTGATTCTTTTCCATGAGTTCAGATACTGCCTCCTCAGCTTCGTCAGATCCACTCTGCCCAGAGAGTTCATCGATGGTTTCATTGCTCTCATTCAGCTGTAGTGCTAGCTCCTTTCTTTTCGCAAGTGATCTCCTCAATCTGTTTTCCAGAGAGGTGATGATGTCATTGGCTTCCTCTAGTTGCTTTTGATACCGGTAAACCTCCATGATCTTTGTCTCCAGCTATTAGGCTTTGAAGTAGAGAGAACCGTGCTCTGATACCAATTTTTATTATTATACCGGTTACTGAGAGGGGGGGGGGGTGAATTAGTAAAACTAGTCTCAATTACTCGAAACTTGCATTACAAATCTTGAAATAAAAACAGAAAGTTAACAATCATTTACTAGCATAAGCAGAACCACTCAGATCAACACAAGTGTTTATACGTGGAAACCCTTGATTAGAAGGAAAAACCACGGTGAGACAGAGCTCACAACTTCACTACTGTAGAATGAAGGCACCCTGTTAGGAGCTTACAAAGCACTGATCATAGTGCTACCCGGTTAAGGGATTTTTACAAAGATCGGTTAAGATCTGAACCCTGTTAAAAGTTGCCTGGTTACAGGACTTTGAACATCAACAAAAATGTTACCCTGTTAGGGGATTTTTACAATGAACTGATTAGGTCCACCCTAATATAGGGATTTGAATATGCTTTCACTACTGATAAAAGTAATGATTTGTTATGACACTGAATGTCTGATTAGATCATACCTCTTTCTCTGGTTGCCTGGCTGTTGATCTCTGCTACCTCTGTGTCTGCAGCTCTTCTCTTAGAAGATGTCTCTCCTCTTCTCTATGCAATCACCCATAATCAACAACAACTTTCTTGCGTCCTATGATCTGTATTTATACAAGAGTTCACCGTAATGAAACCCTTAACTCACAGAACCGCCAGACTATAAGCTCCGCAATGAATCATGCAATCAGCGACAAAACGCAAGTAATGATCTGGAGTTCACCATGTAAGACATCCGCCAAGGATAAAGCTAACTCTTGTTACAAAGTTAGCTCCCATATAGTCCGGCTTCTAACTGAAACTGATCCTCTTAATCCGGTGCGGATCTTTAGCTTGTCTTAGACTGAAACCGGTGCAATCTTGTATCCGGTTCACCTTATACATGCACTCAGAAACCGGTGAGTGTTGTTTAGATTAGTCTACCGGTGAGTGCACTTCTTTTCATCTACCGGTGCATATTTGGTATTGCTTGGCGACCGGTGACTCCTTACGAATACAACGTGTTTGTGGATGAACACTGATGACAACTTAAATTCCTAACACTTGGTGAATATCATGAGACTTGATAATCTGCAAGCCATTACTCTGAGCACTTGGTGAATATCATGAGACTTGATATTCTGCAGGCCAATGCTCTCGATATTATGAGATGATATCTTTATGAACTCTTGAGTACTTGGTGGACATCATGAGAATTTATGTTGGTAGGCCATTACTCTAAGCACTTGGTGAATATCTTGAGAGTTGATATTTTGCAGGCCAATGCTCTCGATATCATTAGATGATATCTTTATGAACTCTTGAGTACTTAGGTGAATGTCATGTGTTGACATTCTGATAGGCCAATACTCAAGATATCAAATGGATACAATCGCGGATGGACGCAATCCACTTGAGGACTTGTGGATAGAATCATCGATGGAGGCAATCCACACATTGAGACTATGTTTCTATTGATTACATCATGAGGATGATGCCTTTATTGCTTACATCATATAATTGATGTTATCAAGTGTCTTAAGTGTTGACATTGGATTAATTTATCCTCCCTAGCTAAGAGGGAGTGTTGATGTTTGTAGCATCGATCAGATAAATAATACTGACTATATGATTATTATGAGAAATGATTTATTATATATATACATATATATCAATATATATATAATAATTGATATATATATATATATATATATATAAAGCTAGATTATAATTATTCTCATAATAACTAAATAGTTAAATTGATAAAATAAATTAATGAATAGACGTGTCCCATGAAGGGACATGTCTCTTCTTGTCCTTGTCATGTATAAATAGAAAGAGATCAATGCATTTGGAAAATACATACATTCATAACAATGTGATTACATTTGCAATCGATCCCTGGAATTTAACATAAACATATAATTGTTGTTGGAGTATTTCTATGTTTGATATTTTTATTTACCAATGGTCTGCATAGTGGTAATAGAATGAATCCAGCTCTAACAAATCCCTCACCTTATATTAGTGGAAGACACCTCAAAGCATGAGCAAGGAGGAGCTCAAAACTTCTTTTTTTAGGTTAGTCATCACAAAACCCTAGGACCTAATGGGCTCTTGGCATTATTTAATCAAGCTTTTTGGCAAATTGCTAGAGAGGGTTGTAGAGGAATTGGAGAAGAACAAAAGAGTGTTCATTCAAATCAATGCTTTCACAAACTCTTTGTAATATAATTTAGAAGATCTTCAAATTACTTGCAACCAAACAACAAGGATTATTTGCAGATCTTAAGAAATTTGACATGTCTAAAGCATTTGGTAGATATGAGCAAAACTTCCTCTAAACCTCAGCAAAGTTTCATTTCCACAAACAATTGATTGATTGGACATGAAGATGTATTTGCATTACCATAAATGGAGGAACTAGTCAAGCAAATCCTCTCAACCCTACCTTTTTCTTATCATAGGAAAAAATGCTACTACAAAGTCCCACTAATAGTAAAGGGAGGAAGTTGTTGATGTGAGTTTTATACCGCTACAACATGTAGGATGAAACACTTAATGTTCCAAGACGAAACACCAAATATCTAATCCTCTCTTGAATAAGGAAGCTCATATGCTAAACAATGTTTTTGGATTGTGTGATCGAATGAGACAACCCCAAGGTTCCTTCTTATTGTGGACTTAACTCAATTATAATGATGTGATATGTTGGGTATCACAAAGGGACTTACGTTGTTCACTCAATGGATAACAACTACTCCAAACACTTCCAACCAAAATAAAGGGTTTAGAAAGTTATTCTACCCCTAGAATGCAAGAGATGATAAATGCCTTTGTGACTCTACTAGACTTAGTTTAGCCATCAACATCAACCAAGCTAGTTTAATCTCCTAAGGTAAATGTGAGATGTTCAAACTATCACCACTCCATTAACACCATTCACCGATTCATATCAATGTGCAAGCAATATTAAAGTAAAGCTCATAAATATGGCAGTTGACCACGCAAGGCAAACTTACAAGCAACTAGTGTTATGGTCTAAACGAGTTCAACAAAGATGCATTCATAATTACTTTCATCCAACTAAACACTATTTCTAATCAACATAAGTAAGTCCTACTCCAAGTGAGGAAATGTAGAAACCATGCAATACTCCAAAATGATTCAAGTAATCCACCATGAAGACCAATAATGAATTAAGAACAATTTTGGCAGTATTATTGCAACAATCTCTCCAAGTCTCTCCTTTACAAATGAGAGGAGTGAGGTTTATATAGGAGCCCCAAATACAATGAACGACTGGGCCCCAAATACAATGAACGACTGGGATCAATTTAAAATTAATGGTCCAAATTAATCCTTGAAAAACCCTAATTAGGGCAACCACAAATAGCCAATAAAAAAAGGCACCAACATGTAGGCCAATGGGAGAACTACATTGACTTGAAATACATATCCACTTGAAAATGCACTCCACATGCACACTTGAACTAATCTGATTGGATGAGGGTGAATGGACGCCACCTTAGCATGTTTATTCAATCCTTGTCTCAATTCCATCTTTCAACTTCACCTCCTTTAGGAAACCTTCCATTGAACCCGTCCCTGAACTTGGTCCTATTATCTTGACTTCCTCGGAGCGATTAGTTTCTCCATGTTGATCAGACTTGTAAATTTTCATGTCCTTAGATGTTTGATGATGACAATCTTTCTCATTTGTAGACCTTTCCTCCTTGTATAATTTGATCATCCTTGTGTAGTGAAGTCCTCCTTTCTCATTGGTTGGAACATCCTTGATACCATTATCCATTACCTCCTTGGCTTAGAATCCTTTAGTCTTGATCCCTTTTATGCATGGGATTCCTTGAGGGAAAATTGACCCTCATGGGGACAAATTGGAGTCCCTAACAACTTGTCCTTGAATTGAATCCTGTTTGATCCTTATGGAAAATTGATGTGAATAGGGACAAGTTGATCTCCCTATAAGATAGTCCTTATTCTTCAAGCATTTAATCAAGTGGGGAGTTGACATGGATAGGGATGCATGAATGTCCTTGTAGCCTTGTCCCTGTTCATGTTCCTATGCCAACCTTGGTGTTGCAATCATCCTTGCATATGGAAAGACTGTTGTGAGGTTTTCACACCATCGCCCCAAAATATTTGGGGACCCCCTTTTTTTTTGAGCAAGCCTTGGCAATTTTTCCTAGATCCGAGAGTTTGGGTGCCTTGGCGAATTTTTGGGTGATCCAGAGGTTTTGAAATGAAAATTTTACACCTGGGATATTTTTGAAGTGCTTGGGAGGGTATTGCTTGTTTTCACCTTGTGCGAAACGTTGATTTTCTTAAATAGCGATTTTGTCCCCAAGCCAAATGAAATTCGATGAGAAAATTTTATTTTAATATCTAGCGAGATAAAATTGTAAATTTTGGACTTGATTGAATTTTGAAAATTGATGAAATTGAATAACTTGAGATTTTCAAAATTTAATTGTGAAATTGGATATTTTTTGGGAAAATCTTGTAAATTTTTGTTGGTGGAGAAAAGTGGAAATTAAATAAAAATTTGATATTAAATTGCCAAATTTAAATTTAAAGTTCAAATTAGAGATAATAAATTGCAAAAATAAAAATGGATAAAATTGCCAAATGGAAATTAAATTGCAAAATGATTTTTGGGTTGCAAAATAATAAAAAATTAATTTTGGTTGTCATGATTAAATGCATTAAAATTATATTTTTTGGGCTAAGTGTTTGTAATTTAGAAATTTAAATTGGGCCCCTTTGTGTGTTAAATTCAACGTATTTTAAGGCCTAGGAGGTGTGAAATTCAAGGCAAGTTATTGGGTCCACAATGGGGAGGGTTTAAAGCTATATTGGAGGCCTAAATGACCTTTTTTCAAAATTTCAATTTTAGGGCCTATGATAATTTCGGATTTGGCTAATTTAAACCGATAATTTTGCACTAGGTTGACCCAATTTTAAATTAAAATAAAATCCCCTAGGGCTGGGCAATTTATTTCATTTAATTCATGTTTAATTTGGCAATTTTAATTTTTTGTTTTTCCCTCCTCCTACAAAGTCGGCCTTGCTTTTTTGGAGGCAAAATTTGGTATATAAGGGGAGCTCTCCCCCACTTCATTTCACCATCTCATTCACTTCTCTCCTTTTCTCTTGGCAGTCCGAAAAAGCAGTCCGAAAAAGTAGAGCGA
Organism: Chamaecyparis obtusa; assembly: GCA_027943335.1. NCBI lineage: Eukaryota > Viridiplantae > Streptophyta > Pinopsida > Cupressales > Cupressaceae > Chamaecyparis > Chamaecyparis obtusa. Next base: position 538,457 of record BSBK01003794.1, on the reverse strand, counting down.
AAAAGCAGTCCGAAAAAGTAGAGCGAAAAAGCAGTCCGAAAAAGCAATTCGAAAAAGCAGAGCGAAAAAGCAATCCGAAAAAGCAGAGCGAAAAAGCAATCCGAAAAAGCAAAGCGAAAAAGCAGTCCGAAAAAGCAGATCCGAAAAGCAAATTCGAAAATTGGAGAGTTTGATGAAGAGAAGAAGCTTGAGTTGAGGCAAATCAGATTTGTAATAGAAGAATTTATTGATAGAAGATTCATAGCAATCAGATTTTGAGAGTGAATTGGAGAAGGGGAGATCTTCTTGTGGAGATAGAAATTTTTTGAGAATCAAGCTAAGCCAATTACATGGAGAAGGAATTCCAAGCTTTGTTTTTGGTGAGTGGCCTATCTTTTCCTCTCTCTTTAATTGCTTTCATTTCATTGGTGCTAGTTTAGGTGTTGAAAACTAATTTCAAGAGTAGAGTTAGGTATTTGGATATTAAGTAGATTACTCGATTGTCTTGATTGGCTTTTTTCCCTCAAGTTCTCGCTTGCATTTCATCATTGCATTTCATCTTAGGCGAAGATTTGGAGTGATAAGTGTAGTCCATCTTAAGGTAACGGCGGGGAGTGATAAGTGTAGTATTCCACCCCTAGGCGAAGATTGGAGTGATAAGTGTAGTCCATCTTAAGGCAAAGGCGGGGAGTGATAAGTGTAGATTGCATTATTGCATTTCATTTTAGGGAGAAGATTGGAGTGATAAGTGTAGTCCATCTTAAGGTATCGGCGGGGAGTGATAAGTGTAGTATTCCACCCCTAGGCGAAGATTGGAGTGATAAGTGTAGTTTCACCAGCATTGTAGAAAAGGCGGGGAGTGATAAGTGTTTAGGATGGCTGATGTTAATGCAAGCAAGCGACCCAAAGGAATTAATGCTGAAATAGGAGACAAGGAAGTCATGATACCCAATTCCAACTTCCGCTCAAAATTGAAATGCGTTGGAGACACCAACATTGGTACCTTTGATATGATTCAATTAAGAGAGAGGTTGAGAGACAGTCAGTCACCTGTGGCAAAGAGGATCAGATAGTATGGATTTGTGCAAGGAAGTGTTCAGTCTACCCCAGCAACAGACGTGATACAACAGAATTGGTTACATCAAGTCATCAAGGCTCACAAAGTCAGATTGCAAATCAGAGTGCAGCGCCTTCATCGTGCTTCTCAGTCAAATCCCAAGCTATGCTAAAGGTACACAGTTTGATCCTTTGATGTTTTATTTTATTGAAGAGATTGAGAATGGTTAAGGAAAATTGATTGGATTAGGATCACTAGCATGAATTTAGAGTTGCAACTTAGATAGTGCAAAATCGGAAGCAAGTCTACATGGGGTCCTACTTCTTCAATTCGGGTGCAAGACTACTAGTGATGCTTTGCCAGTCGAACCAAATCTAATCTTGGGGAGATGCATTGCACCACTATGGTTGAGGCAAGTACTTATGCCAAAAGGGCAAGGTTGTGGCAGTTCAAACAGTTGAAGGCAGTCAAGAGTTAACCAAGGAGGAAGGCATTGATGAAAGCAGTTGATGAATTCAGTGATGGGTGGATTGTGGAACAATCAAGGAGATATGGTGAAGGCAGGTGCCCCCTAAAACTCAAGAGTATTGAAACAAGGATGCATGCATGCAAATCAAACTCAAATAGGAAGGTTGAAAATGGCAAATTATTGAAGTAAAGAGGAAAGTGATTAAAAGGTTGAGAGGGTCAAGTTTGATTTCAAGGCGGTGGCCAAGAGCAAGGCTCTCGAATTGCAAGAAGGTTCACATCCAGGCAAGCCACCAAGGTCAAGGCAGGATTACCCCAAGTGCATAGAGACCTCACCCTTTCGAGGTCAGGACATCAAGTACAAGCAAGTTCAAGTGGTGGTGAGAAAATTTCTAAGGACAAGCTCAAGCATCCAAGGCTTCACCTCATCTCAAGGATTAAATAAATTTATAAGATAAGGTTGATGAGGTGGCAATTTCATGTGCATGCAATCAAATCATGCCAAGTGTCCTATGTTCTCATTGGTTGACAGATTATTGTAATTTTCTCATTGGCCCACAAAGTTGGTGCCCTCATGTAATTGGTTGAAAGATGGTAACCCTAATTAGGGTTTGTAAGGTTTAATCTTGGCCCTTGATTTTGCCTCTTAATCTTGGCCACTCGTTGTAATTTTGAGCCTCTATATAAGGCCATTTGTACTCATTTGTAAAAGAGTTATGTTGGAGAAATTGTTGCTAGAATACAATCAAAATTGTTCTCTATTCATTGTTGTGACTTGCATGGTGGATATACATGATCATTTTGGTGTATTTGCATGGTTCTTCTCATCTCTCAAATTAGAGTAGAATTTCATTTCATGTTGTTAGAATAGAAGTAAATGGTTAGTTGTAATGGTGATGTTGGTGAATGTTTGATGAGGATCTTATACTAGGCCACTAGCATCTTGGCGGCTTGTCAAGGAGCCTTGTGTGGTAATCTAGTCAATTGCTCCCAAGTTCTACTTGCATTTTATCTTTCCGCTTGTACTTCAAGTTGGGTTGGAAGATAGGTGTTAGTGTGAAAATCCTAAGAGTAACCCTTAGACTCATCGCACCGATGGAAGTAGAGCCGCTGGTAAGCTTTCATTTGGTTTGATCCCCGTCCATTCGCCAATCTTTCCATTCTATAGGAGTAGTAGTAGAGCAAGAAGTAGTTAGTAGTGAGAAGTTTAAGAAGTAAAGTTGAAAGTGGTAAATTGGAAAATCATTTGAGTATGCATTACAAAGCTAGATCATCATCATGGCAAGAATTTGACATCTTTCAAGTGAACAATGTAAGCCCGCCGAAGTGATTACCAGCAAATCACATTTATATAACTGAGTTAGTATCCACAGGTGTAAGGAACCTTGGAGTATCCTTGTATACTTTTCAAGAGAGGGTTGAGTGTTTGGTACGCCATATCAAGTATTCAATTGCTATATGTTATGTAGTGGTACAAAACTCACATCAACATTATTTGGCGCTAGAAGGAGGGCTGAGCGGGTGTTCATTCATGGATTATCAACAACAATGAGCTTTCATGTTATATTTGAGGTGTAAGGAACCTTGGAGTATCCTTGTATACTTTTCAAGAGAGGGTTGAGTGTTTGGTACGCCGTATCAAGTATTCAATTGCTATATGTTATGTAGTGGTACAAAACTCACATCAACATTATTTGGCGCTAGAAGGAGGGCTGAGCGGGTGTTCATTCATGGATTATCAACAACAATGAGCTTTCATGTTATATTTGAGGTGTAAGGAACCTTGGAGTATCCTTGTATACTTTTCAAGAGAGGGTTGAGTGTTTGGTACGCCGTATCAAGTATTCAATTGCTATATGTTATGTAGTGGTACAAAACTCACATCAACAAAGACTTAACCTCGAACATCCCATGGTGTACTTGTTTGATCATCATCATGCTGCACCTACATTGCAGAAGTCCTGGACCTTTTGTACTTTGCATCTTTAGTTCCATCTTTCACTTGAGTTTCTTTACCCATGTATCTTTGATATTGCATCAGCTTCTTCTTGTTCCCGTGCATCCTCTTTTTTCATTCCTTGTGTCAATCAATTCTTTGATGGAACCTGTCCTCTTTGTGGTCTTCGGATTCCTCTTATCCTTGAGCTTTAACGTGTTCATGAATTTTATCTCATTTCTAAACTCGGATTTGTCCCATGTCACTGCATGATGAAGGCTTGATCTTGAAATAATTCCTTCAAGCTCAATCCTTGAATTTTCTTTCCTTCCTCCGAGCTTTGAAGTGTTATCTTACTTTGAAGTTGATTTCCCTGAAGTAGTCCGCTTCTCCCTTTGATCTGTATGAAGCTAGAAGTTAGTATGTGATCAAGAAACTAACTTCATACCTTACTACTCCTTGATTCTGCCATTAATTTGGAGCTTTAGAAAAATCAAGCAATGTAGGGTGCAAACAAAGTTTAGCTTCAAACACAAGAGATTGCAATTCTGAGGACAAATCTGAAAAAACTAAGTCTGCAGACTTGTCTGAAGACAATGGAATTTAAGAGAACAAATCTAGTCCCTTGCTCCCATAAAAAAAAATCAGAATGTCTAAAGTCACGTAAGCTGAAAATATTCTGAGGACACAAATCTGAAACCAAAGTCTGGGGGCAAAGTTCTGCAGACATGGAATGATCAGGTTGATAAAACATTGAAAAACATGACTTAGATGAATCATTTGGACTCCTAAAGGCAAAAAATCAAACCTTTTTCTTGATACACCAAATTCTGATTTTCTGAAGACACCCCTGCAACCAGCCTACCTGGGCACTTCTTTCCTTAAAATTGAAGGGTTTCTTTGTGGAAACATTTTCCTTGAACCCTGCAATGAATTCGAGTAAAGATGAGTTGATTGGATTTTTTTTCTAATTTTTTCATAAAAATTGCACCTCGAGTGTTAATGTTACAGTAGTTATGGTCGGATTCCTTCAGGCCAACATAGAGAATATAAATGTATAAGTGGCCTATCGGCCTTATACATTTAAATGAGCCAACCATGAAGGAGTGATTCATATATACTAAATATAAAATATGTAGTTAATGTTAATTAAGGGCCGACTAAACTAAGATCGCCACCCTTGATGAAAGTCGTGCTGATTGGAATAAAGCCGACTCTAGGTGAAGAGTCACCCACATATGGGTATAAACATAGAATCGGTTCTCGCTCTCTCTTGAATACCTACAACATATCAAATAATAAGTTAATCTGCAATATTTAGAAGAGAAGTGCTCGGGGAGACGATAGCAGTATATCGTCTATGGTTGGGAGGGGTAACAATGATCTGTGTCATTGTCTGTGATTAAACGAGCACACCAAACAACATGGTATCAAAGTGGATATATTCCTGAGCCTGTGCATTGGTTGTTGGCAAGAAAGTGTCAACAGCTTGGTTGATTCACCTAGTTAAATGGATGAGGCGACTCTTAGGAAAGAAAGCTCTAGATATTAATCCATTTAACCAAAGAAAGTCCCACAACATTCCTCAAATTTGGAGATATGATCTGATCGAGGCTCAAAGTCATATGATTGTGGATTGTAGTCATCTTTTATGCAAAGCGACTAGGCTACATTTCCTTGCTCAGTTTGTATTGTGAGCTCGCTTTATATTGGCAGTGATCCTCTTTCTCTTGCATTAGATGTGATCAAAGTTTCTGAATGCCCTGATTAGGATCTGCAGTTCATTAGCCATTGTCATCTGCAGCTATAATTGGGACATCACAAATAAAGGATGTTGCCAAAGATAAATTCGCGGGAGTAAAGATCGTGTTTGGTCTGCCTTTCAATTGCAAGGGTTTGTAGATTTGCCCAACACGTGTGTTACTATCTATTGGTTTATATGGTTGGTCACATTACGTTTGGAACAGTGTATGCCACCTTGACAACATAGTGACTCATGTCGTCGCGTGATTGTAACTATACTTGGTGAGTCAGATTATTATAACGTTCATTGCTGATGCAAATAAAACCGAAGGAGGTAATCTGTGACGGATTTGTGGTCTCCATAATTCCAAATCAACGTAATGTAGTGTAGCCATAAGCAGAGTTCATAGTTGATCGCACATACAATTCTTCTATTAACATGTGCGGCATTGGAAATTGGTATGAGTGCGGAGTTCGTAATTAATCTCTCGGCTGCCATCATCATGTGCAGAAGTTGAATCTAGAGTTGCACAGGATTTTGGTTTTATCTGAGAATTACCAATAGTGTGGGTAATTTGTTCAGCTAAGGAGGCTCTGATGTAGCCAAGCCTGGGGATAAATCCACAGTTTATTACATTCACTCATGTTACTATGGAATTAGACAAGTACATTTGTGTATGGGAAACTACTCCTGTGAACAATGTTGTGATCATTAAACAAATAATCATGAGCCTATGATGAGGAGACCTATCACAATAGATTCAACTCTAATGCATCCCGCAGTAGAATTGCTCTTCCAAATTGAAGAGTTGTTGCAGAAGGAATCAAGAGAGGATGCTTAGTTCTGGACACAATTTGGAACACGATGGACTAGACCTCAGTCCAATACTTTGACTAAGAATCTATAGGATGAATCGAATAGGTTTGCTTCAAATCTTAAATAGGCAATTGAAAGCAATGGAAGGATTGAGTGTGCAATAAGAAATAACTATCCTTTGATGAGTATTCTCAACTGCAAACCTATTCAGATTAAAGTGATCTAGAATAAGGTCAAGAAGGACAGTCCTAAACTCTCAGTAGCAGCAGTGGAGCAGGCTGATTCACTTGTCATTGGAGTCATTGGAGACAAATCAGACCTGATTGCATCCTTGGAGCAGATTTCCATTGCGTTTTCAGGAAAAATAAAATGGCTGCAACAGAATCAATAAAGAGCTAAGTATTTCATAATGTTCATGAATTTCATAAGTAGTCATTAATTCATGCAATTACATTGGATTAGAGAATCATGCATGCTTCTAGCATTGGTATTTCTCTACAAGATAGTTTAGTTATATAAACTTTTAGTAATCTCTCTAAACGCTTCCAAGATGGATTGAGAAGCATAAGGATGATGAGAGATTGCATAGCTTGATGCATCCAATAAGGAAGTCACGTTGGCTAGAGAATGGAGACACAACTTGTTGCCATAGGACTAAGTTGGTGGCACATAACTAGAAACATCTCTCGAAGAGGAAGAGCCTATTTGTTTCTTGGAAGAGGAGGAATTAACATTCAGAGGGAGTTTGACAAACCATTAGAGGCAACCTTGGATGAGGAGGTTAGGAGGTTGATGCAAGAACTTGAGCTTCATAGGGAGCCGCATCATCATTAAGCATTTGTTAATGCATTCTTCTCTGTGAGAGAGAAGTTTGAGGTGCAAGCTCTTGTTAATGCATTCTTCTCTATGAGAGAGAAGTTTGAGGTGGAAGCCCTTGGTAATGCATTTTTCTCTGTGAGAGAGAAGTTTTAGGTGCAAGCCCTTGCTAATACATCTTTCTCTCTAATAGAGAAATTTGAGGTGAAAGCTCTTGTTCCACCCTCTGGAAGTAGCCATGGTTGATCCACCCTTTGGGAAGAGCCAAGGTGGATGTCATGTTGAGAGACTCCATGACTTAGCACTTGTGTTTATTCACCCTTTGGGAGTAGCCATGGTGAATATCATGATGAGATGACAATATCACGTTGAGTGACTCCGTGATGGGCACTTGTGCTCATTTGCATTTCTATACGTGGTAGTAGCCATTCATGGATCCACCCTCTAGGAGTAGCCATGGTGGATGTCACTACATGATACTGATATCGAGAAGGATTCCTCCCTAGCTAAGAGGGAGTGTTGATGTTATAGTAGCTATGGTCGGATTCCTCCAGGCCAACATAGAGAATATAAATGTATAAGTGGTCTATCAATCTTATACATTTAAATGAGCTTACCATGAAGGAGCGATTCGTATATACTAAATATAAAATATTTAGTTAATGTTTATTAAGCACCGACTAAACTAAGATCGCCATTCTTGATGAAAGTCGTGCTAATTGGAATAAAGCTAACTCTAGGTGAAGAGTCACCCACGTATGGGTATAAACATAGAATCAGTTCTCTCTGTCTTGAACACATTGAATATCAAGAACAGTTCTGTTGTATTTTTTGTCATTTGATGCTTCTCGGATTGCCATTTGTGCTGCGTTCTGTTATAAGATTCAATTGTCAGTGATCCGGCCTCTGCACTCTAGTCTCTGTTTGTATGATGCCACCTCTTCACTATCAAGGATGTTCGAATGAAGTTCACTGCTATGACCGATTCTTTTCCAAAAAATGTCTTTTACTAAGGATGAGTTGTCGGATGTATTCTGATTCCTTTCACATTGTGTGTCTCTTGTCTTTTGTGTAATTGCTGTCTGGACAAGTGCACTGTTTCTTCTCTCATCAGTTACTCTTTAGAATGGGTTTATATAGACGAGCTGTGTTAATAATGCAGTGAGCAATCATCAAAGGACTGGAAGAATGTAATGATGTTTTAAATACGGCAGAGGGAACTAAAAACGGCTTCTTGGTAATGATTGTTGCAACCAGCCGGGTATTGTAAGTCTGAGCAAGCTATTGAAAATACCCAGGTGGAATGTAGGTTCATTACACAGCATGCAGCGTAATACTAAAATGCAAAGCACAACAAATAAGATAAAATCAATGCACAGAAGATAGTAACGTGCCAATTTTTCTTTGGAATGCTGTCAGTTAAATATCGGATATCAAAAGAAAAAGCGGGTGCAATAAGAAGTGTCGACACCAAAACAAATCGGTGGGTGTGAGGCGGCATGAAGTGTAATTGTATATACGCATTGCAGATATAGGTAAAACAATACACAGTCACCTATTTTTTTACGTAATTCTCAGGCTTTTTGGGTTGACATTTTTATATGCGGGATTTGTAACGGCACGAGTGGTAAGCATCTGCTGTGTTGCCAATATGTAAAAAAACGGCACTAACCTGTAGTAAAGTTCTGTTTGTATTTTTGTGTGAAAGAGTGGGAGGCAATTAAAAGTCTGTCGGGAGTGTAAGAAGATTTGTACAGGTGGTTGAAACATATTGAACAGTATAGCCGTTTTGGTCATGTGGTAGAGGTACGGTGCCAAAGGGATAATGTTAGTGCCCCATGGTTGAAGTATAGAGAATATGATTTGTAAAACAGGAGAGTTTTGTGACTGTAGCACACGGAATCAAAAGACCAGTTGTGAATACAGCCTTTGGGGAAAATGAAGAAGTTTTTTTAAGCAGACGGGTCTGAAATGATCAGGATTTTTTGATAAAAAACATAAGCCAGTGTGTTGATCAACTACGCATGTGAGTACAGGAAAGAAGGAGAATAGTGCATAAGCTTTTAATACAGGCTTCTTCAAAACGCATATAATATACACAAACTGTGTGCGTGTATTGCTGAAAGAGGACAGCAGGATAAGAGCAGTAAGATCATTGGAGGGAGCTAGCAATACTACTGTGCTTGTTTTTAAGAAAGAAATGACAAGTCAAATGTAGAAGTGGCTCGGTCAAAAACAGTGATACAAGATATAAAAAACTGAGGACTGTGTATATAAAAAAAATGTGAGTGAATCAGGAAACAGCAAGGACATAACAGTGAGAGTCCAGTTTTGAGAAGTCTGAGAAATATTCATCGGACAGGCAGTGGCATGTATGCGGAATGAAGAACCTGGGGGAGTATAAAAACGTGTGTGAAGAGATGAGGTAGCAGAGACAAAAATCTGAGGAGAAAAGGTACAACAGCGATGATGTTTATCGGGAGGCATATCTAAGCACAGTAGAAGAAACCAAATTGCATTGAGACTGCAAATGTATTGTGATATGAAAATACCAGGTCTTCTCATGTAAAGGATTCAGTCACTCTTTTGAAGGTCTTTACATCTCAGTAAAGGCATAGAAACTTTTCTTGTGTTGTAATTCTGATATCTTTTGTTTGGGTAAGGTTGTTGCATTACAAGACAGGTTGGAGCCTATTCTGAAGCATATTTGTAAGAGTTGTAGCTCTTTGTAAAGGAGGGGTTGTTGCCCAGCTGTTTAGTAGAAGCCGTGGTTTTTTAACCCTGTTGGGTTTTCCACGTGATAAATTATGTGTGTCTCTTCCCTTCTTGCTTGTGTGTGTCTCTGCTTTAATTGTTTTGTTTTAAAGTTTGAAACGCTGATTCACCCCCTCCCTCTCTCAGCATTTCTTCATTTTTCAAGTTCGTGTACACCTACAGCAGATCGAATAATAAGTTAATCTGCATTATTTAGAAGAGAAGTGCTCGGGGGAGACGATAGTCGTATATCGTCTATGGTTGGGAGGAGAACAATGATCTGTGCCATTGCCCGTGATTAAATGAGCACACCTTACAACATTGATAAATTCTCAGACTTAAGTCTGAAAATTATGAACTTCAGCCTCTTAATTGCTTGGATTTTGTCTCAGGCTTGAGTCTGAGTGTGTTTTTTCTTTTCAAACACCCTCGTCACTTGCCTCTTTGGAAACTTTGATTTTATGTTTGCAGATCGTAGCCCCCAGGTCTGCAGTTTGAACTTAATTTGCATTTGCCCTTTGATACTTGTCTTTGACCTTCTTTCTTATGATTGCATATGCCCTGATAAAAAAACACAATCAGAACTGAGTTTCAAGGTCTGAATTGTCCTCCTTGTGGCATTTTCAAACTTCAGATTGCTTCTTTAATGGTGGACGCCCCTATGGTAGTTGTGGTTGGGCTGTGGTGTGCACAACTTTTGATTCATATCAGACTTTATAAGTCTGATTACTCTTTCATCAGCTCCCCTTTTACTCCACTTTCAACCTCATTTGAATCATGGACGGCTATTCTTCATAATCTTCCTTAAATCGCCCAGCTCCCTTTTGTCATTTTTTGGACTTTAGACTTTGTCAATTCCTTGCAATTGTGTTTTATTATTGCTTCTTGAAGGCCTTTTAAAGGAATTTTCACTTTGAATTGCACCCACGCAGTCAATGTGGGATAAATGTTTTTGCCTCTTAGAGTCTTGGAATTTGTGCAAGTTGAATTTCACTTAATTTTCCTTGGATTTTATTGAATTTCATTTCATAGCATCAAAAGGAAAGTTCAGTGGATTTAAGGACAACTTCAACCCTCATATAATCCATTGTCAAGACAACATATACCCACTTGGTCGAAATTCAAACCATACAGGGACTTGAAAAATTCCTCAAATATTTGCTTAATTCCATTCCATTAATTCCCAAATAGGGAAAATCAATCCATACAAGGACTAATCCTTGTCACAACTTAGCCAAAGTTCAAGGGGAATTTGATTTGTGCAAGGACAAATCAGATTCCAACACTTCATTTCCTCATTCATTCACATTACTTTCCAAGGGGAAAATCAACCTCCTCAGGGACAAGGGGGAATTCCATGGGAACGAGGACAATTTGGGATCCTTATTCTTCAAGTGGAAAACATGGCCTTTTAAGGACATAGTGGAAAGTCTATAAAGATATGGTCAAGTAGAAATTTCCTATCCATAGGGACTTTCCTCATTTTGAGCTCAAAAATATTTTAAGTGTCCAACCAGTGGAGAAACTGAAAAGTGGTGAAATGCTGAGAGGGGGAGGGGGTAAATCAGTATTTCTAATATTTTAAACCAGACAAGCAAATTTGAAAGACCCACGCAAAATAACAATGGACACACAGGATTTTTATCACGTGGAAAATCCAAGATGGGTTAAAAAACCACGGCTTCACTAATCACCTGGGCAACAACCCCTTCTTACAAAGAGCTACAACTCTTTCAGAACTGCAATTCTGAACTGGCTTCAACCAGTTTACACAAGGCTCCAACCTTATCAAGAAGATAGATTTCAGGATTACAACTATAGATGAAAGATCTATGTCTTTACAGAGCATAAAGACTCACAAATGAATGACTGACTCCTTTAAAACCAGATTGACTCAAAACTAATGAAGAGACCTTCAGTCCTTCAAAAACTTGTCGAAGGTCTGGTTTGAAAATAATATAAACTTCACGTTTCTTATGATCTAGCTGAAGATAATATCATCTCCTCTAGATTATCATGACTGTCCTTTACATCAGAAGACTTTGCATCTTTCATATTACCATTCAGTCGCAGTCTCTGTCCATTCTTGAAAATCTCTTCTACAGAGCTTGAACATGCCTCATCATAAACATCAAAACTTTTGTGCCTTATCTACCCAGATTTTAGTCTCTGCCTTTTTATCTCATCACACGCTGTTATCACCACCACCAGACTTTTCGCTACGCATTCATGCCTCTGCCTTTCTCTTATTAAAACGACAACTCTTTTCCAGAAAAACATTTTTACCAGAAAGAATGTTACTCTTTTTATCAATCACGACATTCACATGCTTCGCAGTGCTCTTCTAATCCTGCACTTGGTCTCTTTTTAAACTCGCACACTGGTTCATGTCATTCACCGCACGCATGATCTCCTTTTACTCTATGCTGTCTGTATATTTTTATGGACTGTCATTCGATGAAATTTTTACCCGCTCGTCTCTGCACACTTTCATATGCACTGTAGTTTTTTAAAAACCCACTTTATTCATTCACCTCCAAACTGGCAATGCCAGTGTATTCAGCAGCGTCGTTTCAAAAGTAACAGGCAGCGTTAGACACACTCCATCTAAACACCAGCTAAGTCTTTTGTTTTTTTTTCACGCCTATTTAGATACATACGTTTTAGAATACTGGCACTGGTCTTCAAAATCATTCACAGAACAACTTCTACCACTTGATATGTTACAACCGTCAGTCGTGACTTGCCCTGCACACCGGATGATTACTTTTTATCTATTCAGCTGTATGTTTTTTGAAACCGGTGCATCCTTTTTTGCCGTTAAATCTTGGCAATCTTCACATTTGAACCGACACTGTCAAGAGACACATGTTAGAGAATATTTACTAAGAACACAGCTGCGTTTTTTAATAATATAATTTCTTTAATTCTTTTCCCATTGGTTTAAACATTATGTTTCCTTCCTTAGTAACAGTCTGCTGAGAAAAAGCCATGTGTAAGTTTTTTCTTACTGTATGAGGGACACGATCATACTATATAATAAGCCTGCACAGGTGGTGTCTTATTGGCTTGCACTGACGTTGCAAGAGCACACCATATTTGCGCATAAGACGACTGAAAACAGTAACGTCTTCTAATCAAGAGCTTTTTAGGTGGCATTTCTAAAACGGCTTCAAACGAAAGCCATCAACTTCGCTGTGAAAAAAGAAAGATTTCACTGGCCTGCCATATAATATTAGCAATCGACTCAAGTGCGACACATGTCGGTGAGAAGAAGTGCAAGACAGTTAAAACTGCATCAGCGTATATGATAATCTGTCACACGGTGAGATGCCACTTTTTATACTGGTTTGATTGATCAACTGACAAAAACACAACAGAAACCACCTTCATAGGGACATGGGAAATTCCTTGTCCACGAGGACTTTCCACTGCAACCCCTCTTCAAAATTTTATAAGTATAGACTCGTTGGAAAAATGATATGCATAGGGACACTTGCATCTTGGCTTTGTTCTTCATGTCTAGGAGGGGAAATTCGACCTCCTAAGGGACAAATGGACTTAAGACTTAGTTTTTACTTGTTAATGCCCCCTATGAGTGGAAAATCAATCCCTAGAGGGACTTTTGCATTTTTTAAAGTGGAAATTCACCTTTCATAAGGACTTTGCTCATTTTTGGAGTGGAAATTCTATTTTCACAGGGATAAAGTCAATTTTGGAGTGGAAAATCAATTTCCACAAGGACTGTGTAATTTGGAGTGGAAAATCAAATTCCATGGGGATTTTATGCATTTTCCAAGTGTAAAATCGATTTTCACAAGGATTTTGCACAACTTAAGAGTGGAAAACCGACTTTCTTAAGGATTTTGTACCTCCTTTGCATTATTTTGTACCTTAGGGATCAATTGGCTAGCCAAAATGCCCTAACACTTAGGAAATTTCCCTTTGGACTTGACAATTTCTTATGTTTTGACCTTGATGACCTCAAACTCTTATGACTTGTCCATGCTTGCAACCTTAATGACTTGAAAATATTACCACTCCTCACTCCTTTAAGCACAAAACTGACGCTTCTACTACTAAAACCTAACAACTACAAGCGAAAAGAGGAGGTCCCCATTTGCAATGGAGTGATGGTGTGAAAAGGTCACAACACTAGCTATACAAGATAGTAGATACTGCAAATATACCATCTTGTGCTCCACTTGTTGCCCTCCCTAAAATATAATGAATCAAAATGTCATTTTGACAATTATCTCAAACTACAGAAAAAGGGACAATTCTTAATATCTTGGGGTAATATCTCAAACTACAAATAAAAGGGACGATTCTTAAGTTTGATTGGGCTAGAATTATAAGTGAAAATTTAGAGTTGCAACTTAGGACAGTACAAAATCAAAAACAATTCTATATGGGGTCCTACCTTTTTTTACTTGATTGCAAGACTGTATGAACATCCTGGACTTAAGGCTAGAGGGATGATTGGCAATGGGCCCGGACAATGCTTGGTGCATGAGTGCTATCCACAACTTCATTTGCACAACACCAAGGATTACAAGATATTTTATGACGCCTTTGCCATGAAGACGGTAAGGATACTGCAAGGGACACCCGCAAAGAGGCTCTCGCCGGAGGCGGAGACAAAAGTCAAGAAGTTTGGGAGTTGGTTCATCCAATTTCTGCAATTCACTTATATAAGAGTGGCTGGATGCACGGCTTGTCCCAAGAGGCTTCCAAGGTACCCACCCGATAGGATAGTTTTGATGGAGTTGGCTAGGCAACTTGAGCAATATGACAAAATGATGAAGCTCAGAGGTGAGACAAGGGTTACCTTCTCACTCATGATAGGCAATGATAGTTGTCCCAATCCTGTCGCCTTTGCAGCTACGGAGAAAGAGTTAGAACAATATCATTTACCATGGTATAAGGCAAGGCAAGGATTCGATCCTAATGGTCTAATCAAGGCATCTCATGGGGCTCCATTCAAGCATATTCCCACTTTGGAGGATTTTTGGGCCAATGCACAGGATGACTTTCATGTGAGGAAGTTGGCTTTCTCAAGGTTATTAGTGGGTATGATGAGGGCCATCAGATGGAGAAATCTTAATATTCCGGATTAGCTGGAAGAGGATGAAGATGTGCTAGGGGAAGATTACAATACAGTAGAAGGAACGGAGTTGAACCCGATTGAGTGGGATGATCATTTGGATCCATCCTTGGATGCAGTAACAAGAACAGTTGAGTTACACACTGAATGGTGGTATAATAGGAAGTTTAAACAATTGCAAAGTCGGAAGGTACACCTTACCTATGAGAAGATGAAACCAGAGAAGGAGACTCCAACGGAGTCAGTTGGATAGCAAGGTGGGGGCAATAGCCAGCAGCAGCAGCAAGCAGTTAAGAATAAGAAGAGGGGTTTGGAGGTTGAGAAAAATAGAGAACATCAAGAGCCTCCAACAAAGAAACAGAGTAAAGTGCCATCAAGAGAGAGCATAATTGAGGCTAGGAGCCAAGAGGTTGGTACAAGTGAGCAAAGGGCAGCGGTAGAGGTGAGCTTTGGTTCAGAATCAAGTGGTTATAGTAATAGTACGGAGTACTCTCCTCTTTCAGAGAACCAAGTTGAGGAGGATATGGCAGTTAGTAATGAAGGAGATAGGCCAGTTGACATTGAGGCTCTATTAGCTGAGGAAGGAAGCCAAGCGCCTAAGGTCGTTGGTGATGCTATGCTAGTTGAACCGAATCCAGATTTAGGGAGATGCATTGCACCACTGTGGTTGAGATAGATGCTTATGCCAAGGAAAGAGGTTGTGACCGTCCGGACAGTTGAGGATATTCAAGGGCTAGTGGAAAAGGAAGATGATGTCGGACAGAAACAAATTGCAGGAACAGTGGCAAAGGTAATCGGGAACGATGATGATGGTCACCGAAAGGTTCAGATTGCGGTGCCAAAGGTTAGCAAGGCGGTAGGCGAGATTGTGGCCCAGGATGATGAGATAGTAGAGCATGACATGGGAAAAATCACAGATGACATGGAGTGTGTGGAGGTTCAGGAAGGCGTAGCTTCAATAAGAGAAAGGTTGAGAAATTCAAACGAAAGGATTGCAGAGTTGGAGATTGAAAACAAGTATTGGAGAGATAGCCAACCTATCCAACAGTTGCATCAGGCAGCCCTTCCACAGGATAGTGGGAGCAATCTGGAAGAAATATTAGCTCGAGAGCAAGGAACTAAAAAATGGATCAGTAGTACAATTCAAGAAGGGGGAAAGTTCTTGCCTGCCTTTATCTTGACATTCAGGTCATTTGTGTCTCTTAGAGATAAGTTCAGAGCATTTGAAGGGATGTGGAAGGATTTCCTTCCAATCCGTGACTCAGCCATTCCCAGGCTATATGCAGCCATAGAGTTATCAGAGGGATCCTTGGTGAAGGCCAAGTTGATCAGTGAAGGAGGAAAGAATATTATCGAGTCTTGGTTTGTTACCTTGACTGCCAGATCGAAGGTACTCGAAGAGATACAGGATGAGATTGCAAAGTATAGTCCAAGCATCAACACTTTCATTTCAAGCATGTTGAGTGATGCGGGGATTGCACTTGATTTTGAAGGAATCAAAGAGGAGGATTTTAATGAGACAGAGTTTGGATCGAGATTGGATGAGTTGGGGAAGGTTGTCGCCAGAGAGAAATAGTTGGGCATCCTTGCCTCTCTCAGGGCCCTTATCGAGTTTGCAAGAGATGATGAGAAGGAGAGTAAGAAGACACTACAAGCAGCAAAGAACATGATGAACACAGCTGAGCGTAGGATGAGGCATACACCTTGCCCTCCCATGGGGGAAGTCAACATGTTGGCTAAATTCATTGCTTATGCTAAAAAGATAAAGAAAAGGGTAGAATTGTATTAGAAGATCATTTGATGTAAGCCCAAGTGGCAAATTTCTCCTTTTTTCTTGGGTAGGATAGGTGTCTGATTCTGATTGGCTACCATTTTGGTGTCTTCTCATTGGTTGCCACTTTTCTTTTTTTTTCATTGGTCCATTGATGAGGTGGCATCTTCTCATTGGCCGATGGAGTGGCAACCCTAATTAGGGTTTCTGGGATTTAATTTGGATCATTGATTTTGCCTCTTAATCTCTACCGTTGGTTGTAATTTTGAGCCTCTATATAAGGCCAAGTACTCTCATTTGTAAAGGGTTGAAGAAAATTGTTGCTAATATAATGCCAAAATTGCTTCTCTTGTCATTGTTGTGTCTTGCATGGTGATTAAGAACACTTGGTGTTATTGCATGGTTTCTACTTCCAATTGTTAAAATTAGATTTCATTGAGTTATTAAAGTAGATTTCATTTCAAGAAAGTGTTAAAGTAAGAATAGAAGTAGATGGCTAGTTGTATGGTGATATTGGTAAATGTTTGATAGGGATCTATATACTAGGCCACTAGCATCTTAGTGGCTTGTTAAAGAGCCTTGTGTGGTAATCTAGTCTCATTCCCCTTGAATCATTGCATCTATGGAGGTAGCGCCGCTGGCAAGCTTTCATTAGGTTGATCCCCGTCCATTTGCCAATCTTTCCATTCCATAGGAGTAGCAGTAGTAAAACAATGAGTAGTCTACTAGTTGAAGTTTGAAGAGCAAAGTTGGAAGTGATATAAATTTGAGTATACATTGCAAAGCTAGTTCACATCATCATCATAGTAAGAATTTGACATCCTCAAGTGAACAACGTAAGCCCGCCTAAGTGATTAACCAGCAAATCACATTAATATAACTGAGTTAGTATCCACAGGTGTAAGGAACGTTGGAGTATTCTCATGTTCTTCATGAGTATTTACTTTTCAAGAGAGGGTTGAGTGTTCGGTATTCTATATCAAGTATTCAATTTCTATATGTTATGTAGTGGTACAAAACTGACGTCAACAGTGCCAAGTGTTGGTGTGCAATATTTTCATTTTGCAAGTTTTTGCAAAATGCGACTCAATGCTTAATGCCGATCTGTAGCATGGGAATCACAATAGTTTTTGCAATTTGCAATTTTATGCACCCAAACAACAATTTACATTTTAAGATTTTTGTGTAAACCCCAAAAACTTTCTATCTGTCCCAAAATGTTTTTTTTTTGTTTTTTGGGGAAATTTGAATTTTAGTTTACTAACTTGTTAGACAGTTATTAGTAAAGGAATTTAAAATAAATCTGGAATACTAATGGCATCATCTAGTTTACTTTCTTATGGATACTAAGGCATATCAAGTTGTGGTAATAAATTTTGGGAAAGCATTCATCCATTAAAATGAAGTATGAAGACAAAGGCAGCGTGGTACTACCCTCAAAATTACTATCTGAATCAGGCAATATTTTAGAAAAAGATTTTGGCATGTTGGACTAGAGAAGGTTAACAAGGGGATAATGGAAGGCAAAAAGACAATTTATGGACTTCTTTTTCGATGTTGGTCTGATTTGATTTATGCCCATGGACTATCTCCGTATCTGGATTTAATGTTAAAAAGTGCAAACAATTTTGTAAATTAGAAAAAAAATGCTAATTTATTGTATTTGAAATGATTAACTTCATAGGCATTATGATAAACAAAAAATGATCTCAATAATTATGTCAATGTGAAGGGGAAGATTACATGAAGTAACTGCAAAATTAGTAACTGTGCGTGGTAAGTTCCAAAAAATAATCCTTAGACAACCAAGCAGATACATATGTACCCAACATGGAGAATGCTTAAAACTGTGTTTTTGTGGCATGTTGCGGGAGAGGTGATAGAATATAAATAAGTTCCTTTTATTTTATGTGGTAGCTGCTGTTAATTTCTGCTTGACAGAAGGATGAATTGAGTAGTAACATTCCTATTTCTTTGAATTCTAACTTTTGATACTGCATAATCATTGAAACTTATGGCTTGTACACGAAATGCTTAACTGCTGCTTGTTTACTTGTGCTTGCATAAATCGAGCTGTTGTTTAATTTACATGGCACTTCAACTATACTTGTGTATATCATTTGGGTTTTATTCTGTTTCTGCAGTCAACTGCGCCACCAAACATGATGGACATGAGAGGGCCTGGTACAAATCTGGGAACCAATATTGGCCATGGAATGGGCATGGGCATGGGTGTTCCATCTCATCCTCGTGGTCCTGCTCCACCTCAACCATGATAGTTGATTATCAGAATTTGCAGTAGACCTATCATTTTGAAAGGTTGCAATTACTAAAAAAGTAAAATACACCCTCACATCAAGCATTGTTTGCTTTCTAGTTTAATTTTGGAGGTTCCCTCCAAAGAAAATTTTCTTCTGTAGGTTTTTGTCTGGTGATGAAGATTTAGTACCGGTATTCTTTACCAGGTATCAGCCAGAATTTTTGAAGTTGTGACTTAGATGAGAGAGCGGAGGTAGACCATTTTGATAAACCTGGGAGAAATGTAAACAATTTTTTATATCTCAAGAGTCGAGCACGATAATTTCTTATTCTGTTGAAGCACCATATGTTCTGCTGATTGTGATTTTCATGTATAAATTTAATTTAATGTGAGGGTTACATTCATTCAAAGTAGTTTTTTCTGAATAGCAGGGAGAAATTTTGTAAATTGATGAATGGAAAATTTTCAATTTTGTCCTTTCTTTCAAATGTGTCAACAAATATTTTATCTTTTCATCCAACAGAATAAGTATTTACTAGTTAAAGACTTTAAGTTGAATGCTAGGTTAAAAGAAGTAATTTTGTATGATTGTTTTAATAAATTTGAAAATAAATCAAGAGTAAAATGATGTTTGAAGAAGAATGGCTTGATGTGTTTTATGGCTGGAGAATGACTACCAGTACAGAGTGATATTTCAGTAACAGATCCACAATATTGTGTTAGATAACTAAAGCAGTTTTCGTATTTGCCACTTGAGCAAACTTTAGAGGAGAAAACATTTCATCTGATGTTTGCTGGCTGAATGGACATTGAAATATCAAATATGTGTTTTACATTTGGGGTGCAATCTTCTGATTCACATTTGAGCTGAACAATTCAATATAATTGAGGACTATTCTCTCTAGCTTAATTATCTTTTTATTTTCTTTTTAGCAATAATCTATTTTAAAGTCAATGATGTGATGTCTAGCCATTTGCAGTAAGCTGAAATGTAAATTCTTTGACTCTGGGGAAATTTGCTATGCCTTTATCATAGCAATTTGCTTCCAAGCTAACTCCCTTAAGGTCTGATGTACAAAAAATTGAATGCAAGTAATTGGCAGTGAATTTTTAGGTTAATCTTGGAAATTATTATGGGTTTGTAGTTTTGTACTAGTTATTGCTTGCTTTTGTTTCCCTAGCAGTAGAATTTTATTGAGTGCTGGAAAATAAATGTATAGGAAAATTTATTTAACATGATTAATCTATCATGTAAGAGTAATGTGTTCATTAGTATTGTTGAATCTCTGGATGGAATGCCGCAAGAGTAATGCATTCATCAGTATTGTTGAATCTTTGGATGGAATATTGTACTTCCAAATCACATAGAATGTATGATTATTTGCCAAATATTGTTTTAAGCGTAGTGGATTCTTACATTTATAGTGCTCAAAGCTTGCTTTATATATTACCTCTCTTAAAAGGCATGTCCCATTTCGAAGAAATTAAAATGGGCTTGATTGTAATGTCCCCAATTTAGCAGGTAGCTAGGCTTGTTATTGCCAGTTCATCAATGCAGTCCCTGTGAGCTGACGATTTGATTAGGGGATCTCTGTCTCTGACTTACTATTTTTAGTAAGTCAGTTATACCCGGTTTTTATTTCGGGAAAGGCAGTTGGGCGTGTTTTTAGTCTTCATTCTTCGTTGGAGCTCTTCCAGGAATTGTCAATTATCACTTTCTTCATATTTGATGAAATGAAACTTGGCTTATTTCAATATTTTACTTGACAATTGTTTTCACTTAAGTGAAATGTGTGATTGCGAAGCTGAATGGTGGTGTGAAGAGGAAGATTTCTTTTATTAATTAAATAGCCTAGCCTTGCGTGATTCTTGATCATGTTATTATTATTATCAAAGTTTGTGATTTTCTAAAAGCTTCGAACTTGTGCAAACAAGGGTTTGAGCAGACTTGGGGAAATGTTTTTTCTTCCAAGACGTGCATTGTGAAATGGATGTCAGATGCCATTGAATAATGTGAAGAGTGTCAGCGATATGAAGAATCACGGCCTGCAGATTTGAATCTTGGGTCGTACGGTTGTGCCAATGCTGTGAATCAATAAAAGCCAAACATTTGCAGACTTGGTGTATGGGAGTTGGAGATTAATGGTATACGGCAGGGAATTTCTCATGATGACAGGGAATTGATGCCAACGGTTTCTACAACAGCTACACACTAGTATATATCCATGTGAAAGCTACAGCAAGAGGTTACGATATTATTCCAAGAGCATCCAAGTGCCAATAAATTCATTCCTAATTATTTTGCATGAATGATGTGAAACACAACATTGATTTTTTAATACTATGGCATAGAATATGTTGTATTGAATTAACGTGAGTTATGAATTGAGCTATTGTTAAGCAAATGAAATTTGGTTCATTTGAGGAGATTTAGAATTATAAATTGTTAGTTCATGGAAAATTATCATTGCAAATTGAAGAGCTACAAAGGTTCTTTACAGTGGTATGAGAGCAGTGATCCTGCCAGCCTGAAGTTTTGGGCCCAAATATGGCAAATAGATTTGTACCAAGTGTTCATTATACTCGTAGGGGTAGAGTTTCGCCACCTCCGGAAGGTAATGAATAGGGTCCACAGGATGATCAAACAGGTAACAGGAATAGAGACAATGTGGGAAATGACATGGAAAGGGAAGTCAGAGATACTTTTTGAAATCTCGCAGACGGTCAACATCATGTTGCAACTGTTTTGCAACAACTTTCTAACACCTTGCAGCGTATGAATGTACCAGGGAATTGTGACAGGGGCACTAGAGATGCATCTGTTGGTTCGCACAGATTTAGGATTGTGGATAGGCAGGTGACCAGAGATGATCCTACAGGCACCCGGGATAGGCCATTACGTCCCATGTTCCTGAGACCTGAAGAGGATGCAGTTAGTGTTGACTCTGAGCCAGCTCCTTTTGTGGATGATATGGTTGCTCATTATGCTGAATGGAATGCATTACCTGAACCCATTAAGAGGAACTTGAATTTTGATAGGTTCTTAACCCAAAAAAGAGAACATCACAGAGGCAGGTATAGTCTAGATACGAGACAGAGGACTAACCAGTTTGAACTTAAACAAGCAACCAGTAAACTCACTATGACTCATTTTGATGGGAGTGGAAAGATGACAACCAGGGCTTGGATCCATAAGTTGGATACATATCTTGCATTACGTCCTATGTCTGAAGAGGACATTGTTCGATTTGTTGTTTTACACTTAGATGGAGCTGCTCATGATTGGTGGTATCATGGTCTCGTGTCATTACAACATGATCAGGTAAGAACTTATCAAGAGTTTGTGCATAATCTGGTTGAGAGATTTGACAGGAAAGATCCTGAATCATATTTTCGTGATTTTGCCCAACTCAGACAAACTGGTAATTTGGAGACTTATATTCATGAGTTTCAATGTGTGATGTTGTTTACCGAAGGTTTTGTTGAACCTCTCAGGGGTTGGGTTAAGTCTTTTGATCCCCCATCCTTGCAAGCAGCCATGAAGAAAGCTTGGGATTTAGAGTTTTCAGCTCCATGCATTTGTTTCCCTTTTAGACCATCTAGTTCTTCACAGGACAATAATTCTGCCCCAAAGAAAGATAACGGATCAGATTCTAAACGTCCGATGACGGGACCATTAGATCAAGAAACTCTTAATGATTTGAGAAGAAAGAGGTTATGCTTTTATTGCAGGGGCCCCTATGATGAGAAACATGAGTGTCCTTTGAGGCCTAAGGGAAGAAATAGACTCATGGAATGATTTTATGATGATGAGCATATGATTGATTTTTTAGAACAGCAGGTTGACACAGAAGAAGAAATTTCTATAGAGAGGAAAGATGGTGACAATTCTAAGTTTAAGGTGGTTTATCTCTCTAGTATGTTGAAAGAAGGGTCTTTCAGGTTACGTGGGCTCTTGGCGGGACAACGTGTCAATGCATTATTGGATACAGGGGCAACACATAATTTTATTGATTCAGGGTTAGTATCCAAAAGAGGTTTGCTGACTGAAGATTTTGAGGGAATTAGTGTCAAGGTTGCTGATGGTTACACTCTTAAGTGTGACAAAATGATTTCGGATCTGCCACTTAGGTTAAATAATTATGACTTCAAATCTGATTTTTATGTGGTTTATATGGGTGGGACATAATTGGTTCTAGGCATGAATTGGTTGCATTCCATTGAGGCGTTTTACCTCAGCCTTAAGAACATGGAAATGAGTTTCGAAGTGGATGGAAAGAAACATATTTTGAAAGCCATCAAGGAAGAGAATTTGAAGACTATTTCCTTCAGACATATGCAGCGACTTATTAATCATGATGCAATGGATTGGGCAGCAGAGTGCAGGATGTCCCTTATGTCTACAAAAGCTGAGAAGACAGTCTATCAACCTGATATACAGGAACTTCGGGTTAAACACTCTAAAGTGTTCAGTGATTTACCACATGGCAGACCACCTGACAGAGGCATAGAGCATATTATTGAGCTAGAAGAGGGTACTGAACCCATTATGATCACTCCCTACCGGCTGAAAGATGAGATTGAAAAGACTATTGAGGAGCTGCTCTCTATGGGTCACATCAGGCCGAGTAAGTCCCCTTTTGCTTCATCGATAGTTTTGGTGAAGAAGAAGGATGGCACTATGAGGATGTGTATTGATTATAGAATGCTGAATCAGAAAACCATCAAGAACAAGTATCCTATTCCTCGCATTGATGAGTTGCACGGAGCTGCTTTCTTTTCTAAGATAGATTTGAGATCTAGATACCATCAGATTCGGGTTTGGGAGGAGGACATAGAGAAGACAGCCTTTCGATGTCATTATGGTCACTTTGAGTTTTTGGTCATGCCTTTTGGGTTGACCAACACTCCGGCAACATTCCAGTCCACCATGAATAGGGTTTTCCACAGGCAGTTGAGGAAGTTTGTATTGGTTTTTTTCGATGATATCTTGGTTTATAGCAGGACGTGGGAGGAGCATCTGATGCATTTGGACATTGTGTTGGGTATCTTGGCCGAGGCTTCCTTATTTGCTAAGGAGTCTAAGTGTGCTTTGGGCATGTCTGAGTTACTATATCTGGGGCACATTATTAGTGCAGAGGGAGTTCGTATGGATCCGGATAAGGTTCGCGCTATCATTGATTGGCTAGTGCCAGAGAGTTTGACTCAGCTTAGAGGGTTTATTGGTTTGTGTACTTTTTATCGCAGATTTGTTGCAGACTTTTCCCGACATGCAGCTCCCCTTACTGATCTGACTCGTAAGGGTGCTTTCCAGTGGATTGCTCAAGCACATAAGTGTTTTGAGAAGTTCAAATTGATTATGACTTCTTGCCCGGTGTTGGCTATGCCTGACTTCTCTAGACTTTTTGATTTGCATTGTGATGCATCGGATGAGGGTATTGGTGCAGTTCTCTCATAGGATCGTCATCCTATTGTGTACGAGAGCAGGAAGCTCAGGGGTCTTGAGAAGTCCTTCAGTGTTTATGATAAGGAGATGTTAGCCATCATGCATGCTTTGGCTAAATTCAGACAATATTTGGTGGGCAACAAATTTTGAATTAAAACTGATCATGATAGTTTGAAATATTTCTTGGGGCAGCGTGATTTGAATGAGCGACAACAGAAATGGGTCAGCAAGCTTCAGTCTTATGATTTTGATATCACCTATATCAAGGGGACATAGAATGTTGTTGCTGATGCTCTATCTAGGAGACCACACTTGTGTGCCTTGAAAGAGGTTACTGAGGACTGGAAACATTTGATAGTTGCAGAGTATGCGAAGGATTAGTGGGCAGTTGACTTTCTGGATGGGACTATCCAGGATGACAGGTATGCTCCTATGAATGAGTTGATCATTTACAAGGGAAGGGTTTGGTTGGTGGCTGGTTCGAATGTTATATAGTTCGTGCTGAGGGCTTTCCATGATTCCCCTATAGCTGGACATCCGGATTTCTATAAGACTTACAGGCAGGTGCGTGAATGTTTCACATGGAGGGGTCTCAAGCATGATGTTCAGAATTATGTCAGAGAATGTTCTGTTTGTCAGCAAAACAAGTAGGAACATACATATCCAATAGGTTTACTACAGCCACTACCTATTCCTGTTCAGAAATGGGAGTGCATTTCCATGGATTTTATTGTGGGCCTACCTAAGGTCCAAGGTAGAGACTGCATTTATGTAGTAGTGGATCGTTTGACCAAATTTGCTCACTTCTTTCCCATTGCTACTACCTTTTCAGTGGTACAGGTGGTAGAATTGTTCTTCAGGGAGATTTTTCGGTTACATGGGTTACCGCAGAGCATTGTGAGTGACCGGGATAGTCGTTTCATGAGTCACTTTTGGCAGGAGTTGTTCAAGTTATGTGGTACGGAACTAACTCCTAGCACTAGCTATCACCCGCAAACTGACGGTCAGACTGAGATAGTTAATAAATGGGTGGAGGGTTATCTTCGTAATTATGTTTCCGCTCAGTAGAGGGCTTGGGTGAAGTGGGTTTATCTATGTGAGTATTGTTATAATTCGACTCATCATATGTCCATTTGTATGACTCCATTCCGAGCTTTGTATGGATATGATCCTCCCAGTTTCTTTGATTTGATGCTTAGTGATAGCAGAGTACCTGGTGTAGGTGACTTGTTACAAGACAGTCAGGATGTTTTAGGCACCTTGCGGGATAATATACAGCGAGCACAGAATCAGTAGAAGCAGTATGTTGATTAGAGGAGAGTGGCCCGCTCTTTTGAGGTTGGGGACATGGTGTATTTGATGCTGCAGCCGTACATGTAGTCTTCCATCTGGAGGAGCGAGGCTGAAAAGCTTAAACCTCGGTATTATGGTCCCTTTTGTGTGGTTTGGCGGGTTGGAGAGGTTGCTTATGAGCTGGATTTGCCATTTGATAGTAAGGTGTACAATGTTTTTCATGTGTCCCGCCTGAAGAAAGCTTTGGGCAGACATGTTATTCCTTCATCTGTTTTACCACCACTGGATGATGAGGGGAAGCTAGAATTGGTTCCTGAGGCCATTTTGGATACCAGGGAGAGACATTTGCGCGGACAAGTTATTCGAGAGTTTTTGGTTAAATGGCTTGGTCTACCAGATGAGGATGCTACTTGGGAGTCAAAGGAGATTTTACAGCATCCTGGTTTGCGATTGCTTGAGGACAAGCAATCTTGGGGAGGGAAGACTATAATGTCCCCAATTTAGCAGGTACCTAGGCTTGTTATTGTCAGTTCATCAATGCGGTCCCTGTGAGCTAACGATTTGATTAGGGGATCTCTGTGTCTGACTTACTATTTTTAGTAAGTCAGTTATACCCAGTTTCTATTTCGAGAAAGGCAGTTGGGCGTGTTTTTAGTCTTCATTCTTTGTTGGAGCTCTTCCAAGAATTGTCAATTATCACTTTCTTCATATTTGATGAAATGAAGCTTAGCTTATTTCAATATTTTACTTTAAGTGTTCTAATTTGAAAGTGTGTTCTTGATAATTGTTTTCACTTAAGTGAAATGTGTGATTGTGAAGCTAAATGGTGGTGTGAAGAGGAAGATTTCTTTTATTAATTAAATAGCCCAGCCTTGCGTGATTCTTGATCATGTTATTATTATTATCAAAGTTTGTGATTTTCTAAAAGCTTCGAACTTGTGCAAACAAGGGTTTGAGCAAACTTGGGGAAACATTTTTTCTTCCAAGACGTGCATTGTGAAATGGATGTCAGATGCCATTGAATAATGTGAAGAGTGTTAGTGATATGAAGAATCACGGCCTACAGATTTGAATCCTGGGTCGTACGGTTGTGCAATGTTGTGAATCAATAAAAGCCAGACGTTTGCAGACTTGGCATATGGGAATTGGAGATTAACGATATACGGCAGGGAATTTCTCATGATGACAGGGAATTGATGCCAGCGGTTTCTACAGTAGCTACGCACTGGTATATATCCACGTGAAAGCTACAGTAGGAGGTTACGATATTGTTCCAAGAGCATCCAGGTGCCAATAAATTCATTCCTAATTATTTTGCATGAATGATGTGAAACGCAACATTTATTTTTTAATACTATGGCGTAGAATATGTTGTATTGAATTAAGGTGAGTTATGAATTGAGCTATTGTTAAGCAAATGAAATTTGGTTCATTTGAGGAGATTTAGAATTATAAATTGTTAGTTCACGAAAAATTATCATTACAAATTGAAGAGCTACAAAGGTTCTTTACATTGATAACGTGCTATCTTTGATAAGAAGACAATTTAGTTCAGAAAATACCTCATTTTGTTTTCCTTCATAGTAAATTTGTTCCCTATGGGTGTCACAGCATATTCTCTATTTCATTTTTCATTATATAAGGTAAAACAGTTTTTAAAGGGGCTTTGGATCATATACAACACAACCAGCACAAAAGTCAGACAACGGTGAAGCTACACTAGGTTGCCACACAACAATCAAATAGGACTTAAAACCCAAATACAATGAAACATCACCAAAATAATAGCTGACCCACACCACAAGGTAGGATATTTGAAAACATGTAGCCCAGCAAGAGAATGCAACCAAAACTTATACGAATGCTTTGTTTCATTGTATACGTATTGTTACATAGCTTTCTAAGGTAAAATTTTGGTTAATGGCTGGTTTTAAGGGAGAGATCTGCCTTTTTTCTATATTTATTTTAGCCTTTTTGAACAAAAAAAATGGTTTTGCATTTTTTAGAGTTTCATGATATTATTCCATTCTGTTTGTATGTGCTTTTGAGAACCCTGATTGTACAACAATTTTTTTTAAGTTGAGTGTTAGTGACATCCCCATCTTTGCATTGTGGGTTTGTGGATTAGACTAGACATGGATGCATATAGATTTAGAGTAAGGTGGGACATCATACATTAGAGATGGAACATATCAAGGTTGCATGCACAAATTTGGGAGGCCCTTATTGTGACAACAATGCACATGATGTCATGCCACCCTTCACTTAGCACAACCCTATATGGTTTCCCCTTATTAGACCATATGGTTTCCACTCATTCCATGGGTTAATAAGAAATGCTAGGGAATGATCATCAGTGGTTCTATTGGGCCGATGCTTTGTTTATGTCAGCGGGTCACTTACAATTCAAATATGGGCCAACTAGCTTTGGTTTTGGGATAACACCCTCATATATCCGATCAATTCTCGGAGTCTAGCATCATCGATCATTCCTTCTTTGCTTAGATTCCAAGTTTGGAATTCATAATTATGTTCTTAGTTTCAAAGTGTCAGACACTTTGTAGTCTACTCGTTTTGACAATTTTGTGAAGTCTCCTTGAGGAGACAAAATTGTGCCAAGGCCAAAGATTTTTGTTTGATCCTTGTTGCAATCAAAGCTTTCATTTATTGATTTGATCATATAGGATCAATGGTCGATCAGGTAGAGAATGGCGATATTATCACACTTGCATCATCGTTGCCGAAAATATTCATTTGGTATTGGATATGAGGTCACAGTTTGTTGCATTAGCACATACATTGTCATTAGGTTCATCTTTGAGGATTGTCATAGTAGTGTATACATTATTATCAAGCTCGGGGAAGGAGCAAAACAAATCACTGAACGCATTGACATTAGTATCAAGCTCTAGCAAACAGTGATATTCATAATTAGTGGTAGCCATTGAGTCATTGCCATTTTCATCAACAAAAGCAGATTGGAGAAACAATATCAAAAACCCAATCAAAAGATTTGATAGCTCCCTTCAAACCAATCATCATGCATTCTTCCATACTTTCTAGTGCAAATCATTGTTTGCAAATGAAGGTACACAATTCCCAATTATAATCAAGTTTGTAATCTCAATACAAACTATTGTGGCAATTTCCTTTCAAGCATATTGTGTTTTGGCATGTTTTTCTCGTTGTTGCAAACTAGGAATATTTCAATGATATTAGAGCCTTGACCTTGCTAGCTTGTTGGGTTGAGGTCGACGAGTAGAGAAAAACAAGATTACGTTGTCTTTCAGAGGAGACATCACACATTAGATACAATGGGGGATGCTCAACCAGTCCCCAAGTATTTTGGCCATTTTGGGTGGTTTGGCAAGAGGACTGTAAAGGATAGTTGATGCAATCACTTGTTTGACAGAGGCAAGGAATAATGGTGCTAATAATAGAGAGAACAATAGTCATGGTGATAGTTCAATCAATGGTAGGACCCGCGCTCATTGGTCCATCGCCATCAACTCAAGTCCTAAAATGTACACCTTTCCACCGAGGATTGAGCAACATGAGAATTACACTACATTAGTAGAATTGCAAGAACAATTCAAGCAGGATTAGTTAGATGGAGGATTGCAACCTGACATGTTCCTCAAGCACTACATAGACCTAAGGATGAGACACTTGCCTACTAAGGGTAATAGAGATATAATAGCGATTTGAGGTGGAAGATTGTCAAGCTAAGTCTTCCCTTCTACGACAAATCTAGAAGATCGGAAATACTTGCTTGGGCGCTAAAGGTAGATACATGTTTTCATGTCATGTCCCCATTTAGGAACCCTAATTATGATGTCTTCTTGTAAAATAAACATTAATAATAATATATAAATGAATGAATAAATGATATAATAATTTACATAAATAATATTATTTAAATACATATAAATAATATATAATAATATTGTTAATATGAATAATAGTATTATTTAAATACATAAATAAATTAATAAATTAAATATATATAATATAATTACAAATAGCTAAGTAACAAATAATAAAACAATAATAATATATAATAAAATATAATTAAGTATATATGAAAATATTAATAATAAAATTATAGTATATTATAATATACAATATAACGTATTAGATTAGAGTGATTATAATTCACACATCATCTCTCGATTCAAATAATAATATTAATATTAATAATATTAGTAAATAATTATATTAGACAAATGCTTCAAGAATATATATTAATGAAGATATAATAAATAATAATATAATACTAATGATATATAAAGGCCATCGACTTATTATTCACACATCATCTCTCGATTCAAATAATAATATATATATTAATAATATTAGTAAATAATTTTATTAGACAGATGCTTCAAGAATATATATTAATGAAGATATAATAAATAATAATATAATATTGGGCGGCTATTTTAACTCTTGTGGTGAAAATATAATAGCTGATGCTTTCAATAGTATTGAGTATCGAAAATATAATATTGGGCGGCTATTTTAACTCTTGTGGTGGAAATGTTCTAACTCGGTTAATGATTTTCTCATTAACTTAATAATAAATTTGTTGTTATTTTTAATATTTCCCTCTCAGCCAACCTGGAAATTATTTGTTTATACTTCACTCTTAAAAGAAATTATAAAAAAGATAAAATCATTGTCATTTAACGTGGAGATTATTTATTATTCTCTCCCACTTCTTTCAATCTAGAAATCAGCTAA
Source organism: Chamaecyparis obtusa (assembly GCA_027943335.1). Classification (NCBI taxonomy): domain Eukaryota; kingdom Viridiplantae; phylum Streptophyta; class Pinopsida; order Cupressales; family Cupressaceae; genus Chamaecyparis; species Chamaecyparis obtusa. Next base: position 508,267 of record BSBK01003794.1, on the reverse strand, counting down.
TTCACATCACATCGCCAACTCAGTCAATCTACAAATCAGCCAATTCACATCACATCCCCAACTCTCCCATGCAATTCATTGTAATTTAATCTTTTTAACCACACAATATTAGTAAATATAGAAAATCCCACCATGAAGATTTTAAAGCTGAGTTATGACTCTCTTCCTCCCAATCTAAAATCTTGCTTTGCTTTTTTTTCTTTCTTTCTTGAGGATACATATATTTCCTTTTCTAGTTTTAAAGCTCAGAGAGTAGATATGTATCTAGACTATGTGATATATATGTGGGTAGCAAAAGGATTTATTCCGCAAGAAATTGATACAGAACAATTGGATATTGCGTTAGATTATCTACATCAGCTTGTAAATTTATGTTTGCTGGAGGTAAATAGAGTTTTCAGTTGTTACACTATACATGACATGTTGCTTGATTTGGCCATAAATATATGTAAAGAAAATGATTGTGAATTTGATTTTATGTTCTTTTTGCTCTCTTACATTCTGATGATGGATCATGTAGTGTGATATGAAACCTTGATGATAAAAAACTCTACACAATCAAATCCAGAAATTGAATATAACATATATATGAATTGTGGAAATCTAATAGATTTGGCTTAGCCACACGGCCATCTCCACATTGCCAAAATGTGTTGAGAAGTCGAAACTTCTGAAGGTTTTGAATTTGTCTTACACACAAATCAGGGAGGTGCTAGATTGTGTAAGAAGACTTTAGAGTCTCCAGTTCCTTGATGTTTCTCATTGCACAAGCTTGCGATGTCTGCCTGACTGGATAGGAGAGCTCAAAATGCTATCTTGTCTCAATGTAGAGTGGAGTTCAGATCATGTGATTGATATGCCCAAAAACATGTTGCAGCTTTCAAGTCTGAGGACATTGAATTCAGGTTGCTTCACACTATGTTGTGATGAGAATACATTCTTAACTATTAATGATGTTGGCAATTCAACCAATCTCCAAGAACTAACCTTTTTTTTTAAAGATGTGCGGGCATTGAGAAGTGTAGAAGATGGTGCCCTTGACCGTCTGGTCAAAATGACAATTCTAGCAATGCAGAATTGTAGATTTTTGCAGCTATGGCTGCATGGATTTAGCTAAGAAAAAGAAGCAAAGCTTGCAGAATAATCAAGAAAAACAGAGCTGCTCAGAATGAAAATAAAATTCCATATGAATAAATTGAAAGTGCATAGATTACAATGCTGAAAATCACCGTATATAACAACACATTATGGTGAAGATGTTAAGGAAATCATCACCACAATTATCTCTTGTGCGGATGGTAAACAGGGATTTAACTGAAGCATATCCTTGCCTTAGTCTGATGTAAACCGATCAGACTGAAAGAAGGAAGCAGTGATCCAAAAATCATGGATCAGATCTTAAGATCAGAGGTAAATCACCATCCAAACTGCAAGTAAATCACTATTAAATATGCTCTTAACTGGTGGCGGAATTAACGTACAAAGTTGGAATTAACAACTCCAACACCCCCCCTTAATTCCAACTAAGAAGAATAAAAATTAATGAAAGGAAAGAGGAAAGAGGGAAAACCCAGTGGGAACAAAACCCCCCCTCAAAAACAAGAGATGTAACTAAAAATCCTTTGTGACAAGAAAATTATGGACATCTATAGAAAGTTAACCGCCATAGTGCTAAATGAAGAGATTTCTTGAAAACCAAAAAGAAGATCAGGATCAATCTGCATGAGTGCTCCCAACGACACTACTCGAACAATGAGCAGATGGCGAACAAAGGCAAAACATCTGCCAATCGAAGATACAGAAGACAATAATCTGCATAGATGTCCCAAACAATGAATAGATGGCAAACAAAGGCAATACATCTATCAGTCAAGGATGCAGATGACACATAAATCTGTACGAGTGACCCTAACGACACTACTCAACCATGCAAGAACAAATTGCTAGTTGAAAATACAGGTGTCAAATGTCAAAAAACTAATCAAATATGGAGCCAAAGAAGCATTAGCACGAAGAGGCATGACGGGTCCAATGAAATGAATGTCACTAAAGAGGAAATGAAGGCAAAGCCCATGCAGTAAGAGCATGACCTTGGCTTGTCTGTGAAGAAGAAGACTCGGGGGCTGAAATTTTATGCTGCTGCATAGCCTTCTCTAAAGCCTCTAGTCTCATCCAACATCTGTTGACTACATGTCCCACCTTACCACAAAATTGCAAGGCTCACCCAGCTTCTTATTTGTCTTAGATTGCGGTTTGGATTCTAAATTCTTCTCACTCATATGCAGAGCAAGAGCGTGAACCTTGAAACTTTTTAAAGTACCCATCTTTATGAGCTTATCTTGCTCATGTATTAATGACTCAATGAAAGCATCAAGAGTGGGCATCTTCCAACTTATTCCCATTGTAAGCTTGATTGTGTGAAAAGAAGAGACAAACACAGCATATTGTGGGCCCAATTTTGACATCTTGAATATTCTCAAAACTACTCGGATCTAATGAGTTGAGCTCATTTTCAAGGATGTGACCCTGCATCTCATCTTGCTTCCCAAAAAGACCCTCCTACATAGTCCAAACCTGGTTTGGAGTTTTGCATGCTTCGACATGAAACAACAATTCTGGAGAGATGGATAAGCATAGTAGACCAAAGGATTCATCCATGCAGTTGAAATATTTAGACTTCTCAACTGCTAAATTGGGTTCAACCTCTTTCACCATGACTATTCGATACAAGCCTTTACTTCTAAGCTGAAGTAAAATCTTTGGCTTCCATTCAAAATAGTTGTATGGCGTGAGAAGAACAGAGGCTGAAAACTCCATTCTCTGCAACCAATCTGATCTTTAGAACCTGCAAAAAAAAAACTTACATTTCTCCTTCCTAGCACCTAGGCTCTGATACCATGTAGATTTTTGCAGCTATGGCTACATGGATTTAGCTAAGAAAAAGAAGCAAAGCTTGCAGAATAATCAAGAAAAATAGAGCTGATCAAAATGAAAATAAAATTCCATATGAATAAATTGAAAGTGCAGAGATTACAATGTTGAAAACCACCGTATATAACAACACATTATGGTGAAGATGTTAAGGAAATCATCATTGCAATTATCTCTTGTACGGATAGTAAATATGGATTTAATTGAAGCATATCCTTGCCTTAGCCTGATGTAAACCGACAGACTAAAAGAAGGAAGCAATGATCCAAAAATCATGGATTAGATCTTAAGATCAGAGGTAAATCACCATCCAAACTGCAAGTAAATCGCTATTAAATCTGCTCTTAACTGGTGGCGGAATTAACGTACAAAGTTGGAATTAACAATTCCAACAAGAATGCCATTCCTACAATGGAGAGTGGTAGAGGAGAATCCATTCTTCCAGCATTCCCAGGGAAAATGAATATTATGAAAGATCTTCAACAACTTCAACTTTTACATTTCTTTGTGCCAAATTTGATATGTGAACTGCAAAATCTGACAGACCTTGCCTTGAGCAACTGCAATGGTCCCAAAGCAAAACTAAATGGCCTAGGTGCCCTGCACCAATACACCCCCCATGTAAGTCAATATTCTGAAGTCCTTGAATCCAAGCAAATGTAAGTCAATAACACCAAATATATCACTTAGAAGTCTTATGAAGAGTCTTGGTGATTTTAAGCCTTTTGAAGCACTTTAGAAATATTGAATACATCATTGCTTGCCAACTATTTGACAAAGCTTCCTAGGAAATCATTGGTTCTTCAAGACAAAGATTATTTGCATGCCAAGCACTATACAGGAACATCCAATAAAAGGACTGAAATTATTTGATTTTAAGACTTCAAAATAATATAATCAATACATGGAATGATCAAAACTTATAATACCAATCAATGAATACTTTTCCTATCAATGTTGCATTGAATAGAGAGTTTAATAATATAAACACCAGACTGTGTCTTCAACGAGTATATCACATTGACCAATACACCCCCCATCCCACCATCCACACTCATCCACTCATGTCAAGATCTTGTGAATCCAAGCAAATGTAAGTCAATAACACCAAATATATCACTTAGAAGTCTTGTGAAGAGTCTTGGTAAGTGATATATTTGGTGTTATTGACTTACATTTTCTTGGATTCATGGACTTTAGAATATACTCCAAAAGTGATTATGTAACGAAGGAAGTGAGAGGGAAGGATCTTGATTTAGGTCAATGGATATTTCAACATGATTTTGGACAAGATCTTGACATGAGTGGATGGGTGTGGATGGTGGGATGGGGGGTGTATTGGTGAAGAGTCTTGGTGAGTTTAATCCTTTTGAAGCACTTTAGAAATATTGAATACATCATTGCTTGCCAACTATTTGATAGAGCCTAGGAAATCATTGGTTCTTCAAGACAAAGATTGTTTGCACGCCAAGCACTGTACAGGAACATTCAATAAAAGGATTGAAATTCTTTGATTTTAAGACTTCAAAACAATATAATCAGTACATGGAATGATCAAAACTTATAATACCAATCAATGAATTATTTTCCTATCAATGTTGCATTGAATAGAGAGTTTAATAATATAAACACTAGATTGTGTCTTCACGAATAGATCACATTGACCAATACACCCACCATCCACACCCATCCACTGATGTCAAGATCTTGTGAATCCAAGCAAATGTAAGTCAATAACACAAAATATATCACTTAGGAGTCTTGTGAAGAGTCTTGGTGAGTTTAAGTGATATATTTGGTGTTATTGACTTACATTTGCTTGGATTCAAGGACTTTAGAATATACTCCAAAAGTGATTATGTAACGAAGGAAGTGAGAGGGAAGGATCTTGATTTAGGTCAATGGATATTTCAACATGATTTTGTACAATATCTTAACATGAGTGGATGGGTGTGGATGGTGGGATGGAGGGGTGTATTGGTGAAGAGTCTTGGTGAGTTTAAGCCTTTTGAAGCACTTTAGAAATATTGAATACATCATTGCTTGCCAACTATTTGACAGAGCCTAGGAAATCATTGGTTCTTTAAGACAAAGATTGTTTACATGCCAAGCACTGTACAAGAACAGTCAATAAAAGGACTGAAATTCTTTGATTTTAAGACTTCAAAACAATATAATCAGTACATGGAATGATCAAAACTTATAATACCAATCAATGAATGTTTTTCCTATCAATGTTGCATTGAATAGAGAGTTTAATAATATAAACATTAGACTGTGTCTTTACGAGCAGATCACATTGAACAATACACCCACCATCCACACCCATCCATTCATGTCAAGATCTTGTGAGTCCAAGCAAATGTAAGTCAATAACACCAAATATATCACTTAGAAGTCATGTGAAGAGTCTTGGTGAGTTTAAGTGATATATTTGGTGTTATTAACTTACATTTGCTTGGATTCAAGGACTTTAGAATATACTCCAAAAGTGATTATGTAACGAACAAAGTGAGAGAGAAGGATCTTGATTTAGGTCAATGGATATTTCAACATGATTTTGGACAAGATCTTGACATGAGTGGATGGGTGTGGATGGTGGGATGGGGGATGTATTGGTGAAGAGTCTTGGTGATTTTAATCTTTTTGAAGCACTTCTGTGATATTCAACCACTGGTTCGAACTTACTTGCATATAGGCGCGTGGTGTCAACCTAGTGTAGCTTCCCACCTTATACCACCTCCTTCAGCACTCTTTTTCTCGCGGACTATGCCAAAATGAAATAAAATGAAATGTGTCGGTAGGCGAGATATATGTATAAAATTTGACCTTTTTTTTTTACTTCTATTCCCGTGTTGGTCAGAATTACTTTATCTGATATGATGAATTCTTAATAAAGGTATAATTCTGCAAACTACTAGCACGGAGGAATATTTGACCTAGCCAAATCTTCCTTGTACCACACAAAAAACTATGTGATAACTATGTCTACTCCAACCTTAATTATTTAAGAATTCATCATATCAGATAAAGTATGTTTAAGAATTGTTGGCAGTTCTATTAGACCAAGACTATTTGACAAAGCAATGATGTATTCAATATTTCTAAAGTGCTTCAAAAGGGCGCTTAAACTCACCAAGACTCTTCACAAGACTCCTAATGTTTGTAAGCTATACTTGAAAAAAATTGCAAGTTTGTTGTAATATCTTGGTAGTGATGTTGCAGTTACTATTTTCCCTTGTTAACACCCAATTACAAACTTGGAATGAAGGTTTCATATTCAACAACATTAGTAGTGCAATAGAAATGTAATTTAAAAGTTGGAAGACAGTCATTGTTCCTTGCCTCCTTTCACCTTCCCTGCATAAACACTTATAGGCCCAGGTAATACAAGGCAATAAAAGGACTGAAATTCTTTGATTTTAAGACTTCAAAACAATATAATTAGTACATGGAATGATAAAAACTTATAATACCAATCAATGAATGATTTTACTATCAATGTTGCATTGAATAGAGAATTTAATAATATAAACACCAAACTGTGTCTTCATGAGCAGAGAAGTGACTGTTTGTAAAGAATTAAAAGTTTATTGCTTGGTAGTTCATTACATTGTCTTCTTTGACCATACACACCTCTCCACAACTTCTAAGACTCCTCTCCCATAAAACTCATGTACAAAACCGACCAAAATCCCCTTACAAACTAATTTTCAACTTCTTATTAACCTGTACAGTCAGTTATATGACTGTTACAGTTAGTTATTCATTTGCATTGTTGTCTAGTTGACAACTAGTTGTCAACTTCGACCACTTTAATCTTTCTTGCATCATCTTTAACCTTTCAAAAGGTTTTAGGTTCCTATCCTAATCTCCTAAACTCCCTAAACCTCTAGTAAACCCTCATTTAGCCCTTTAGGCCATAATTGCATAAAAATGCAATTTTACATCTTTTTGGCATCTTTGCACTTTGAAGTGCAATTGATAATAATGGCATCAATGGCCATATAACAAACTTAGATATACCTATAGGTCCTTGACCCTTACATAAATGCTTGGTCAAATCTACATGTTTGTCAAATGTAAATGGAATACTTTGTGCCTGACATACTTAAATGGAATACACCAAGAAGTGCCAAATGATGAATGCTCAATTATTGTAATGGCAAAGCATCAGAATCATCCATTTTTAGAACTTGATTTTTCTATAGTCCTAATGATTTTTCTTATTTTTTGTCTTTTGTCCCTTTTTTATTTCCTATGTCTGTGCTTGGTGACAGGATTTTGAACATTGTTGATATACTTAAATGGAATACACAATACCAAATAATGAGTGCTCAATTATTGTAATGGCAAAGCATCAGAACCGTCCATTTCTCAAATTTGATTTTCTAGTCTTAATTATTTTTCTATAATAGTAATAATTTTGAACATTGTTGACAAAGAGTGTTTCTTTTTGTGATTATAGTCTTAATGATTTTTCTATAGTCTTAATGATTTTTCTATAGTCGTAATGATTTTTCTTATTTCTTGTCTTTTGTCCCTTTTTTATTTCCTATGTCTGTGCTTTGTGACAGGATTTTGTCACTTTCTTTTGATGGTATATTTCATTCACTCTATGTGGAATACTATTTTGTTCACTATTTTATTTCAACTTGATATTTCTTTCATTTTTCATATACACAAAGACTACACATGTTGATAAAAAAATGAGCTATTTGATTTAGGTTTACTTTTCATGATTGTAAATGGTTAATATTTCTGATGGTACTCCTTGGTGTATTCCATATAAAAATAATCAAGTTTCTATGGTATGATAAATGTCCCTATGCATTGATAAAATTAGAGTTGAGAAAATGGTTGTTCAGTGATGATTTGTATCTGCAAGTTGCAAACAAATCATCTTTTTTCCACCAACGAGTCATTCCATTCAAGAAAGACCATGTCTGATGATATCAACCCACAACAAAATAGGGAGACAATTGCTAGATTGTGGTCTAACTTTAAAAGAAAAGGTGATGGAAAATGTTGTCCCTACAAAATTTGTAAGGGCTTAAAGACTCGAAGATATTTAATCAAAACAGCCAAGGAACATTGTAGGCAGCATGGTCACATTGAAGAGGGAAATAAATTTCATCCATTGGTATGTATTTTAATAATTTATAAAATACATAAGACATGATTTGATGATGACATCATGGTCATGGTTAATTTAAGGTCATCATTTTGATATAGGTCAACCACCCTGGGTTTCATGTTATGGACCGTGACAATCCAGAGAATGTGGATTTCCAAATGAGGGAACATGGAGATGTGAATATAGAAGTACAAGGTAATGATCCCGTGGAAGAAGATCACGATGATCAAGATGATGATGATGCAGATGACCTTGATGTACCTATACTTGAGAAGGTATACTAGCCCCTATACGAAGGCTCCCAAACAACTCTTCTTGTCGCTGTATTATTGTTGGTGAACTTGAAGGTTATGAATGGTTTATCCAACATAGCAATGACGCTTATGTTAAGGTATGTCATCTTTTTTTTATTTTTTTAGTCGTAATTCTCTTACACTTAACAAAGGGTGAATCATGTAGCAATTAATATTCTTTATATTAACAACTTATATTTTTGGTCGTAGGTTGATAGATGAGTGTTTGTTACCACCATCAAACATTCTACATCACTCATACCGAGAATTATCTACCATTATGAAATATATTGGAATGGAGTATCAAACAATACATGCATGTCTGAATGATCATAATATATATCATAAACATCATGAATTTGCAATAGAATGCCTTGATTGTCATATTAGTAGATATCGATCAGATCGAATAACAGAAAAGGTGTCTCGCAAGGTTCTTTGGTATATTCTCATTATTCCACGTTTGCAACGATTATTCAGGTGTAATAGCTTGGCACAATTTATGGATTACCATGTCCGCAATAGAAGTCGAGATGACATTATGTGAATGCCTTCGGATGGTTCAGCATTTAAGGAAATAGAGGAAACTTGGCCACACTTTAAAGAAGAACCTCGTAATCTCAAGCTTTCATTAGCAGTGGGCGGTTTCAACCCATTTAGAGAGATGAGATCTGTTTACTCGGTGTGGCCTATTTTTGTAATTATCAACAATAACATTCCTCCTTGGTTGTCCATAAAGAGGGAGCACATAATGTTGGCAATGATTGTTCCAAGTATTTTTTCATTTAATAGTCATCTAAATTAATTTATTATAAATAATCCATCAAAATGGTCATAATAATTATGTAATGTTTTTGTTCATTCAACTAGGTAAGTACCAAGTTAAAGATATCAATGTATATATTGAGCCCCTTATCGACGAGTTGATGGTGTTATGGAATGGGGTCACTATGTATGACATCTCTAGACCAATAGGACAAAGACAATTTTAATTTCATGCAATGCTTGTATGGACAATACATGATGCCCTTGGGCTAACACATTTTTGTGGTATGTTCTCTTCTTAACACCTCTTTTTTGGTATGTTATAGTGCTAACACAAAATTAACATATTTAATCCAATTATACACGATCTTGTAGGTCTTCAAATAAAGGAAAAATTTGCATGTACATTTTATAGTCCAAAAATGAAATCTTGTCATTCAAAAAGTTTAGGAAAGCAGGTGTTCGATGAGCATAGACACTTTCTCCATAGAAATCATAAGTACTGAATTACCGAAAAACATCTTTTAAATAGGAAAGAAGAGACTACATCAAAGCCACGGAGAATGACACCTCGCCTATGGAAGTTGGAATACAATAAAATAAATCGTCGAGGTAATGTCATTCCATCTAATAATTTTTGTTTGAAATTTATATTTTGATATTGTGTTTTATTTACCGATGATGTAATTGATGCTCGTGAAAGTCGTCAAGGCATTAATGACCAACTTCCAAAAGGAAAAAAAATTTATCCTATGCAATTTAGTAGGTTGTCATACTACAAGCAACTCCCAATCGTGCATTTGTTTGATGCTATGTATATTGGAAAGAATGCAACAGAGACATTATGGAAAATATTGGATGGAAGGCATGACAAAGACAAAATTGTCAAAATTTGTAGTGACATTGAAGAATCCAACCATGCAATGAAAAATGTCATTAGATCAAATAACAATGGAGATCAAATTGATACAAGTGCCCTTACTTGGTTATTGTCGGAGCAGCAGAGCAATGTTATAAAAGAAGTAATAAAACAATATGATTTCTCACAGGATTTGCTGCGAACATAAACAATCTCATATCAAAGAAAAGTGAATTTGGGCCAGGGATGAAAACACATGATTGGCATACATTTATTAAGGTAATTCATGTTGTATTCACTATATATTTGTATACTGCATGTAGTTTTCATTGCATTCTTTTATAAAATATTGATAAGATCATTTTACAAATATTGCAGTACGTTCTACCTCTCTCTCCCACACCATATGATTTTGGAAAATACATGAGGTGGTTGTCATCAAAAGAAGTCAATAAAGAAGATATAAAATACTGCAAGAGAAAAATTTCTCATCTTATGTGTGAAATGCAAAAGTGTCTACCTTCAACTTTTTTCAATGCACAAGAACACTACCTCATACATCAAGTTGAGGAGATTGAATTGTGTGGACCTATACCAACTAGGTCAATGTGGATGGTTGAGAGGCACTTGAAATTTTTGAAAAGCTTGGTTCGACAAAGAGCACATCCTGAGGGTTCTATGGTGGAGGGATATATGGTATACCAAACCATGGTGTACATTAGTGAATATCTTTAGTTCAGTCAATGTCTTTAGTTCTAAGCGTGGAGGAACTAAAAATTTAATGAAAATAAGATTTGAATAAATAATTTAGATTAAACTTGTTTTTTATTAATTTTAGTTGAAGTAAATATAAGTTTTTTATACATTATTAAAAATATTTTAGTAATAGTTTTAAATATGTATTTTATAGAAAAATTATAGTATAAAGTGAATCATGTTTAAATTTTAAATATTTATTTTTGAAAATCAAATAATTATAGAAAAATAAGTAATTGTGATATTAAAATATTTTATCTATAATTTTTAAATAAAATTATTTTATTTTATTTTAGAAATACTACTTATAAATGTAGATATCTTAATTTTAATTTTAGTTAAAAATATATATATATTATATTATAATATTTTTGTAAAGAGTTTATTTTAAGTTTTATGTAACATTTTGTTTTTAAAAATAAAAAGTTGTTTTATTTTTTATTACTTAGACTTATTTAATTTATATTTTACTTAAGAGTTATTTTATTAACGATGTCATTAATATTATATTTATTGTTAAATATTAATATTTCAATGTGTAAATGGTTATAAAAATTAAGGTCAAAGGTAAGATTTTGTATTGGTCACTCCTCAAATCAGTGCACATGTTTGGTAACTTTATTATAGTATTCTTCCTTCCTTGTAAGAAGTGGGGTAGATACAAGTTGATCTTGGTAATTACTATTCTTTTACTATTATGTATACTTAGTTGTTGAGCAACAATAATCCTATCTTGATACATGTAATATGAAAGACACAATCTTGATCAATTGTTAATCAACAATGCAAAATATTCCATCTTATTAAATTATGATTAGATTTTATTTTTTATATGAATATCAAACAACTTTCAAAATATTAAAAATAAACCCAAAAAAATACATCTTTTTATTAAGGACCTATTGCACAAAAAATACTATTCTATATTAAAAAAAAATTAAGATTACAATATAATCATTGAATGGGTTGATTAGATGAAATTGTTATAATGGAAGGTTGTCAAAAAAATATGGCTATTCTTTTATTCATAATAGATGGTGACGTAGCAAGGAAATATTTTATTTCATATTTATCTTATCCTATTTGCATTTATATTTAATAAACATTATGTAAAATAATATTAAAATCCCTCTAAAGTGGTTATTATATTTCTTATAGGGCTCATCACATCCTATTTGGTGAAGATTCATAATGATTATGTTGAGTTGTACTTGAGAGAGGCACCATTCAACAAAAGGTGATCATGGAGGTTTTAGTGTAATTTTAAAATTTAATGTTTCATCTAAATGAGTCATGGGACTTCTTGGGAAAAATGGCTATGTAGGGATCATGATGCACTACTGAATCAAATATTTAATTAAAATAATATTTTTTTAATTATTATTTTTTTTAAATTAATCAATAATTTTAACCTTACACAAACAAAAGTGTTAAAGATAAAAGATCAATTATTATAAATTTTTAATTAATTCAAATTATTTATTAATGGTGCATCCTAATCCCTTGTATAGATGTTGCCCTTCTTGGGTGCCCATTCTAGTGCATTTTTCTCTATATTTTTTGTTGGAGGATTATGGGGGATATTTTTCTAGTTTGTTATGTCATCTCATATTGTATAAAGTATTTTTCTGCAATTATCTTCTAGAGATGACAACCATAGAGGAAATTACAACTTATGACCACACCGTAGATGATTTATAAGAGTCAGAGGAAAAAATCACTTTGATTCTTCTAGGAATCACTCTAGGAGTATATCATAGCTTCAATAGATAGTGTTGTTTGATGAGGGAGAGAAATGTGTGTATTTGTAGGTGTAACATTTGTTGTTTACTTTTTAGGTCAGTTATAGGTGTGTTTAATGTTATGTGTACTATTTTTTCATTATTTAACAATAATATTATTTTTTTTGTTGTTTCTATGTAATTTTTGTATTAAAATTGGGTGATGTATTGTGAGATTTCATTATGTAAAACTCACCCTATTTGTGTAGAATATTGACATTTATTCCAAATCATTTTTTTGTATTACTATGGTTGCATTGTCTAAGTTTTTGGTTAGTGAATTGGGACCCAATATATAATCCTTTCTCTAGAGATTTTGTAGGATTATTTTGGTGTAGATTGACATCATTTAGGAGTTGTATTTGCTAGTTATAGGTGTGATTTCTTAGACATTTTCCTTTTCCATTGCATTTAATTATTGTGCCTATTGAATATGTTGGAATGACCATAATATTAGTATATTATATTCTTATTATTGTTATATGATGATATATTTTAGTTTTCAAATGAATAAGAATATAACTATGTAGACTTGATGATTCGTATATAGCTATTTTGATGTATTATACAAGTGTGGTGAAAGTTATTTTAATAAATATTTTAAAATTGTTATTATGTTAGATATAATACTTGGTATATCATAATTGTTAAATGCACAAGACAGTTGAGAGGGGATGGGGTGAATGAGTTTTCCATAAAACTTATAAAAATTGTATTGAACTAGATCCATAAAAACTTCTTTTAATTTCCTTAATCACACAATAATGTAAACATGGAAGGAATGGGTGAAAAATGAAAACCACAACACACAACATATAATAAAACACCAAATTTAGATGGAAGCCCCTGTTAAGGGAAAAACCATGAAGAATATTAATTCTTAATTACATAAACACCTATTAGGGTGACACTACTTAAGGTGATTTTTATAAAGAATGTTCTTTTACAAGTGTGATTTCTCTTGCACCAAAATATCAACCTGTCAATGCCTGATACAACCACTAGACTTATAAAATCCATAGGAGGCAGTTAAGCCATGTCACAAACCCGAGTGCTTCTGTACACAACATGAGGAGACCAAGGGCACACACATTGCAACAATCCCCCAAATGAAAGAGAGGGGTTTGAACCTATGACCAAGCTCTAATACCACTTATTACAAGTGTGATTTTCATTCTACCGAAAGATCAACCTATCAATGCTCGATACAACCACTAGACTTATAGAATCCATAGGAGGAGGTTAATCCATGTCACAAACCCAAGAGTTGTGTTGCACAACACAAGTAGACCAAGGGAACACACCTTACAACTGTATATATGCAAATCTCAATTTGTGTAAGAAGGCATAAACAAGAAGACATTAGAATTTAAAACACATGCATACAACAAAGACTCGGCACATAACCTATGGTTGAACTAAAATGGAAGCACCCAAGTTCCATTTAATTTGTCCATTATGGAGATTTGTGGGTGTGCTCTCTAAATACAATAATGAGATCCCCAATGAAAGATCAAATGATCTGCTGCCTAAATCCACGCTAATAGAGACCAAGAGCTCACAAAACTAGTATGAGGAACTAGTTTGTAAGAATGATCCTAAATGATGTAAATGAAACTATGAACTATGATAATATGAATGAGAGTGAGAGTACATACATGAGGACTCACAATATTACATGGAGGTCTATTTTTAGAGACCTATGGCACAAATTCTATGAGATCGAACTAGGATGTCATGATGAGCGCTTGTAGCACGGCTACCTAGACTGGCACTTTATTTAGAAGGGTTGATCAGAAGCGGGATGCTACCAAATCTTATAGGCCATGGATTTGGACATGGATGGGTTCATTGTTTGAGCTAGATATTAGAGGAGGAGGGCACAATGTACTACTAGGGGTACACTATACTTGGTCAATTATACCATGACCTACATATGTGTATGTACCGATGTGGTAGGAACCTCAAATTAGGGGTTTCTCTATTGTTAGTCTGGAATTGGGAGCATATAGCCATCACCAAGCCCATTAGGAGACAAGACCACAAATAGTTGTATGAGCCATATATGTGCAAATATAAGAATCTCATCCTATATGGGTCTACTCGGAGTACAATGTACTAGAGGAGGTTGTTAGATGACCTGGTGGTGTTCAAGTGGATATTATACAGAAACTTTGAGCCATGGGGTTACTAGGATGATCAACATTAGAGGGAGGATGGTCGGGAGGATACATATCAGTTGTATTTCATTTAGAGATACTACTGGTTACTTGGGAGGATGATATACATGATTTCTTGATATCAACCATCTCAAGTTATGTAGTAATTCAAGGTGATGTAGGATGTAGTACCAGATGGGTTTCCCCATCTACTGTCACATGGGAGGTGGATTTGTGGGGTAATGGAGCGGATCTAGTACAAGACCGCTCAAGATGGAGACCAATGGAGCCCATCCCTTGGAGAAGAGAGTAGGATGTAGAAGATTTCAAGATGACACCTGCATGTGAGGCTTCATGAGCCACCTATCGGCATGTTAGGTTGAAAAATCTAGGGTAGGTTTTTGTAGATGAGCATCCAAGACTTGATGAGGACGTACAAGAGGGGGGAGATGAGGGAGGAGATGGGGGAGATGGGGGAGATGGAGGAGATGGAGATAGAGAGGATGGAGAGGATGGGAGGGTTCATCCTAGGGCTAAAGAAGGTAGGGCCAAATAGAGGGCCCCAATAATACAGGTATAGGTGCAGGGACTAGAGGCATAGGGACCCCAACCACAGGTACCACCCACAACATTAGTAGAATAGGAACCTGCACCTCTAGTTAAGCCACCACTAGGCATGGTGACATGAGCCATCCATGATGCACTCAGTAGGGATAGAGATCAGATCAAGACTAATCTATAGAGGGTGAGTTGAGACTTGGAGACTGAGAGGGGAAATCAAACCAGTACTCTTATAGAGAGGGATATTTTGCAAGAAGAGGTTAGAAGGGTATAGGGCTTTTTAGTGACAAAGAGAGTTGGGAGTGCTAGTCTATACATTACATTATCTGATTTGCAGAGGAGGTTTGATTCAGGGGAGTTTGAGATTACAATTGCTGGGGGAGGTAGAGGATTTGTGCCAGCAGCTAGAGGCTATGACCACAGAGAGGGACCTATGGTAGAGACAAGTAGAGACATATAGGATAGAGTGAGAGCTCGATCAGCAGGTAGCTACTCTCCTAGGGGTTTCATAGATTTTTTCATATATTATGGCCTCCCAAAGAGAGGCATGGAGAATAGGGAGAGGCACCATACTACATGGGTCTTTACCATTAGGAAGTCCTAAAGGACTAGAGGTAGCCACTTTACTCAAAGAGGACTACCTCACAGACCATAGGCAGGATATCATAGGGTTCAGTAGTCATGAAACCAAAGGCACCCAAACACAATGAGGGAGGAGAGGGAGGTCCATCCCAGCCAGATGCATGAGATCCCCTCATAAACATTGATACACTTTCTTATTTTTGACATATGAGATGAGATGCACAATGGCACCAAGGTGCATTGATTGTGATGTATGATTTTGTTGTACTATTTGATTAAGACACTTTTATATTATTCTACATGCTAACACTTTGATGGACTATTTTATGGACATTATGGACTCCATGGACTCTTTTTTCTTTTATGATCTATATGATGATTCCAATTATTCTATGTGATGTGTATGATTATGATTTATGGATGAAGCTATGTATGTTTTCAATTTTACATATGATGATGGTACAGATGCATTATGATGTAGGATGTGTGTGAGATGTGATGTTTATACTATATGATATTTTTTATGATGTTCATTCTAACATGCATGATGCAAGTGAGTGCAGAGGATGGATATGCATATAATGTGTATATGATGTATATGCAAGATGAATTCTTATGTATATGATGCATGGATATAGTATTTTTGATGATGTGATGTATGCATGATGTTCCTAGGAACACAATTCCTTAGGTGTTATGTTCCAACCAGTTAGAGCTCAGATCGGGACCACATGTCTCAGACAATTAGGAGATGTCAGATTGTAAAGTACAGTTAGTTTTGGGATGGGAAAAAATATGAAGGCCTTAAATAGTAATAACAACTTTAGATAAGTGATAAAAACTTGATGCAAAGGCAAAGAGTTTGAAGATAAACTTTACTTAAAGGAAAAAAATGTAAGTTAGCCATAGACATTGCCCATGAAAAAACCACGCTTCTTTAGTTGGAAAAGGTGTGGGAGGTGCAATTGAAACATTAAGAATGCTAGTAAGAATGGTAATAAGTTAGTATATTTATTTAAATGATTATGCTTATGTTTTGAATCAATAATAGACTTGATGTTTCCACATAGCTTAGTATACTTTTGGAAATAACCATGTAAGTATGTTTGGGGTAAAATCCTTGTACTTTAATCTATTTTTAATAATTTTACTTAAGAAAAATAAGAAACTCGGACTCCCTTGTTCTCTGACTATTATTCTACTATATCTACAAGTCTAGATACAAATAAAGAGGTAGTTGCATCATCTACAGAGAGTCAACCCACTATTTTTTTATGAAACAAGTGAAAGACACTTTAGTTGTTGCATCGAGAGTTGTAGAAGATCTAATAAAATATGATAATTCTAAGGAGGAATTTCCAAGTGTGGATGTTGGGAAAGACCACCAATTATAATAATAGTATCACAAGATCAAGATTCCATCACTCAAGACTTTAATTAAAGGCTTGTATTTATTGATTGATTGATGTAAGTTATCCATGTAAAGTGGGGAGAAGAATAATGTGTTGGTTCCTAATTTGACTGGCTTTACACTACAAAGTAGCTACTAGTACTCTTCAACAAATTATAAGGAGAAGCCAACTCCAAGTAGAAAATTCCTAAGAGGACTGGACCAACTAACAAGGATAAAAATCCTTCTACATTGTAGG
Organism: Chamaecyparis obtusa; assembly: GCA_027943335.1. NCBI lineage: Eukaryota > Viridiplantae > Streptophyta > Pinopsida > Cupressales > Cupressaceae > Chamaecyparis > Chamaecyparis obtusa. The sequence continues at coordinate 490,794 of BSBK01003794.1, read as the reverse complement.
CTCTACGAAACCAAGGCGGGTAAACCTCTATGCCCTTTAATACACACTTTACAACTCATAACATGGCATTGCACAAACAGATATGTCTAATATGAGGCATCAAACATGATAGGGAGATACTAGATGAAGGCTAATCACCCATTAAATATCAACTTGCATGGCGCATGAGACAGGGTAGGGCAAAAAATTTTGATCTTTTGATTTAATATTTAAGTGAGGGAAACATAAAGAAAACCCTATCTTGGACTAGTGTCGTGTTCATTGGGAAATGAGTCATTCAGACACAAAACATCATACCACAAGTTCCATAAATATAGCTATTTTATCTATAATACATTTTCATTACAAAGTGTTAATCTATGATTCTCAGATCAATCATATTTATTACAATCTTAAATATAAAACCTTATGTATTTGTAGCTAAAAATTTAAGTGTTTTAATTAATTCTTTGAATTAAAGCATGAACCCACCACATACATCATAATAATGCAATGAAATAATAATATCTTTGATCTAATCACATCAAAACACATAAATTTTTCAATAGGAGAGGAAATGAACCAGAAAGTGCTTTTGAAATTTCATTAAATATAGCTATACTTGTGGTACAATATCAAAATATGTTCAAAGACACATGACCTGCAATAAAGTGCACTAGTTTTCTTCTTTATTGCTCTAATATTTCAATACATACACATCAACAAAAATATTGACTGAAAGACTCTAAACTCGGTAGAAACCTTTATTTTAATCAGCCCCTATCTCATGGCCCTGATTACCCTTTTATAGGAACAAGGGTAGCAACAAGCTATGGTGCAGAAATGACACTTAGTCAAGGTTTTCAATCTTGGGCAAAGGGAAAAGTAACTACAATAAAAGTGTTATCTTCTCATATCTTTAAGCATGTCTTGGTGATGAAGAATTTTTGAACCAAGCTCAAGAATGTCTGTAGAAAATGTAGGTGCACAATAATATTTCAAGATGACGTAGTACTAGCAAAATTTGTCAACATGACAAGGTCCTTTACTCTTTGACATACATTTGCACCCATTCGTTGTATTCTTTCTCTTCAGGCCAATCAAATTCATCACTTCATCTGACTTTCTTCTAAATGGAATGTATCTGATGGTGCATTTATTTACCTCCTTTTCAAAACTGTCAAAGAACAGTCATGTGGCAATAATCTTGTCCATACACTCCTCCAACATTCCCTTGTCCATGTCATCACAAATCTCTTCTAGTTTAGCCTCTAATTTTTTCTTACCTTCACCTTTCCACATCTACAATGATTTTACTTTTCCATCCTTGTCCAAATTAGAAGGCAGGAGGGTCTCCTTCATTTCATTAAAATTTATTTGTAACTCCCTAATCCTACCTTCAATATGATCCGACAACATCTGAAAATCCCTTAGAGTCTTTACAAAATCAAAAGTGGGTTGGATTTTCAAAGGCCCTTTTTTGTGATACTTAGATCCCAAACTTACCATCCTCATTTTTTCTATCCTATGCATCCACCTATCATAAAGTTCCCTTGCCACTTCTTTATCCTTATCAAAATTCTAAATTGCTTCAAAAAGAAATGTGTAGCTAGCATGAATGCCAACTAACTTCGCATCAACATTTTCATTTAAGTGCAAAAAAACTATTTGTACCATGTCTTTCTTTTTCCTCTCAAAGTCCTCACTAACTAAGGATTTCTCCAACTCGTCAATTCTTTGGTAAAGTTGAGCTCTGGTAGCCTCAACTGATTATTTTGTCTCTTCAAGAACATTATGTGCAAAAGGAGGTGGGGAAGTCTCCCTATCTATCATATCTAATATGATAACTAGAAGACCTGTCCTAGCTGATGTGGATGATTTTGGAACATTTGATTGTAAATTCTATTCTAAGTCCTTAATTTTATGTTCCAATACTACATTTTTTGTTTCCATTTCTATGCATTTCTTAGATTTTATATCATATTCCCAAAAAGGTACTAATTTCTCAGTGCAAGTTCCTCATTTTCCTTCTCTTCCTTATGTGTCACATCTAAAATGAACTTAGAAGATTCCAAGTTCTTTCTTGCTTCTTGTACACCACCTGTATCTACAACCCTCTTTAAAATTACACTTCTTTACTCTAGGATTGATGTCATATATATCCATTCTCTTTGTTACAGGTGTGAGAGACCAGATAGCTAGGGAGCATAATATATACTATAGTAGGCTCCTTTCAAATCCATCTCAACCTATTCTACTTTTGTACCATGTAGACTCATATTTCTTCTTAGAGCATCAAAAGCCACAGCATTAGCAATATCCCACTCTAGCAGAATTAACACATCAGCCTCATGTATAATCCTTCTTCCTTCTTCCAATATCAAGGTCTGGAATTTATGATACATCTCTAATTATACCTCATTTACAATTTATTCCTCTGACACACCTAGGCGCTAGCCTTTTCTTGAATCCAACCTCTCTTGATATCATTCAATATTTCTCTGCCACATGAATTGGTTGCAAACCTGGGTCTTGACAAACCCCTCATCATTTAGAAGTTTTGTGTAGGCCTCCCTTCTCAAGTCCCTGTGGACTCGGCCTTGTATCTCCAAAGAAGTGAAATTTGAGAGGGATGAAATGGGTAGAAATGGGATACCAACCTATAAATTTTTCTCTGGGATAATAATAATATCTGCCTCATCAGCACTATCTGAACCACTATCACTAGACAACTGCACAAGTGGGATAGACTTACCACCCGTGCCCTTTTCCTTTCCCTTTCCTTCCTTGGCACCAAAATGTTTCTCTAGGACCATCTCTACAGGGAGTGATGGTGGTCTTGGAGAAGTTGGGAATGGTTCTCTCCTTGGCAAATCATGAGGCTCCATGATACTTATTCCATTCAATGGCCTGAGAGAGGGGAAACTAACCTTCTACTAGTCATAATATGTTTTCCTTTTTTCCTCCTCATCTCCTCCTTAGGGTCTGAATCACTAACCTGCTCACCCATAAACCTCTTATAAACCTTTTTTATTGAAGGGGAAGAAACAAAATCAAGTTTCTCTTCTTCAATCTTACCCTCAACAGGTTATTATGGAGCTCTTGAAAGAGGGGATGACAATTTTAAATCACCCTTTCTTCCTCGCTTCTGTCTCAAAGTGGCATAGATGTCATTAAAGAAATTGAACAAGGTCAACATATTTATAGCAAAATGAGTCAAGGTCCTAATGGGATCATACTCTGGCTCAAATATTTTTCTTTCATCCCACTCTGCCTTAAAAGTCAGCCACTTCCTCTTATTTCCTTCATGTACTTATTCATCATAGATATTTCTTATAGAATCCTCTGGGAAATGGAACTCCTGAGGGATTTCCTTGATCCTAATTATTTTCTTGAATAAATTGTTAAAACCCTCTAGGTCATTGTTCCTTGACACTTACCCCCATATTGTAAGGCTGAAAAATTTTCATTAAGTGTACCCATCCCCCTCTTGTAACTACAAAATGGTGGAAGAAAGTAAAATATGGAAACAGGGTACCCTTACCCTTTCCTGATAATTCACTATCCTAAATTGAGCCAATTTGTCTTATGATTTCAACAAAACATAACCTCAAAGTAACATGGTAAGGAAGCACAATAGGATGCTCCTTGAAACTTTATATTCTAATCACAGTGCTAACATGATATGGAATAGTGTCCCCCTAATTATGCTCAATATTCAAATCAGACCTCCTTTCCTTTGGCCTCAAAAAATCTAATAATTTAGAAGGGCTCCTAGGAACATTTACAATTAATCTAGCTCTAAGCTTGGATGCAAAATTATTATCAAAGAGGACATAACTGGATCCCTCCCAATCCTTGGATATTAATTTGGTCCATGTTTGTACAGGCATAAGTTCCCCATCCATGTCCCTATTCAACCTCATAAATTTTGTGAAATACTGAGTATTTTTGAAAAGAAACATGTGCATCAAGAAGGAGAACCAATAGAACATTTCACTACCTCTCATCTTCAAATCCATTAAACCAGTAAGGATCTTCTCTTCCATATATGTTAGGTAGTCATCTATTGAGACAAAACCAGGATGTTGAATCTTAATAGCCATATACATGAGCTCAAGAGGCATATTGTATCCAATGTGCTTCCCCAATAGCTGACACAATGAGTAATATGTGTCTTGAAATTATTTCTTTAGATTTTTGTCATGTGCATCCGATTTAGGAGGTGTGTTGCATGGCCTCTTGTTCTTTACCTGTCTGTCAGAGGGATAAAGAGAATAATAAAGTTAGGTGAGTACACTAAAAGTCTGAACTAGTTAGCATAATTCAAGTGTCTTACCTTTCTAGCGTATTTTGTTGTGGAGCATCATTTCGATGGCTATCAGTAGTCATGTTTTTGGAACAGCTAGAAAACACAGGCAAAGAGGAAATGTTAGAATGCATATCAGAATACATAAGGATTTGGGGTTGGTTATGTGAAAACCTTTGAAGGGGCAATATATAGGTTGATTAAATCTTGAAGGAAGTGCTGCCAAGAGTGAGGGCTATACAGGATAGAGGGGAATGTGTCAAAAATGAGCAATTCAGAGACTGTTGTAGAGTTCAGAAAGTGCCAGTTTGGCGGTTGGTTCTGTCAAAATTTTAGGCCAGTGGATTTTGGAACTCATAATGTCAAGAGCTCAAAAGAGCTAACAGGCAGCTTGGTAATATGTTAGAAACTCTGTTGCCAAAAGTGGAGGGAGCTCAGCGAATTAAGAACAACAGGCCTGAAGGGGTTCGCAAAAATGGAATGTCTTACCGTTTTCCCACATGCTGTTGTGGAGTGTTGCTTGCTTGGCTACTGATGTTCATGTTTTTGGTGCATCTAGAAAAGGACAGGAAAAGCATGTTATATTGCATGATCCCTTATAATCAATATTAGTAGCTCAATAAACAATTAAACATTTTTTTGTAGTTAAGAAAACTAGCAAACCAAAATTGCATATGATCATTGAGAAATTATATTGCTTCAAAAATATATAGTGCGATTTGAAATAAAACTCTTATTCTATTATCATAATTCTCATGGCTTACCATGTTGGTGTATGTTGTAGAGCATTGGTATCATCATGTATCTTCGATTGAATGATCCTGGAGCATCTGTCAGTTGAAACCAAGGAAACATAGCAATGTCATCATGTTTAATGTACAAGTAAGCTTGAAATCCTTAGTTAAGTTTCAGAACCAAAACTACCTGGCATACAATACTTAGAAGGAACTTGGATTTTTTTAATTAGGATTATAGGGTTTTGTAGGCTTACCTTTGTTCTGCTTGGCTTCTTTCAGTATTCAGGCTGCAAGTAGGTTGTTTTGGGCATCCGGTACTGATTGTTTGCCTACAAAAGGGCAAGGGTAACATCTTGGTATATGGAATAAATAGAGGGAAAGGAAATGTAGAATTTTACAACTATAGCACGTGCTAGTTTGCTTAGCATAATTGTCATATATTACCATTTTGGTGTATGTTTTAATGCATTAGCAGTGCTATGCATCTTTGATTCCATGGTTTTATAGAATATGTTAATTAAGGCCAAGAAACACAGCAATGACATCATGGTTCAAGTACTAGCAGCCTTGAATTCCTTAGGTAATTTACTAAAACATAATTGGTTGTTGTAAAATGCTTGGCAAGGATTCGAGTATAAGTAGTTTTGGTTACAGAATTTCATACACATACCTTTGTTTTGGCTGGCTTGTTTTTGTATACAAGATGCGATTAGGTTGTCCTTTGTGCCCGGTGCCACTCGTTTGTGCACTACAAAGTAGCAGGGAACAGTTTAGTACATGTAATAAAGGGATCATGCAATTAATTACATATAACTATTGGAATTAGTCATCCATGTTCAATGTGAGAAAGCTTTTGTTTTTTGTAGAGAACATAGTACTTGAATTTCTTAGGTAATTTACTAAAACACAACTAGTTGCTATAAAATGCTTGGCAGGGATTTGAGTATAAGTAGTTTTGGTTACACAATTTCGTACACATACCTTTGATTTGGCTAGCTTGTTTTTGTATACAAGATGCGATCAGGTTGTCCTTTGTGAGCGGTGCCACTCATTTGTGCACTACAAAGTAGCAGGGAATAGTTTAGTACATGTAATAAAGGGATTATGCAATTAATTACATCATCTGTTGGAATTAGTCATCCATGTTCAATGTGAGAAGGCCTTTGTTTTTTGTAGAGAACATAGAATTGATAGGAGATAACATAAGTATCTTTTATGTTGTTAGATGAATAGATATGGCCTACTGTTTCTGTGTTTGTTGTGCACTGGTGGCAATTATTTCACTGGAGGCCATGTATATGGGTGCCTGTGGTACAATGACAATAAAACATATCAGCGTCCATTGCATGTGGTGGAAGCATTTTTTACCTAACTACCATGGGTGACTTGTAAAAAACTTATGTCATGGCAGGGCACAATTTGATCTGTATGACAATAAGCTAAACTAGTGTTTCCACAGCTAGCTAACAATCTAAAGGTATTAAACTGATCGTAGAAAGCATTTGAATAGTATGTGCTAGTAGTTTTGGACATTCTCATTGTAATTATCTCTTACATGCATTATATGGAATATTAAAAGATATTTCAGAAATGGAGCCAAAATATATATATAGAAGCTATGCTATTTCTAATCAAGATGCAATGAATTTTTTCTATTTGTCATTCTGAAAACAAAGCAAGTTAAAACTGATAACAAGATTTTACAAATGGAATTAATATTTTAGAGATTGATCTACAACAGAACTATTATTGTTCCTCTAAAATCTTCTTTTTTTTATGTCATCTTGGCATTTGAATGGTTCTGGTTATTGTCTAATATGTTAAATGTTTCTAATTTATGAGCTTTGTGCATTCAGTTAATTATGTAGGAGAAACACAATTGGAAGCAAGTCCTGTGAGATCTTCTTCTGTAGCTTTCAGATTTTCCTAATCTTGTGCATACTATATAAAACTAGAAATAAGCGAGTGTATAATGTAAAATGAAAAGAGATGGTGTACAGAAACAACACCAGGTTATGGGGTAGTAGTGGTGGTACAAACTGTATGTCTAAATCTGTAGCCCGTACTCAGAGAGGAATATGCCAAGGCTGTTGTTTTTTTGCACTATCTTAAAAGCTCCACAAGCATATTAAAGAGTTGATTAGGTGTATATTGATGATGGAGAAAGTCCTGTGAAATCTTCTTCTATAGATTCCAAATTTCCCTAATATTGTGCAGACCATGGAAACTAGAAATAAGCAAATGTATAATGTAAAATGCAAAGAGATGGTACAAAAACAACACCAGGTTATGCAGTAGCAATGGTGGTATAGAGCATAGTGTCAAAATTTGTAGTTGTACTCAGAGAGGAATACCCCAAGACCATTGTTTGGTTGCCCTATCCTAAATCCTCCACAAGCATATTAAAAAGATGATTAGGTGTATATTGACGGTGGAGCAAGTCTTGCACTGCGTCAAACAAACAACTGTCAACCTTCAAATTAAACGAATTGACTCAAGAGCAATGTATGAAGAACAATTGATATAGGTATCAAGTTCTTGCAAAGTGTGTACTATTGAGTGTGTGGAGCAAAAGTGTCATTGATGATTATGACCTTTAGGGGACATTCTGAATATGAGTCATAAGAATGTCATGGTCAGTCTAGTACACCTCTAATCTTTGAATTTTAGATGTAGATAAGTAGTTGTTCATCCAAAAGTGGTCAGTAACTGTGCCAGGTTGAAGGCCTAGTTACTCTTGCAGCAAGTGAAAATTGTATAGCATTTGTACACTTTTGGAGCATGTGGAGATGTCAATGTTGAAGTCTCCAACAATATATACAAGTTTTTAAGTGGAAATAGTTGCCATTACCTTGTTGATAATTGTTATGGTATATGTGACTGCAGCAGCTGGTCTGGCATAGATATTACAAACAAAAATTGTTTGCCCATTTAGGAGAAAAGAGAGCAATATTGCTTCAACATTTTCAATAGTTAAAGCCATTGTATTCAATACATGTATCTGTTCCTTGATGCACATCATTATGCTGTGGACATGGTGTGTTGAAAAACAATTGTAACATGGTAATGGATTTTCATGTGTTTGTGCTTTCAAGTGTGTCTCTTGTAGACAAATAATGCTTGATGACATCAAGTCTCTATTGTGTAGAATGTCCTCTTTGTGTGGCTGTAAATGGCGGGTGTTCAATGTAGCTATTGCAATAGAGAATGTACCATCATGAGAATCTAGGGATTTTTGAAGGGTCCAAGTAGCGTCTGTAGTTAGACGTGTCATTTCTTGTATGATTGTTGTTCTTACCTTGAATTTTTTTGTTGTAAGAGGATTCAACAAGAATAGTGTATCAATGGTTGTTGTTCGGGACAAGGCTATATATGCTAGCCCATGGTGGTGCACTCCTAGAGGATCAAATGCAACACCATGCATAGTAAGCCATTGTGCTCTATGTCTAGTTCAAGCGCATGCCAATTGTATTGGAAATTGTTTTCTAATAATGCACTTGTGCATTGGAGTTTGTTTTTGGAGGGGTCTAGCAACTCAGAGAATTAGCACCCAACTGTAAGATACGTACACTAATAAATTTGGCATCGATTTGTGACGGCTATGTGTCATAATTATGACAACCATATGTTGCAATTGCGACAGTCATAGACGTCACTATTTTTTAGTTGCAAAATATGACGTCTTTCCTCTACCGTCGCAATTACGACTTCAACTGCGACGGCTTGTCGCATGGTCGCATGCACTTGGGAAGCCGCATGCGATCATGCGACAACCATCATAATTGTGATGAACACCAATGCAACTGCGATGGCTTGTCGCATGGTCGCATGCGCTTGGGAAGCCACATGCGATCATGCGACAACCGTCACAATTGCAACGGGAGTGGGCATCACCTATATAGCACCCCCATCACAATTCACTGTGTGTGCGTCACAATTGCGATGAATACAAAATAAAATTTTAAAAAAAATTTTGGGACAAATTACCCTTGTCGCAATTACCCTGTTCTTCTTTAAAGATACATCAATCATCACATGGTAGTGTATGCTTATAGCAACATACACATTGAAACTAAAACTTATATGAATTTCAAATGAGACTCTTGCAACTTCCACATGAGAGAGAGAGAGAGAGCAGAACACTTCAAACATACTATAAGTATATTATCTAAAATGTTTATATGCCTTATATGAACCTTAGTTGACCAAAAGCAGGAGGCATTAAGACTAAAACATATTCAATTTTTAGTTTTTTGGAAATAATTTAATATCAAACTGCCCTAGTCTTAACACAAAAACATAATTTTGTATGTTAAGAAAGGGTTGGTTATTAACAAATAAGATTTACAGATCTTACCTGTAATAATTTTGTACATGATTTTCTTTGTTAAGAAAGAATTGATTACTAAGTAATAGGATCCAAAAAAAATTACCTGCCGTAATAATGTTAGAAGATCCCCCCCCCCAACACAGTACTCAAGCACAAGCCACAGATGTGCAGAAGTCTCGTACCTAAAAAGGTAAACCTATCAGATGCAAATATAGAGTATATTTGTGCACCATGTTACACTTATGCTCAAATTAAGTTTCAAAATATTTCCTTTTCTATATGAACAATCTGTATTTCCTTCACTTTAATTAATGTGGAAAAGAACATCTCAATCCATTACAAAACTCACTAATGACTTACAACATGGCAGAGCCATCACATATGAAACAGTATAGGAATGAAAAGTAGGAGAAATTACTAGACTACAAAAGGACTAGAAATAAGAAACACAACCTATCATCACTAACTCACCATGCATAAAACTTCAGAACATTAGGATGGTCCAAGGAATGAAGAGTCTGCACCTGCAAATAGGCTAAAGCTTTAAGAAATAGATTTTAAAATCAAGATGGTATACATCTGCACAAACTGGTGCAACACAACTTCAACTTCAAGTCCATATAAATTAAAGGAATATAAACATCCACTAAGTAAAAAATAATTGATCATTCCCAATTTTCATGAACAATTCTCTCCTTGAAAAAAAGGCATGTTTATGCATCTGTAATTAGCTTTATGTAAAAAATATAGTTATTCAAAACATTCATCTTCATTTCATTAATCGCTATAGCCTATTTGTCTTGTTCTGCAGAAAAGCCTAGATACTTTTTCAATAGTTGACTTTAAAGCCAAGGTGCTAGTTCTGGTTTAGATCCTGGTTTAGTTTGGTTCAGGGGTGGATTTGAGGATCCAGCAAAACCAAGTTGAGTTCAGGTCTGTCTGTACTAAAAAACTATGAAAATCTAAGAAAATAAATATCAACCTAAAAATAGTAATTAGATATAGAAAATTATATATAAATTTAATTATAACTTAAATAATTGTGTTACATTGTAAATATATTACAATTAAAGTAAGCTTTTGGTATCATTGGTACCATTATTGCTAACACGGAGTTAATAGACTATAACAAAAATAGGAGGGTACATTGCTAATATTACCCTTCCCACCTATGAACTGTAGAAGTCCATGCCATCACCTCTGCATATTGGCAAAAGGGGTTTATCCAACCTGAATGGTTGCTAGCTGAATGGCAATACAGTAATCAATGGGCTTTTGACAACCCTAGAAGGATTCTCAAAGAAAGGATATCACCATAGCAAGGAGCTTTGCAACAACATGAAGCTTCCTGTGCTCTCCAACAGAAGCCTCCACAACCTTATGTTACTCAATAACAATGATAAGATTATCAATATAGATGTAAATACACTACATAAGTTTTACTTTTCTATAGTTGGGGACATTTTTTGTGTTTCTGCAACAACATTCCAATCGTCCAGTGAAACTTACAGTCATCTATGGGATAGGGGGTATCTAGATCAACATACTCAAATAGAAAGAAAGATTTGCGACAATCAAGAGGCACCAGCAATAACTCAATTCCTCATAGGCTGTCAATACATCAAATAGAACAGTATACTTCGACAGTGAGTAACAATTGGAGTTTATAAACCTTCACCTCCGATGTATACTTTGCGATAGGGGATTCATAAAGAGAATGTCAACACTCAAACAAAAGCCGGCAACCATCCTACGTGGATACAAAAGATAGAGGGAATATATAGAAGCACTGCATATAACTGAGGATTCGAGAAACATCAAAATTCGGGGGAGAGACAAGAATAAAAAGTAGGAATCACCGAAAACATTAGATACACAGCAGTCAAAATATATATATCAATGTTAAGAAACAAAGTAGATATCCCAACTCTTACCACTTTCTGGCATAAGCCTAGAGTCCCAAGAAACAAAGTAGATATCCCCATCAAGATCACTGCCAGAAGCTTCATCGGGATAAGGCCTGTGGCCCTTCTATGGGAAGATTAAGCAATCAACCAAGTGATGCAATCCTGGAGCATCAACTGCTTCTAAGATTCATACATCACCAGGATATGAAATCATGTACCTTTCCATATGATTTTATAGTCATGCATATGCAAATGCAGTGTCATTTTTTTAGAAGCTTTTTGAACAAGAGGTAGCAGCTGTGCACTCACTTGTGACAACATGATAATGTACAATCATTGTAAGGATAGTTATTTGAAATAGAGAGATATCCTCACTTGTGACAACAAAGAGGATACCTTTGAGGGAAATGTTAGAATCCCTTAATTGCCCTCAAAGGTATCCTCTTTGTTGTCGCAAATGAGGACATCTCTCTATTTCAAATAACAACACTAGGTGAGAATGAAAATGAAACTGTCCTTACAGTGATTGTACATTATCATGTTGTCTTTATAGTGACTATCCTCATTTGTGACTATCCTTGTCACAAATGAGGACATCTCACAGTGATTGTCCCTTGTGTAATTTCCACTTGAATGTATTGGTGTTGAACCATGCAAATGCTTTTCTTCTTGAACAAATGAGGACATTATCAAGAAGAAAAGCATCTACCCCTGTCCCCCTCTCTCTCTCACATCCCATTGGTATCCCTCAAAGACTTGAACATATCAGTCCCTGTGTTGAAGAACTACAAGACGTCAGGCTTGGATTTGAACTCAATCAAGAGAACAAAGATAGGATAAACCATAAAATCAGCCTTCAAAAGCAGACAAACCACTACCAGAAACAAGAAATCAAGGCAAAAAAAAATGTAAAAGATGAAATGCATCTAGTCAACAAGAAAAGGAAGTAGACATTGATGAATAAAGTAGATGCATGATTTTCATGTGATGATGGGGATCTAGAATATGGGATTGGCAATGGTCAAATATAACCTACCATTTGCCACACATTCTTTAAATTTGCAAAAAATTATCGCAATCAAATGTAAATTATAATTAACATATGGTAATTCACTTCACATGCTTAAAAATTGTAATTATGAATCGTACTAAAATTAAATGCATAAGAGACATATTGCAACTCACTAGACATATTTAAATATCTTAACATTAAGAACATGGTATATCTGGCTAACAATAGAGCCTCTCTATTATAATTTTTGTATTTCCAAACTTTATATATATATATATATATATATATATATATATATATATATATATATATATATATATATATATATATATATATATATATATATATATATATATATATATATATATATATATATATATATATAACAACCAAATCACTGTCTATCTATCTAAGAAAGGCTAGCAATAATATTACACGTGTAATCTGTAGTAAATTCTTTTTCAATTGTTGACAGGAATTACCATATAGGAAAATTATTGATTTGTATAACTCCATGTATCTACAGTGTATGTAGAAGTTATAATTACTGACACGTGCGCTCTTTACCAAGAATGCCTCATTGAAGATTTGCCTCTTGGGACACAAAGATTGAAGATTAAGCACACAAATTGTGAGAAAGGATGTATATAAACTATGATCAAATGCATTTGGAAGGCATGAAGCTGAATTCCAAAACCTCCCCCAATATCCTTAATTCTAGCCTGTACAAAATGGGGGTTTTGGAACAGAGTTTAATAGTCCATCAAAACATAACGGAGAGGTAATCTGCGAGATGTTGTAGTCACACTGCCTTGGTATACATTTGTGGATTATGATCAAATTGTCAGCAAGACCTGTAGAGAAATTGGGTTTATTTCAAACAATGTGGATCTTGATGCAGACAAATGCACTGTGTGTAGTGTAGTGATAGTGACATTTTTGCTTGGTATCGTGAATTTTACTTGCATTGTTTCATCAAAAAAAAATTCCTTGCAATATATAAAAAATTTGATACAATTTTTCATTTACTAATACTTACAACTCGTGCTTGAAGTTTCAAAAAACCACCAGAGCCGAGCTTGTGTGTCCCGTGCTTTTCTAGTACCTGCAGTACCCTCATCATGGGAATGAATTTCAAAATTACGCAAATAACTCTGTAAAGACAACGCATCCATATTTTAATTAATGCCATAAAAGAGCATAACATAAAAACCATTATTGAACTCTTGTTATAATTAAAATTTTCATTAATACTTACTTTTAAGTTTTCAGAAGTGCGCAACAAGTTAGCTCCCCTCTCTTTTATTTCCTGACTCTGAGGCTGTATGGATGGCAATGTAAAAGTTCTTTTCCAATTTTCTTTAGCAGCTTTTTAATGGAACCAATCGGTTCATCGGTCTCTGCTAAATCAATAAAAAAAGGGTCCTCCTCAAGGGGGGACTCCTGAGGGACTGCAGGTTGCTTTCCCTCTCTCTGACCACTGGCCCTCTATGACAACAATAGTATTAGCATTATCAAAATTACTCCAAAACAACGAAGAAAACAACATTAAAAAAATAACATTTTGCTTCTATCTAGTTTGCACAATTACAATGAGTTTTACCTGCTCATGTGTAGATAAGCTGGGAATATCATCACCATCCCCTCCGGGCGGTTGCTCCATATTGTGCCCCTGTGTCAAAGATCAAGTATAAAAATGTTAGCCAAAAATTTAATAACTAAATGGTATGTTGGAGTCATTGATTAGAAGTTGGTTTAATAGTATGTACCACCCCCATGATAGTAGCCTCGTTTGTATCTATGCGGTTCAAATTGTAATCAATAAGCAGCTCTTCCCCTACACGTATTGATTTTATCGCACAGATGAATACATGATTTCCCTCGCGTGCCTCAAATATGCAATTGGGTTGCTTTATAGTTGACCCAGGTCGTGTACTATTTATAAAACCCATAATATTCCCTGTTGCTTTTGGCCTTCCATCAATGTATATAGCCACACTTTTACTTTGATTATTGTCTTGCTGTTGTATATAATTTGTCGAGAGTGCATACCTACGCATACTTTTTTTATATTGAACAATACGCATCCAACTTTTGTAATCGTAACATGGTCCAACATACTCCATCAATTCAGAAACTTTGTTGTAAGACACCTTTATGCCGTCCATAGAAATGAAATGGTCATATAGATTTCATATAGGATTTTGAAGATGATAGTGTTCTAAGGCAAAGAATCCATTCATATAACCATAATGACATTAAATGTTTAAGCATGGACAATCATCAAATACCAAAATAGAGCAACAATAAATCATTAGCAATATTATTTGCTTGAAAGTTTCTAAAGCCTTTTCAAAAAATCCATTTTGTACATATCATGCAATCATGGCATTCCATGATACCACATTTCTTAGATGAATTTGTTCAAAGAGTTCATGTGCCTCGTCTATATTTCCACATTTTGCATACATGTCACAATTGGTTTTGGTTCTATGATGACTACTAAGGGGGATGTTGGTATTAACACAAGAACTAGAGGTACCATAAAGAAAAATGATAAGTGTGGTGATAAACAATGTCAAGACCATTAGGAACTTTAACAAAACTTCTTCCAAGTTGAATTGGAAGCTAGTAGTACCCTCAATAGAGTTAATATGTGCTTAGTTTAAAGCTTTTATTTCTATCTATGCTCTATGTTTTTTGTCTTTTTTGTGTGTCCATGCTGATGTTTTATCTACCGAAAAGAGTTTTTTAAGTATTATCGAAATATGTTATTTACTACTTTAATAAAAAACTATAATGTTACTATGAAAAATATTGTTTAATATTAAAATTTTAATTGTCAAGACTTATTGTAACCATTTTCTCGTATTTGCAAGTAATTAACCATAGTGATAAATTATGATACATTTTTTTTAATATATCCATCAAAATCTCTTGAATTACTGTTTCTATGACATTGTTATAATGTACTAAAAACACCTAGAGGTTCTATTGGATAGCCAATAGACACAAATATAAATAGTCTTATTGACTAAGCACTATAGAATATATCTTTGATGAATAAAACTATTGACAAACATGACTATTTATACATGTTTATAGACCATCCAACAACATGTGTACATATTTTTACTAATTT
The DNA here is from genome assembly GCA_027943335.1 of Chamaecyparis obtusa. Classification (NCBI taxonomy): domain Eukaryota; kingdom Viridiplantae; phylum Streptophyta; class Pinopsida; order Cupressales; family Cupressaceae; genus Chamaecyparis; species Chamaecyparis obtusa. The sequence continues at coordinate 475,378 of BSBK01003794.1, read as the reverse complement.
TATATTTTTACTAATTTGAATGGGGAATAATTTGGAAATAAAAAGTGCATTTCTGAGATAAATAAGAAGTGCAGATCTAATTGTGAAAGGTTGTGTCCCTTTCAAAGGGCATAAATAATGAAGAGTTGCATTCTTTCAAGGGTGCTAATAGTGAAATGGTGTGTCTCTTGCCAAAGGGCATACATGATGAAGAGGTGTGACCTCTTTCTCACATTGAGAGATATAAAGGGAAGGAATCAAAAGCATCTAGTAACATCACTATGAGTGAGATCAGATCAGAATTGTTATTTATGAAGTCTGATAATATTCTTAAGCAGAATTTAATAGTAATATTAATATAGACTGCAATATGTATGAAAGTCACACTTAATTTCATATATATTCATAATACATGAGAAGTTAGTATACTTATAGTCTAAATCATGTTATCATTGTCAGTCACCATCTATGAAAAGTCACAGTGGCTTTTTTAAAGATTGCCATAAATAGATTAACTTAATACACAATCTAATCAAAAATCTAGAAACATATTAACTATGAGTTGTAGAAATATGATATCATCTACTTCTTTAGGTATCATCCACGAGACCAATGATCACGGGCTACCAGAATTCTAGGTTGATATCCCTAGCTCGCGGGCATTGAAGGCAGAGATACATAATCAGCAAGCATAAGGCCACATGAAAGTGTTATAGGATAGATGCTATCTCAGTATGCCCGAATATAGAGAAAATGGGAAGAAATCCATTAAGTAGTGAAATCAGAGATGATGCCCTAGCTCAAAATATCAACACATATTCATCAAAACATCTATTCAACAAGGATGCTCTCGGGCTCTCATAAATTCAACAGTGGAGAAATGAATGAATGAAGTGTAGACAGAGGAATATATAGCAGTGAAATAATATCAAGTTTAAACCATTAAACATAGTGGACCCCTCATAAAATATGAAACAATGAAAGGATCGCAAGCTCCAAGACATGAATGTAAAAGTTACCACAGTATACCAAGTTTCCAGTGCTCGGGCCCTCAATTTCAATAGAAGCCAAGATGATGCCTATGCTATTGATATTTTTCATTGATGTCATTGTTTGGTCTGACACTCTTATCTCCAACCTATCCTCTAGTTTGACAGTGTTATTACAGGTACAAGTTTTGGTCTATATAATGGTGTAATAAAGTTTTTGGTATAGCGTGAGATATCCTTTTTAAGATTGTTGACATCTCTAACTTTTGGGGTAATGTGCTCACACGATTCCATCTCCGTTTCAAGTTGACTTGTGGAATGTAGGTTTGGTGTATATATAGAAAGTGGCATCAACACATAATAGACGACAATGATATTGATGTGATTTATGATATATGATATATGATAGTGATATATTGACGTGTATAGTGAACTAATATATCTATAATTTAGTAATTTTATAGAATAAATTTGTACTTTAGCATGAACTATATTTCATGCATATGCAGATGCAATTGTAACTCATTCAAATTTGTATTTTACACTCCAATAGTAAGCTGCCTCTCAGATATAATAGCTGGCTTTTGCATTTTGGGCAGTGAGCCCCTTCGATAATGAGCCACCTAACAATGAGTCATCCCAACAGTGAGCCACCTATGCATTCTTGTTGCCTAGATTTTTGAAATGTCAAAATTTAAAAATTCTAAGGCATTTCCATTTTATTCGCAAAAATATATTGGAAACATTAACTTTTTGCAAAAAAAATTCTCAAACCTTAACTTTTTGCAAGTCTCAACTCCCAATCATGAACTTTTCGCGAGAATAATTCCCAAATCCCAACTTTTTGCGAGAATCTTTCCAAAATCTTAACTTTTCCCATTTCTTAACCCCAAACTTTTCGCATCCACTTAACCATTTTGGTTTTGAAAGTTCAATTTCGAGAAATCAACAAGGATGCAAATTTGAATGCTAAGTTTTAACATGGCAATGATGTATCCCTAGCTCGTGGGCTATGCAGTCAAAACACATAGCTCACTAACCTTGGTGCTTGGCCATGAGTTGGCTTAGTTCATCACTTCATGCAACCATGAGCTAGGGCACGACATAATAAATGGACTCAATAGTGCCTCTACACATATGGAACAATTTCAACAACAACATGAATGCCGCGAGCCACAGTCTATAGCAGTAGATTCAAACCAGCTCCCAACTAAGCATAGACCACATGCATTACGGAGGTAATCAAAGAAAAGAATGAAGCATAAGTAAATAAAGATAAAGATGTCATTCTCGGGTTGCACAATACAAAAGTGACACTTGAAGTACGTGAGTGCATGATAAAGGGAAGAGAGGGTGACACAAAATGAGGAGGAAGTGAAGTTTAAAATCATACCTTTCTCATCCTTTTGGATTCTGAATGTACAATCCAGTAGATCCCTTTCACCGCAGAGATGCCTAGCCGCAGAGATCTCCTCATCCAACGGCTGCAAAAAACCCTCTCTCCGTAGAGATGCCTAGCCGCAGAGATCTCCTCATCCAACGGCTGTAAAAAACCCTCTCAACGCTATTATAGAAATGACCAATGTTTTCTTTTCTTTTTTTTTCTTATATCCTGTTAACGTCGCAATTGCGACGCTATCGGGGTATAATTGAAAAAAAAAAAAGCCAAAAAGACATAACATTTGCCCGCCGTTGCAAATTGTCATCGCAATTTCACCCCAAATGTATTAGTGGTATGGTTCGTTAAGGTTTTTTATTTGTGTAATTTGGGATTTCCCCATGTGGGGGTCATTGAATTCTACCCAAATAATGTCTACATCGGTGGTTAGTGTGTATGCTTTGAACTTTCCATCTATTCCATTAACAAGTCCATCTTGTATGTCGTAGTTGCCGCCATATAGTTCGACGATGATGTCTTGTTTTAATTGTATTTGATTGGCCAAAGGTATACTATATTTGTGCAAATGATCAATTCCAGTATAGTTACTATGCTCATCAATTGCATTGATTATAATCAGTTGTCCAGGGAGAGTGGATAATATCTTTTGATTGTGTGCATTGGCATCTGCTCTTTTGTAAAACAAAAAAGGGAATGTTGGGTCTGCAGGTGGGGAGCGTAAGCAATTGTTGTTCAAATATACTATGTCATCATTTGTTTGGGAGCCTATGCATATTCTGTTAAGAATATTGATAAAGGTTTGGTCTTTTTGCCTTATTGTTTCCTGTAAGTTGTAGCACTTTACATTTTGCTACCAGAAATCATAAGCTATTAGCTCGTCTTCAACTGCTAGCATTTGGAAAATTGGGCAATCATGTATAGGTTCTACCTGGTAAAATTCACCATAGAAAATAACATCTAGACCACCAAAGTGTTTAGTAGGCACTTGCATTATGTCACGAAATCTTTTGTCTATGCAGCATAGCAATCTTGCTTCAACTACTGAAATCTCATCGATGACAACAACTCGCAATTGATGATACTGCTTCGTCAATGTGTCTAATCTTTCAGAACTTAATGGAGCAGAAATAGATTTGGTAAATGGAATATGGAGTACAGAGTGCAAAGTTGTGCCTCCTAAATTATAAGCTGCTTTCCTTGTATATGCAAGTAACAAGCCCTTTACCTTGTCTGGGTCACTTTCAATTGAGTTATTGTATATACGGAGCAAGCCCTGGTATATTGCTTTTGCAGTAAAGGTTTTTCCTGTACTGACACCTCCTATTAAGAACAAATAAAGTGGTGTAGAGTTTGGACATTGTTTTCTCATTAATATGTCCTTTACAATGGCCTGTTGTTCTTTGTTCAGTTTTCTGCGCAAACTATAATATTCTGTATTTTTTAGTAAATGTGGGTGTGGTGCAAATTCAAATGGCTTTGCCATCTTCCTCTTGTACATGTTATGATATTTTGCCTCTAAATCTGCTTGCCTATACCTAATAAATCAATTTCTTTACTATACCTAATAAATCTTATAATTTGTGGTCTTTTCCGTCGTCTTAATTTCCCTTTTGCTATTGTGTAATTTGCAACAAATTCTGCCAGGCAAGTAGAGGCCATTGACAAAGGGCGTCCAATATAATGATCAATCAAACTTTTGCAAGCAACATTTTGTGATTCGCCCGATTCATTGCTCAAAAGCTTCGAGGACTTCAAAATAAATGTGTGATTGTCAGCAACAGAAGTGTCTATGAATCTACACTTTCACGAGCTGTAGTTAAGAGGAAGGCCAAGCACAATGTGTATTGCTTGTTGGGCAGACATTTGTTGCAAATTGAACAAGGTGCTGCCTAGATTTGTCATCATATTTATGGCATCAATGTTATGTTGTCTATGGTCTATTCATATTCTATTGAAGGCATTTGTCATCGAGTTATTTCCTTTTGTCATATAAGAGTTGCAATACATTGTTGTTGCATATGCATTGAGAACAAACTAAGCATCTGTATTTGCTTGCCATAAATGAGGGATTTGTATTGCAAACGTATTGTTCCATACATGAGCAGGTTTTCTTTTCAAGAAAAGTGTTGGTCTTAGTAGTGTTGTTCGTATTGCCAAGATTTATTCATCTTTGGTCACTTATAGTCCATCCAAGAACTCTGTGAAAGAATTAGTAGGATGGTAGCTTGTAGTTTCCAATGTGTTTCTTAGTGTAGTAGCAAAATGCACATTGTCTTGTGTGTTGTCAATACATGGCTCAAGTAATGTAGTCATTTTCATTGGTGGCTACGGGAAACCAAAGTGGCACCTCCTTCTTTTTGTTTTCCTACATTGTCTAGTGTGATGGTGTGTGTGTAGCTTAGATGTTTGCTCATCTAAACATTCTATGTTACAAGTCACATATTTGTCCACAAAATGCTCAATGCTTGAATTCTTGTCTTTACCATAGACTAGAGCATCTTTGATCCACAACATGAAATGGTCGTGTTCATTTTCCCAATTCTGGAACTCTGTAACTGAGAAATAGTCTGATATTTTTCCAAAAAATGTTTGATCAGAACATATCAGTTATTTCATTGCGATAATTCTTTGTTTGTAGTAGCGAGTACAAGTCACTGGGTCCTTTTTTATTAACGAAAAAATATCATCGTGAGAGGCTTCAGAATATATTAGTTTAGAGCTTGTGTAGTGTGAGTCATATAATTCCTTCAGTGTGGTTGTTACTGGGGTCCATTTTTGCTCGGCACTTGTGAATATGAGAAAGAATGTTGGCAGGCCTAATTGTCATATCATTGCGAAAACATTCTTCTTCAGATGGTGGAAATAGTCCGGGGAGTTTCTTATCTTTTTGAAAGATGTATACCCAATGTCTGATTGCAAGATTTTTTCAAGGTTTGGTTTGCATTTCACATCCCTTGCTTTTAGTGTCCTCCCTTTTAGTTTTCCTTTGCGAATTCTTATCCATATTGTTGAAAAAACCTAGGCAATTAGTATTTTGATTGTTTTGAAAAACAAGTTCGTTGTGTGATATGCAAAGGCTCAGTTTGAATTTTGTAATTCCCATTGCATGATTTTTTGGTATGAAAGTTGTTTCACAATGTTCTCATCACATGGTTCACCAAAAAATAGTGTTGGGAAGTTCATCTCCTTGCGTAGTTATCTTGGAATATACCTAAAGGTTGTTTGCCTTCTGCGAGTGCTATTTCTATCATCTTGTCTTGAAGGGCATGTATGGTTATGGCCTCAGTAAAGCCATGGACCAAGGTATCTGTATCAAATTCAGAGTATTCATCAAGTTCGTTGTCATCATCACTTGATGGTAGATTAGTATTCAAAATTTTCTCTTGTGAAGATAACAAGTGGTCTTCCTAGGCTTTGTTCAGCTGTACATTTTGCATCTTGTATAGTTTTGTCTTGCACAACTCATTCAGTGCATAGATAATAATAGTTGGTCTTACTCTTCCTTTCTGATATGCACTTGTGTATTCCAAACGTCTTTTTAATGCAATGACAACTATCCATGTGTCATTCACTGGGCGAGGCAGCACGGTTTGGATTTTGTTGATATCTTTTGGCACATTGATAATTTTTCATGTTAGTCCAACTTGTGATCTCTTGTGTCCCAATTGCCAAATTTGTGTGAATGCAATTCGTAATGACACCAACCGTTCTTCAAGTTTTGAAAGCATAGTTGTATGTTGTAAAGGCTTGTTCATTTTAATTTGTTCTGAGGTTGTGTAAAATGGTTTTTTGTGTTGTTGGAGCTATTTTTTACAAAAGTTACATATATTACCGTTAGACAAATCCGCCCGTTCCAGTAGTACTAATGAAAATGGATGGAGTCTCTTTTGTGGAACATGTTTCATATGTTTTTTAAAATGAAGTTGTGCACAAATTATGCATGTGTATTTTGGTGTGTCTTGTATATTTTTGAGGTAAGATTCTATTGCTATTTTTTGTCGCTTGGTTAGGTGTTGATTATTTTCAATTCTAGCATTTGTCTGGATTTGTTGTTTCACTTTACGAAGTGAACGGTGTAATGTCTTAGTTAATATGGTTTTGACTTGTGCACAAGTATCGACCTGCATGCTATTTTTCTTGTCGGGGACTATATTGTGTGGATTTGTTGGCGTCATAGAGTGTTTGGCATGTACGGGTCCGCTAGCTCGAATAGTTTTTTTTAATCTATGTATCTTAATGTTTGGTCTTGCATTGGATGATGTCATTTTTGGGATCTGTTCAATATGGGGATCATTTGGAACTGTAAAGTCTACCCCGTGTGCCTTATAGTGTGTATGCATGTCATTGACTACAACGCGCATGATATTGTACACTTTGGTTGGCCTTAGGCACTTGCAGTGTTCTTGTATACAAATGTTGGTAGTTTCTGACTAGATTTTCATCTTCACTTGCAAGATGTGGGAAAGCCATTCAAAATAGAAATCAGCTCCTTCAATTCCACTTTGCTCATATGGGTCTCCGATCTTTCCAATAAATGTTTCCCAGCTTGTGACGCCATGGCTCATGATCAAGTCACTTCTGATACATGTTTTCTTGCATTCCAACACTATTTTGTCTCCACGTAGAATTGAATTGCAAAATGAGTGTGCCATCTACCGCTTAAGATAGTGGCCATCATACTCATTATTCATCAAAGTGGCAATTGCATTGAAAAGACTGTCACCACAATCTGATATTGACAATGCATGCTTGCACAAATTAAATACTAGATCTCGTGAGGCTTTCTCTGCAAAATTGGCAATGGATGCAAGGGGGTTGCTAGTATTTGTAGCTAGACGAGCCTTTGCTTTAGGCTGGGGATTTTTCCTATTGATAAGTGGCTCAAAGTGGCCATGCAAAGGATTTTCATCGTGAAACAAAATGGAATATGTATTTGTCCTGGTACACTTGTTAAAGTGTAGGTATTTTGATTTCCTTGTGGAAGACCACACACATACTTGTATATTTAGCCATTTGGAGAGCCACTTTATGCAAAAAAAGTCTCCCCAAAGGCCATATTCGCTACAATTTGGCTTTGGAACTACTGACAACCTCATACGCCATAGGTATGTTTCAACATCTGTAAGGCCGTGCAATTCAGACAGTGTTTGCGGGTCTAGCTCATAATTATAAGAAAGCAAAGCCTCGGCATCATTGTTTTCTAGGCAATATATGAAGTGATCAATGATCCCAGTGTGGAGTTCTATGGATGTGTATTGCATGTGCAACAACAGCTGGAAAGAGTCGAAAAGGCAATCGCCTATGTTGTATGCAAAAAGAGTTATTCTTGACATGTGATTGTTTCCCAAGTCTTTATCAATTGTGCTCTGAAATAGGTCTTTGTTACAAATTCATAATTGTCTACATCTACAACATTCTTTACTACTTCTGATGTATGTGACTATGTAGAGACCATTTCTTTAGACATATTATCCTCCACAAATAATGACTCAGCCACCCAAAATGATCAATTTTGGTCCCCCCAAAACCCTGATGCATATCACAAATAATATGCAAAGGAGAAATAAATCTACTTGTTTGCTGTCCCCAGAATGTTGCAACTGTGAATAAGACAATACTGCTGCACAACTCCTACACACATCTCTCTATCCTACCCATAGGGTAATTTCCAAGGGGTTTTGATCAATTCAAATAGTTTCTGGTGTAGAAAAAAGTTAGGAGTTAATCAAAACCCTTACCTTAGCCAAAATTATTAAGTTTAGCAGATTTTCTTTTCTGATCTAGTACTATCAAGGAAGTCTTCAAGGAATACTGATACTTCTTTGATCTGCTAGGGAGTTTTAGAAAACCTTTACCATTTTGATATATGTATATCAACTACATGATTTAATTGCACAAACAAGTAGCCACAATAAAGCAACCCAATAATTTGATGGATCTTCTGTAAACCCTCATGGACAAAGGGGAAAAAAATGTGAGTTGATATTCCCTAAGAATTGAGAATATGGAACTTGAAATATGCAAATATTGGAGGTGCGACAACATTGGACTGAAAAACAAGCATTATGAAACAAAGATATTGGGCAATATCAATCATGTTTGTTATAGATCACACAAATTGCAGGTAACTCAAAACTTCTACGCAATTTTAAGTCTAACAAAAGAATATTAGAAAATTAGCCCAAAACTAATTTAGTTTATAACTAATGCAAAAACCATTATGAATGCTTCTGCACCATAGCCAGACAGCAGAAACTAGTTCTCAAACTTCTCACAAATCTAAGAAGCTTAATAAATGGTATAAAACATGATTGCCAGGGATATAAATTTCCTAAATAAGTATAGCTTCTAATCATGTAATAACCATTATAGTACAACCTTTCTAACTGTCTAAATGCATGCCATATAATCCATAATGTTTATATGCAACAACATCGTCTATACAGGTTCTACTGACAAGATGAAATTTTGTAACACAAAATCAGTATCAATCACCAAGGGAAAGACTAATAAACACTCAAGCAAGCATAAGAGCATCTCATTTCCAAACAGCTATAAAATTACAGTATACAAATTGTGTATACACCAGCCTCATCTTTCATAGACACTTTGAAAAGTCAATCATATAACACATTGGTCCTTCTGTCCATCAATCAACTCAACATAAACTAACAGAGTAGGAAAATAACCATTACAGTACAACCTTTCTAGCTGTCTAAATGCATGCCATATAATCCATAATGTTTATATGCAACAGCATCGTCTATACAGGTTATGCTGATAAGATGAACATTGTGTAACACAAAATCAGTATCAATGACCAAGGGAAAGACTAATAAATGGAGGGCAATATGACTGTCTCATAGTAAACTACAAATGGTGTTTTTTAGGATTAATCTGAGGGGCAATATGATTGTCCCATAGTAAACTTGAATTAAAACAAAAAATGGTGTTTCTTAGGATTAATCTGAGGTTATCTACTGTCTATGGGGTTGAACATAGATTCGCTCCCCCTACTATTCTAAAGGGCTAGGCATCTTGCTATTCCCAACCAGCCCTACTATTATCATTTAAGCTCAATCAAGGTGTTGTGGCTGGCGCCCCTATGGGCAGAGAATGTTGGCGTGGATTCCATTCACTGTTTATCCCTCCACCAATACTGGCAATGGAAATGAATCGAAACAAATCTATCATAGAAGACCAGGCTTCATCATGCCTATAGAATGGTAGGGAAAGGTACCTAAACGTAGGGTGGGTGAGACTAAGTTTGGTTTGCTACACAATACATGTGTGTCTATTGAAGAAAGAAATTTTAATATAAACTTGGGAAATTCAAAATACATCAAGGCATCTTTAGTTTGTTGCTTGTTTGTTTTCTCTCATGAAGAATATTTATCTTAATTAAAAATAATGAGATGTTTGTTATTCTCTCTTATGTATTAAAAAAAATTAAGAAAATAAGTAATTTCATGGCTACTAGACAATTATACAACAAAAGTAGAAGATTTTTAGTCATTAGAGTAAAGATTTAATTTCTGAGATGCACAAATAGTCATTAGTTATAGGACGAGTTCAGAATTGCAAATAAATGAGTAGAGGAATTGCCAAAGTTTTGCAAATGGAGGAATAAATGATTACAATTCTAAGAGCAAAGGGTGATAGGGATTACAAAGGGGAACAAAATTAACTTAGTTTCAGTTTTATATGCATGTAGTAATGTAGGTTTGGTTCACTTGGTACATGATTATTTTAATTCTAAGTAGAAAATATAACATTTCCCTAAACATGGACCACTATATATGCATGATTGATCATCTTGGTCGTGCTGGAAGCCTACCCTAAGCAGAAAACTTGATAAAAAAACATGCTATCAGAGCCTAATCTTGGAGTGGGGAGGATGATGCTCGGTGCCTATATAATTCAGATCAAATATCCAAGTAGAAGAATGTGTGGCACGAGAACTATGAAATTTAGAGCTTGAAGATAATTAATATTACATATTGATGTCAAACACATATGCTGCAACAATGCATCTAATCTCTAAACTGTGAGAAATTAGGTGAGCGATGCTAATCAATTTCATCATTTCAAGAAAGGATGAAACTGATTAGCATCGTTCTAGTTGCAACTGTGCTTCTGATTAACACTACGAACAGAAAATGTACCATTCAATTTAATTTACTAATATAGTTTAATGTCCTTTCATACCGAATAGTATATTGTATATCACATGATTACCTCCTTAAGTGAATGCCTTAAAAAGCTTTATAAATGATCGTATGAATACAATATTTTCATAATTTTAGGGGCACGAATGCATTTAGTATCATTTGGGAGGAGAAAATGAGGGGGGGAAACTAATGATAAAGCATGAAATTGGACACTAATTATTTTTCTTAGAGTTAAGAAGACCCTCAACATATAACTTTCATTTGTTTTACTGACTCACACTAATAGCAAAACCATGGAATGGAATTAGTACCCTACTTATTGACTGAACCTAATAATAGTTCTAGTGCAAATGAATACTTATGAAATAGATGTTGGCATTAAGCATGATTGTCATTAGTGACAACACTTATTCTGAACAGTGCATACCAAGCAGATCAGTACATACCGAGCAGATCAGTGCATACCAAGCAGATCAGTACATATCGAGCAGATTAGTACATACCAAGAAGATCAGTACATACCAAGCAGAACAGAGCTTACCGAGCCGAGCAGAGCTTACCGAGTAGAACAGTGCATACCGAGCTCGCAAAGTTTCACGATGTTTACCGAGTGCTGCATGGTTAAACAGGAAATTTAGTTTCTACCGAGTAACACTTTGTCTACCGAGTCTCCAGTATTTACCAAGTTTGAAACTACGACCGAGTGGTTAGTATGGACCGAGTTTCCACTTCTACCGAGTGCATGATGATGCCGAGTAACGCAGTGGACGCCGAGTATCAAAAAGTCACTGAGTTAGTTTGCAGTAACCGTGTAACTATATTTGGGCCGACTCAGTAATATTTGTGTTTATCTGTTTAAGAGCCGACTTTGTAATTGTTTTGGAATTGACTTAGATTGATATATAAACAATGTTTTATGTCATATCCAAGAATGAAAAAAAAGAAGTATGAAAAAGAGAGAAAGGCAGAGATAAGCGAATTACAAAGGGCTACAGTAGTATAAGAAGTAGAAAAGATCTATCCATCACAGAAGGTGATCAGTACATCAGAGAATCTCAATTAGCAAGTACAGTTGCAAGTAAGAGATCTACTGTTTCATTCTAACAGGTGAATCAGTTTGAAATCCTTTAACCAGGTAGACTTAATAGTCTTTGTAAAAATCTCTTAACCGAGTGCATACTTCATTGTATGTCTGTAAAACCTCTAACAAGGTGGACCTAGCAGTCCTTATTGCTCCTAACAGGGCAGATCATTAGAAGTGATCATTGTAAGCCTTAACCGGCAAACTTTATACTGCAGTATTGAAGTTTTGTGGGTATCATCCCCACCCCAGTTTTACTTTCTACTTGGAAGATTTTTGGGTCACCAAATCTCTGTGTTCTAAGTGTTATGAATGTTTTATTCTTTTTGTTACTCATGCATGCAGTCAGATTATCAATCTAATATTATTAAGATTTGAATCTGTTAAAATTTTTGAAGTTACTAATTCACCCCTCCCCTCTCAGTAACCTAGATAGTCTTGAATATTTCCAACAATTGGTATCAGAGCTTAGTGGATCTTAGAATAAAGTTTGACAGCTTGAGAAAAGATTCAGGACAATGGAGATATTTAGACTGAACAAAGTAATTGAGAATGAAAAGCTAGATCTGGAAATGGCCATAACTCAACTCAAAGAAGTAAGAGAGCATCTTTCCCTTTCCCTAAAAAGAAGGAAGGAACTTGCAAATCAGATCAATGACCACCAGTATGTTGAAGAAAAGATTGAATACTTTTTCCCTTCAAGCAGCTCAAATGAAGCAAACAATGCAATCAAAGAACTTCTAGAAAAGAATGGATCTCTGCAAGAAGAAGTGAGAAAATTGAAGAGAGAACAGGAAATTCAGTCAACAAGATTATGTGAAGTCTTGGAAAAAAGAAACAAGATGAAAGATGAAATAGATGAAAAGAACAATGAAATCCAAAATAAAACTCTTCAGCTAGAAAATCTTATTGATCAAATCTCCAATGCAAATGAAGAAATCTTGACTCTAAGATCAGAAAATGAAAATATGAGAGAAGAGCTGAGATCTGAAAAGCAAATCAATTTAAGAGTGATGAGTGAGCTAGATGTTGAAAGGCAAATCAATGAGAGAATGTTGAAATCTCAAGAAGATATGAATTAGGTGTATGAACGAAACCTTCATAGGCAAAAAGGAAAAGTAGGACTTGGATACAAAGAGGAAGGTGAATCCTCCAAACAAGGTACTCAAAAGAATCAGAAACCTACCTGTAAACACTGTGGCAAAATTGGTCATACTTCAAACAAGTGTTGGAGCAATGGAAAAGAAAAATTCAATGGAAAATGCTACAATTACAATCAGCTTGGTCATAAAGCAAATGAATGCAAGGAAAAACCAAGATTTAAAGGCATATGTCACAAATGTAGCAAACAAGGTCATAAGGCATCAGAATTCAGAACTAAAACACCCAATCCAGCGGAACAAATTATTAAAGCAATGTTTGGTTGGGATTACAACACTTGGTGTAGATGTCATTACTGTGGAGAATATGGACACATTGGCATGAATTGTGTAAGGCACCACTTGAGAAAAAGGGATTCTACCATAAGATGTTATAATTGCACTAAGCTTGGTCACATAGCTAAAAACTGCATGAATTTAGGAAAAATTGAAGATGAAAAGAAAGAAAAAGAAAATAACATTAGGAAGCAGATGAGATAGAAGTGGATTCCTAAACCTACCGAGCAAACCAATCCTGAAGTCACTAATGAAGAGAGTGGCTCTATGAGCTCTAACTAGTCTCCAAGAAAGCACTGGAACTGTATCTTCATAGACATATTACAAAATAGTTCCTGAACTAAAAAGAAGACAGATCCAAATCAGTATGCAAGATACAACAGGATCACAAGAAGGTCGGTATCAGTTACCACCGAGCAGAGTTGGGAGTAACCTAACTTCATTTGGTTACCAAGTAAGGTCGGAGAAGTATGAATTCGTATGATCGTCAAGTTGTGGAGTCTTCACCAAGCAATTAATTCATAGTGGATGACAGCCTGTCTAATTCTATACCCTAATTCGTACTGAGCATTAATGACAAAGTTTCAACAAAAGGAGTGAAATCAAGTTCACTATTCACCGTAAACAAAAGTCTCCTAGTGCAGTCAAGTGTTTTGAAGCATATTTCAGCAAGATATTCTCTTTCCTCAAAGAATTTACTATGTTCACTGAGCTACCATGGCATCATCTAGCGCTAAAATGAAGAAAGATTCAGAAATGTTGGTTCATGGAGAATGGAAAGCACCAGATTTCAAACTCGTGCCCGCAATTGTCGAAACCCTAGACCTGAGTGGAGCTCAATCTTAGATTCCTCCTGAGGTACTTCTTATTAATGATATTTGCAGTCATTTTAAGTGTACAATTCAAGAGCTTGGAACCCTAGAGATAGATACTATTCGTGAGGAACTATGTGTCGATGGTGTTCTCAAATCGGAGCATCAGCATTTGGAAGATAAGGGTTTAGTTCACATCACACACTTGCCTAGGAGCTTTCAGATAAAATGGATCAGATATATCCTTAGTTGAGTACATGAAGGTAAAATATGGCTTGAGCAACCAGTAGAGATTACAAAGAAGATGATTCACCGAATCACTGGTCTTCCCATGCTCGACAAGGCAAAATCTACAAAAACCCTAGGTTGGATGGAACTGGAAGAGAAAACCCTAGCCGAGTGGGATGGTAGAGGTATGAAGATAAGTAGAATTACTGATGTAGAATTGAAGTTTGGCATACATATCATAGCTCACAAGATATACAGTTCAAGTAGGCAAAACAATGTTCCATGTGAAGCAATTAACCTAGCGTATAAAATTGTAAAGAACAATCTGTCATTTGACCTAGCAGATCTTTTGTTGAGACAGTTCAACAAGAACATGGAGAGCATCAAAACCTCAAAGAACAATACATGTAAGTTTGGCTCACTATTGGTTTGTTTATTTTTCTATGCTCAGAAGTTTTTCCCATCAAAAGGCACGGTAGTATGGAGAAAAGATGTGCCAATTCTTTATCAGATGAATGAATACATTTCAGAAATGGGTGACAATTTTGAAAGCATAATGGATAACTATTTTGAATCATGTAAAGAGAAAATGAACAATAGATTCTGGATTCCACAGAAATTGGTGGAAGATTACAAAGATGATATTTGTTTCATGGTGGATTGTGATAATCTATATATACAGGCAGCAAAACCAAGGATTGTACATGTGAAACCTCTTCCCTATGAGGTAAATATTGATGAAACCAAGAATATTATTGAAGCCCTAATTAATCAACCTATTAACCCAAAGGCACCATATTTTGGGACATATGAAGAAGCTAAGGAGAGAATTGAGCTTAGTATAAAGCTTCCACAGGCGGTTAACAAAGGAAGAAAGAGGTTGGCCAAAATACAAGCTAGCACACCTCTAATGTCAACTGAGGAAAAAGGAGAGGACTTTGAAGAAGAAGAAGAGAAAAAGGATGAGGAGGAAGAAGAACAAGTACCAGCAAAGAAGAAAGGAAAAGTATTTATCACCAAGGCACCCAAGCAACCCTCTGCAATATTTACAAGAAGGAGTGCAAGAGGCAAGGCAGGCAAAGACGGTGAAGAAATAGTATTCAAAAGGCCTCCTCCTTCATTAAAAGAAAAGATCAAGGACTTGAGAGAAGAATCTGGAATTGCAAACTTCAGATCTCTCAAATATGAAATCAGATCTGAGGAAGAGCAGCAGGAAATTGAAGATGTTGTTATCAAGAAAATAGGAAGATGGAAATACTCACCTGAAGAGATAGCTTCTCAAATCCCAGGAACTCTGCTGAATAAAATTAATTTAAGATGGTCCAATGCAAGACAAACTGTCAAGGACATCTATGCTCAAACCTTGAGGCAATTAATGCCAAGTTTGAAAAATGCTGAAATTAATAAGGCATTGATAGATAATGAAATTAAGATGACACTCAAATTCAATAGTTGTTTGATTTTGATCAAAGATATTGAGTCGGTTGTGAAGAGTGCCACTACCACATGGAAAAACATCTATAATCTTCACAAACCGAGTGTCGAAACAGTGATAATCAAGGATATTGATGATGATAGTGATGAACATGAAGAAGATACCAAGGTAGACAAGCAAAGTGATGAGGAAGATAATATTGTTCGAATAGCTGCAAAAGTCATTGCCTCACTTCCTCACTCTCCAGCAAAAGTTGCTACACCTAGCACGGAGATAAATTCAAGTATGATTATGACAACTTCCATAGATACATCAAATGTCAAATCATCACTACCACAACTCAATGAATCATCAACAGAAATGACTACCACCTCTTTTACTGAGTTGCAGTCTCCTGTATCTACTTCAGTACCTACTTCCATATCAAGTTTTCCAGCAGTAAGTACCTCATTTTTGGATACTTCAGTAAGTATTTCAATTTTTTATTCTACAATTGTGAATACTTCAGTTTTGAGCCCTTCAAGTATCCCAGTCGATAGTCTATCATTTTTCATAGCTAGTCCTACAATGTCTACAATAACTTCTACAAAGGCATTAAGTGCAATAACAGTTGATCCTAAGGCTCAATCGAGTACAAGATTTCTGAGTAAGAATGTAGAAGAGGATATAGACTTAGATGAGGAGATAGAGATTCCAAAATTAGACTTTGCAAATCTTTCAACAGACCAAATGCAAAACATTGGTGAACTCCTTCAAAAGAAAGCAAAGCAGAAGAAACTAAAAGAAGAAAGGGACAAGGAATATAAAATTATTGAAGATGCAAAGGATATTTTGTCAGAAGCATTAGGTATTAAAGTTGATTCCTCTCAACATATTCTGTTACAGTTAGTTGAGGCAGTAAACAAGTTCCGTGAGGATTCCTCTGCGTCAAAGAAGATTATTGAGAAAGCCGAGAAGAAATTTGACAATAAAGTGCTTAAGCATGTTGCTCAGCATATAGCTATTAATCAAGCAGAATTATCTTTAGTTTTGATAGATATTGAATCCTCCTATTCTAATGTTACCTCACTTGTTGCTAAGCTATGTAATGTTGCTGAGTTTAATAAGGAAGTCAAGGAAAAATTGAATAAGATTGAAGAGGATCTGAAGGACAGTGTACAAAGGTTGCAACTTGAACCTAGTTCAAGCTCTGCACATCATATGAAAATCACATTCCTATCAAATAGGCAGTCAGAATTATTAAAAGAAGATACAAAGATCCGGTCAACACTGCTAGATATTCAGAACATGATCCTTCCCATCATGGACATAATGCAAAAGCACATTGTTCACTCAAAAGCATTACTCCATGACAATCAATTTTCCATTGCAGACCACATGATTGAACTCTCTGCAGAAGTCCAAATTGCACTCCAAACATGCAAGATTCTGCAAGAGAATTGGGACAGAACTCTGGCACTAATCATGAAGGTACATTCTGATTTTCTTTCACATTTTGGATTCTCCCTGTAAAATACTTGTATATACACCTTTGGTATTATTGTCAAAAAGGGGGAGAAAATGTATAGGAGAAAGTGTATAATATGAAAGGGGGAGAAAGTACTCTATATAAGGGAATCATGAAATATATAAACAGCAGTTTGACAAAGATAAATTTTGAAAAATCAAAAAAAAGATTCAGCATGATTCTTGTATATAAGTTTTGGCTATAAGTGTTTTTGTCACTAATGCCAAAGGGGGAGATTATTGGCATTAAGCATGATTGTCATTAGTGACAACACTTATTCTGAATAGTGCATACCGAGCAGATCAGTACATACCGAGTAGATCAGTGCATACCGAGCAGATCAGTACATACCAAGTAGATCAGTACATACCGAGTAGATCAGTACATACCGAGAAAATTAGTACATACCAAGCAAAATAGAGCTTACCGAGCCAAGCAGAGCTTACCGAGTAGAACAGTGCATACCGAGCTCGCAAAGTTTCACAGTGTTTACCGAGTGCTGCACGGTTAAACAAGAAATTTAGTTTCTATCGAGTAACAAATTGTCTACCGAGTCTCTAGTATTTATCGAGTTTGAAACTACGACCGAGTGGTTAGTATGGACAGAGTTTCCACTTCTACCGAGTGCATGACGATGCCGAGTAACGCAGTGGACGCTGAGTATCAGAAAGTCACCGAGTTAGTTTGCAGTAACCGTGTAACTATATTTGGGCCGACTCAGTAATATTTGTGTTTACTTGTTTAAGAGTCAACTTTGTAATTGTTTTGGAATTGACTTAGATTGATATATAAACAATGTTTTATGTCATATCCAAGAATGAAAAAAAAGAAGTATGAAAAAGAGAGAAAGGCAGAGATAAGCGTATTACAAAGGGCTACAGCAGTATAAGAAGCAGAAAAGATTTATCCATCATAGAAGGTGATCAGTACATCAGAGAATCTCAATCAGCAAGTATAGTTGCAAGTAAGAGATCTATTGTTTCATTCTAGCAGGTGAATCAGTTTGAAATCCTTTAATCAGGTAGACTTAACAGTCTTTGTAAAAATCTCTTAACCGAGTGCATACTTCATTGTATGTCTGTAAAACCTCTAACAAGGTGGACCTAGCAGTCCTTATTGCTCCTAACAGGGCAGATCATTAGAAGTGATCATTGTAAGCCTTAACCGGCAAACTTTATACTGCAGTATTGAAGTTTTGTGGGTATCATCCCCACCCCAGTTTTACTTTCTACTTGGAAGGTTTCTGGGTCACCAAATCTTTGTGTTCTAAGTGTTATGAATGTTTTATTTTTTCTATTACTCATGCATGCAGTCAGATTATCAATCTAATATTATTAAGATCTGAATCTGTTAAAATTTTTGAAGTTACTGATTCACCCCTCCCCTCTCAGTAACCTAGATAGTCTTGAATATTTCCAACAATAGAACCAGCAAGTTTCATAAAATATTTTGTGCCAACTGTCATGAGAATATTTTACTTGCTCAGTATATCCAATTAAAGTTGCCCAGGCTACTTGTTTTACAATTGTAAACTAAAATGAATGCATACTCTCTCAGATAACTTTATTTAATTTAATCATCTTAAATATCTTTACATCTAATTATTACTATAAAAATCAGCCATATCACTAGTCTCCAAAGTTTGTAATTGCATGTATTCTAACTTGCGAAGCTTCAATACCACACTCAAATAATTTTGAAGTGTAATGCTATTCAATTTACAGATTTGTGCATGATACTTTTTTATTAAGATCAAACATAGCAAATTGATTCGAATAACTAGCTAGGTATGCTTTCAATGTATTTTGTGCAAAAAATAGAACTCACAACACTCCCAATTTTAATTAAGAATTATCTACTGCACAGACATTGAATTACAAAAAAATCAATGGGGTTAAAAAGAGGTAAGTTAAAATACCAAAAAATTTATTTGCCTAATAAGTCTGATGGTATGGATGCATTTTTGTTTTGCTTTTCATTTTTGGTTAAGCAAAAAGAAGACAATATTTGAAAATTAAACATGGAAATATGCAACTATCCATTCACAATGACTTCAATTCTTCCCACCTTAATAGATGACTTTGTAGATTAGCAAAATTTGGAGAAATTACAGTGACCTAAACCCAAATTTAGAACTTCTTACAATGACCTAAAAATTCATTGTAGGGAAGCAAAATGAAATGGTACATTTAGAAGTGGCAAAGACGAAGCATTAACCAATTACAATGGCAAAGACATAGATTTAAAATCAAACCAGAAGATTAATTACTTTCATACAGCAAGAACCAAATAGAAAGGAAGATGGTATATGGACATAACCAACCCTCCCACATTTTACCAGAACTTCCCCAATTGCATGCATTGAGCCTATTTCCCAAATTGCAAAGTGTTGGCATTGCGCCCAATTCTTTGACCTTTTCTAGTGTTCTAAGGAGATGTGGGAATACTAAGGTTTGGAGATTGGGTAAGCAGATTAACCTATTGTGTTCAAAGAGGGACTTATGGAAACCAATATGTTTATAGTAGTGCTTGTGGTGACATGTATGCAAAGTGTGGAAGCATGGATGATGTAGAGAAAGCCGAATGAATGCAAATAGAAGCTTCCAACAGGATATTCTAAGAGAAGATTAAAGATTATTGCTATCTAAAATAGTTATAATTACTCATACCTAGTTGTAGCCACCTAATCCAAGTCAAGAATGTGTTTCCAGAAATTAGTTTACCAATACTCAAACTTGTGTCCTCCGTAATCCCCTGTACCATAGAATAGATGGGTTGCAGTTAGAGGGGTTTTTACCCAGTCTCTTCCTTTATTATGTCTCGCACACAAATCAATGAATGCACACTGAACAATAGAGCACATGGCTCACCTACATGTTAAAATAAGAATGTGAACAGGCCATGGTAGGAACTCAAAATGGGAGCCCAAAGCCCTATGTCAAAATAGTAACCCCAACACTCTGATATTCGCCAGGCCCTTGCTGAAAATGCCAGCTACGCAGGTCGTCTGCCAAGGTGAATCTCCCAACACCTCTGCTTTGGTTTTTTGTCCTTCTCTCACATTGTAAATCATGCAAACCTCTATTTTTCCCATAGGGCATGCGCCAACATTCAAAATGGGTAGGCAACCCTTAACAGTCGATCATATTTTGTTTGCAAACATTGGAGATAACCGCCAGAAGGAGGAAAATAAACAATTTGATTGGTCGTGGGGACGGAGATTAATAACGGGTTAAGCTCCTACCCTCCACAATAGTTTCCTTCCTCGACAGGAACTAATAATGGATGTGAATTTTGGAAAATAAAAATCTTGGTGAAGGTAATATATTGGTAAAATGGTGAACAAGATTCCCGCCTATGCTGGATTCAAATTCCAAGCCATAGTCACAGGTGAAGTCAAAAAAGTGTTAAGTTGAAACAAATCAATTTTTGGGTTTCAAATTGAAAATTAATTAAATATTCTATTTTATATTTAATATTTAATTATTAATCTTTTAAAAATTGAAATTCAAGAAAAAATAATTTTTTGGGATGTAAATTTAAAAAATTAATTAAATATGGATTTTTTCATTGATATTTAATTAATAAATATTTAAATCAGAAAAAGTGAAAAGAGGCAAGAAATTGAAATTAGAAAATAAATCACTTCTTGATTGGGTAAATTGTGTTTTAATTAAATATTGAGATTTATTTTCAATATTTAAATTTGAGAAAACAAAATTTGGAAAAAATCAAGAAAATCAAATATGGATAAAACTCTTCAAATTGAAACTTCCCAAAAAGTGAAGGAAAACCATGACAAATGGCATGTTTTTGTAAGGGAATCTTTGTTTGGATTAGAAACTTGTGAGTCAACAATTGATTAAAGCATCTTTTCTAGGTTGGACTTTATATAAGAAAACCTCTCCCATTTCATTATCACACATAAAGTTCAAGAAGCCAATTGAGAGTGAGAATTTGAAATTCAATGAGAATTTGTGTGTGTGTGTGTGTGTGTGTGTGTGTGAGAGAGAGAGAGAGGTGTTTCTTGGAAAGCCTTAAATTACTTTCTAGTTGGGAATTTAGAAGTTGTAAGTTTTAGAGATAAATTTGTTTCAATAAGATGAAAACTTGTGAAAAAACATGAAGTCCTATGCCAGCGAGAAAGTGGAGAATTTTTTTATAATTTTCCTTCATGGATATATTTGATTTACATTTCTTGCATGCTCTTATGTTTGTTTTTTGTTTTTTTGCAAGAAGGTGAAATGGCAAAGCCTCGAGGAACAAGTATGACCATGAAGAAATTGATAAAGAATGAGCATAGAGGATTCTATCCAGAATCCAAAAATATTTCAAATTGGTCAGAAGTTGGAGACACCAACCTCAGATGCTTGGACATGAACGAGTGTCACAGAAGGATGTTTGGATACAAGGATCATCAACCGACACATTTCGCCACCTAGATTGTAAACAATAGAATTGTAGTTGCAGTTGGCTTCCCTTTAGCTTTTCAACATGATAAGTTGATCGTAGAATGTGCGAAGAACTACAATCCCAGAGATGGAATAATTAAAGATTTGGATGGAAATCTCAATGCATATCTCTCTCTGCCAGCTATCTTAGAAGCATTTGGAATACCTTCATCCCAAAAGTTGGTATTGAAGACAAAAGAACAAGCGCACAAATTGTACACCATCAGGGTTCAACATTGTGAGAGCATCATAAACGATAAATGGTTAAAGAGGAATAGATCTCACTACATCAAATTTCCTAAGGAGCTAGTATGGCTTGATTTTTACCAGGAATATAGCAACTTAGTCATCCTGCTGAGCAAAATCTTTTGCATGCCATAGTCCTATATGTTTGAGACATAGATGTGGTGCTTTGGTGAATAGATAGTTAAGGAGTACAACCTTATAGATTGGGTTGGACTGATCAGTGATAGGTGTGAAATATCAACACAGAATGCACCTTGAGGATTTATGGGCTAATGTTGTAGAAATCAGGAAAAGGATGTGTTCTAAGTTGCCACTGAACATGATTAGGGCATGAAATATTTTTCATATGCCTAATTAGATGGGAGATGATAAAAACATAATAAAAAATGGATACAATACAAAGAAGGAAATAATCATTCATCCATATGACTGGTTGAAGAAAGAGATATCATATATTAATACATTATTTGCACCAGTCTTTAATTTCATGAAGTGATGGATAGAGCGACAATTTGAAAAAATGTAGGTACCAAAGGAAATATTGACATACAAATTGATGGGTCACTAGCCACTATGGGATGAGAGATCAATGCAGCCTTTAGGAGGAAGAACGAAAGAAGGAGAAATCCAATCGACAAGTGTAGAGTGTAGAAAGGGAAAAAGTGTTGTTCAAGAGGTGCAACCAAGGAACAAGCTGGATATTCACATTGAAGAACCTCAACATAAGAGATAAATATCAAGGAATGTTCCATCTTCACCTAGTCAGACTCCAAGTTTGTAGGAGATAGGCCTTTTCACTAGGGAAGAGGTAGAGATAATTAGAAAAGAAGGACAAAGCAAGAAGATCACATGGCTAGGATATTGTATGATAGATTGAGCATCAATACCAATAAAGAATCCACACAAGAAAGAAGTAGAGAGCAGGATGTCATTAAAAAGGAAAGACTTGGAGCACTTTTAGAAAGAAAGATGATAGAAGAAGAGGATCCTATTGAGGAGGCATAAATTCCTATAGTAGAGGCAAGAATGCCTACTATAGAGGTAGTCGCTCCTAAGATAAAGGTAGGAATTCCTAGAGCTGAGGAAGAAATTGACGTAAGAGCGGTACATGGACAAGAGTAGTTGACAATTCAGAGGGATTAGAATGTTGATGTTCTAGAATGGGTGAGGTGAAGAATTTAGATAACTCAAGAGAAAGAGATTGACCTAACGATTTAATTGCATGAAATCCTAAACCAAGTAAGCCATTCAAAGGTGAGAGGAAAAGCTAAGAAGTTCACAAAGATCGTAAGGGGAGAATCCGGATCCAGAATTTTGCAAGTTGAAACTCCTATAATTAATAAGACAAAGGATCAAATCATTCTAGAGGATTACAATGTGACAGATATTGATCTCAATCATGCTTAGAATAAATCATGGAAAAGTTTGATGACTCAGCATAGGTGGTAAAAGATAAGATGAGAAAGTTAGAAGATAAATATCAGAGAAAAAGGCAAAATCAAGGCCTTGTGTGAATAGATAAACAATATACCTTGTCCAATGTGAGAAGAAGGTATCTCTTTCATTCCTCCTCTAGTTATTCCAACTGAGCCATTAGAGATTATAAACAGAATCAAACAAATCGCTCAAGGTTCAAAAGTTTGGATTGAAGGCATCCAAAATGAAGCATACAAACATAATGAGGATTTAGTGCAAGTTTATGACAGGGCACTAGCCATCTTGTCCCAGCTTCAGTGCATGGAGGAGTCATGGGAAGATGAACATATTTATCAAGATGAGATGATCATGGAATTTCATTAATTGATGACAACACCCAAACATATATTGATTGATGGTAGGGTCATCAGGGAAGGAGAAGCATATGATTTACCTGATTGTATGGCACAATTCTCATGGCAAAGGAAATATTTAAACATTTCACCAAGGAGACCATTCAATTGAAAGGGATAGTCAGGAATGTTCGATAGGATATTTCCAAACCTATTGCATCATTGGTATTCCAAAGGTTTGTTGAAAATGAGATAATTGTAAGAAACCTGAAGAGAAAATTGGAGGATTCCTTTAGAGTGAATTTATTCACCAAGGATGACTTTGAGAACTTCTCCACTTTCTCAAATGACATGCATATAGCTCATGATTTATCTTCTAAATGGGAGGATGGCTTGAGAAAATCTGAACGAGCTATGTTAGCCTTTGAGTTCAAACAAGAATCAACACCAAGTGTCAGCATGGATAAATTAGAGATAGTTTTTGGCATATTCCAAGTGTTCAAACAACAAAGTTAGAGATATGATATTTGGGAGAGGATGCATTTAATGCATAGAGGGCATGAGTAGTGGTCATTTTTTCCATCCCACTCTCCTCCTGAATGAGAATGCATGGTGGTCATTTATTACCCACTAAGATGGTGGATTCCTCTTAATTGGTCAATGTGGACCTGTGTATTAATGTAGATTCCTTTTCTCTTGCCCTAACCCTAGTTATGGTTGAGGTTGAAAAATATGGTTCATCAATTATTGTTTTGATCTAGGACACTCATTGTAACCAAGAACCTACATAAAGACATCATTTATCATTTGTAAGAGGGTGAATTTAGAGATTGCTGCTAAGAGCTACCAAGATAATAAAGTTTTCATTGTTGGTTTCATGGTGATTACTTGATATATTTTGGTGCTTTCTTAGTTTTATTATTCTCTCATTTAGATTATATTTGTTACTATAACTGATATTAATGATAAAGATTGATTATTTGATGGAGATGATGATCAAGACTAACCAAGATAAGAAGAATGCATGATAGTAGAAAGGTTAGATCGGTTATTGTCTTGTCATTGATGTCAAGCAATTGATTTCTAGTTTATATTGTGTTGCCATATCATTCAAAAATGATATAAGATGAATGAGTTGAGGAGAAGAAGAAATGGGATGTTATGTAAGTTGAAGAACTTAATTGGACAACTGATACAAAACAAACAATGATTAGATTATGTTGATATAATTATTTTCTACCTAACATATGATTATGTTAAGTCGATAAATCATGGTGATGAAGATTTGACAAGTCGGTAAGTTAAGTTGTTTTGGATATTAAGAAGGATATGTCACTTGGTAAGGTAAAGGTAAAAGGAAAATTCACTCAGTAAAGAGAAAGGAACTAAAGGCACCGAGCATCAAAGAAAGGTATAAGCACCGAGCAAAGTTAACCAAAATTTAAATGAAAAACACCAAGCAAGGAACAAATATTAAATAAGGATTGAATCAAAATTTAATGATTAGCTATGATGAGATGGATGATCATGATGATGAGAAGATTTAGTTACAAGAGATTTATGAAAGGGAAAATTCAAGGTGAAGATCTATGAAAATATCTAAGCGGTAAAAATGATGGAACAAGTTTCTAGAAAAGTTCAAGTTTCTAGGTGAAAAGAAAACGTATACTGAGATCCAAATTCAAGGTATAATGAATTGGATGGTTAAGATTGATCAAATGAAAATGTAATAGAAGAGATTATGAGGCAAAAAAAATTTATATAAAGGATGATCTTGTATGAAAAAATGGTTGGAAAATTAAATATGTGAAGGGTCACTGACTAATACAGTGAAGAAGGAACAAAGAGATTCTGAGTGGAAAAGAAATATCTGATGAAGTGTTGAAGCCAGTGGATAATGAAGAATTGAAGTGAAGATTGATGAGCACACAAGGATGTGATTGAGAAAAGATAGTTGCAAATTTATAGGTCAATTTATTTATAGTTTCTTACTAGCATTTGTAACAGAGAAATATCGTAATAGAGTAGACCTAACAGTCTTATTGTAAAATCCTTAAAAAAGGTAACATTCTAAAGAGTGTTTGAAGCCCTCTAACAAGGCCACTCCTAATAGGGTGAAGATCCTAACATATCTGAGGTAAATCCCTTGACCGGGTCACACCTAAAAATGTGTATTGTAATCTTTAACTAGACTGGCTCTTAACCGAGCATACTTCAAAAGAGTATTTTCTTAGTTGGTGATCATTTCCACAGTGGTTTTTCCCAAAGCTGGGTTTCCACATTAATACTGATGTTACATGTAATGAATTATTTGTTAGGAATGGGAACACTGAGAGGGGGGGGGGTGAATCAGTTTTCTATACTTAATTACTTTTTCTGATACTTTGAAACTTAACTTAATTGCTTAGTTACTGAAATGAACATCAATGCAAGTAAGATAAACATTCATAACACATGACACCAAATATGATTACGGGGAAACCCAAATAGGTAAAAACCCTAGTGGGAATTGACACCCACTACGAACTGCACTAGTGTATTATGATCCTTGTTAGAAGATCTTACAATGATGTTAGGAGTTGTTCTTTACAATGCTTTAGTATAGTGACTTGGTCAAGGGTCAGACCCTGTTAGGAGTCTTTTACAATTAACCTTGTTAGGGGTGGGGACACACTATCCTAGAGCTCACTGCTCAAGTGGTGAAGGCTACAACCTTCTGGATATTAGATACACACTATATTTGCAAGGTGAACTGGTGTAGTGGTATTGCTTGCCTGATCAGTTCCTTTGGTGTGCTGATTCTTTAGCCTCTTGTAAAGCTCTAAACATTCTATCTTCTCTTCACATATTTCTACTCTGCTTATATGATCTCTCTTTCTCATGCCATACCGAATTACAAGGGCACATGTCTTATTTATATGCACATACAAAGTTATTTACTAGGTTGTCCCTTTAACCTATTACATACAACACTTCCAAATGAATTTGCTCAAGTGTGTTTACATACAATTAAATTAACATGTATATGACCTAAATACAATAGGTGCATAGCCTTTACAAAACAATATTATGACCACTAACCATAATATAAATAGTCAGCTCCATGCTCTCTCATGTTCTGCCGCTTGTTGTCTGTGCCACTTCATCTGACTGTATCTTCCTCATACTGACTCATATCATCATGTGCTTTTAGAATTAGCATGAACACATACTTAGAAGCTTATCTTCAAGGGCACATGTCATAACTCTATCATATGCACGTGTGTTGATGCTTTGATCACCTGGTGCTCTGCTATCTATCCAGTCCTCCATACTTGGCCATATTTTTAATCTTCTTCAATGTGCGTTGACTCCAAAACTTCATATGACTTTTTTGCCATAATGAAAACACTAGATATAGTCATATACTTCAATATAGTCAACTTTCCAACAATCTTCCCCTTTTTCATTAATGGCAACAAAGGAATATGGAAAAGTTACTAACTGTATCCTTATACAAAATTTTCTAATACATACTCTAACTTATATCTCCTCTTATGTACTATACTTTTCTTTACATCTTTTACAAGGCTCCATATTCTCCCTTCTACATACTATACTCCCCCTTTGACATTAATGACAAAGGTGCTCAAATAAATGTATTCACAAGTACTTACAAAGTGAAGACATCTGGATATGCTATCTTTAGATTAGCAATCGCATTCTGCCAAAATTTCTTCAGTGTCTCTATTTTCTGGAGATGGGCGCACAAAGCATATGTTAAATTTTCCATCTTCTCCAATTTTGTACATAGACCTTGATCATATGTCACCATAGTGGCATCAATCTCCTTGATGTTTTGATTCAAGACATCTAGTGAGGGCGCAAGAGCATTTCTTAGTTGTGTTTGCCTTGCCCTTATTTTGGACATTTCTTTTTCTATCTTTTCTATTTTGTCCACTTGTCCCTGGTAGACATTGTTACACATGTTTACATCTATAGTGGTATCTTCTACTAATTTCCTCACTTGATCTATCATAGCCTCTACCTCCTAAATTTTCTTATAGAGATCTACAATCAGCTTGTCTTGGTTCATGCAGTCTGTTATGAGTTTCCTTCCTTTGGCTGCAAATTCTTTCAGTGAAGCTTGACCAACCTTTAAATAGTTGAGTTCAAGTGAAAATTTTTCATTTAGCTCATCTAATCTCTTCTTAAGATACTTCTCTTTTGCTACCTTAGCTTTTGATTCTTCAAGGTGGGAGAAGTTTTCCTTGAAGCTTGTTAGGATGTTTCTGACATCCTTCACTAAGTGCACTTTTGGTACCTTCTTCTCTACTGGCAATAGATTTTTCAAGATGTCTATTGACTCAACAAATAGAAGATTTCTCATCACTTGTTTCTCCTTGGCCTTCTCCATAGCAAGGACACTGATCATGATCAGGTCTTCTTCTCCCCAAGAGTCCAAGCTCGTAGTGTCAGGAGTCAAACTTGACAACAATGATACTGAAGGTATGGGAGTGATAGGTGTGTTGTCCATTACTTCTGTCTTTGTTTTTGTAGGCATTTCAACAGAGGGTTCATCTGTTGGTTCCTTTTCTTTCTCCTCTTCTTCTTCTTTCTCATTTTCTTCTTCTTTTTCTTCTTCTTCTTCTTGTCCTATTAATTTCTCAATCAACACATCTTCTTGTTGTATAAATGAATTGTCACCGCATAGTGTTTCTACTTCTTATGTGCTCACAAAGGCTTCCTCAAATTTGTCTAAGTCTTTGTCAATGGCCTCCATTGATATCTCCACATTATCAATCATTATTATGTTAACTTCTTGGGTTGTGAGCATGGGTACAGACTTTATTTCAACTCAAGGCACTGTCACTAAGGGCGCTGAGTCATGTGGACGTATCATAGATGCATTTGTGACCTTGGCTACTTTAGCTTTCTAAATAGGTGCTTGTGTGATGGGTGCAGATGCAGGTTGCATGTGATGTTCAAGGAATACTTTCTCAAAAGATTTATCTGTATCCTTGGCTATTATCTCATAATCCTTGTTCATTATATGTAATGTTCTCATATTTTTCCTCAGGTGCGGCTTCACCAAATCCATTAACAATGCTTTTTCTTCTACTGAAAATACTGGTAGATTTTCATCCAATATTTTCTCTCTTATTCTAATGTCTTCCTTAGCTACTTGTCTTTTTAAAGTGTCTAGAATATCCCATAATTTATCTGGGATGACTATCTTCAGTTCTAGAACTATCTTCTTGAACTTGATCATATGTTTGATCAGCATCTCATGGATCTCAGACTTGTCAATTTCATGATATCTATCATAGAACTTAGATATCTGATCAAACCTTCCTTCCTCTACCACTCTAGTCCTTAATACTTGAAGACTTGGTAGGAATCCTAACTCAGGAGGTGGTTGTACATTTATGTCTCTTCTTCTTGTGGCTCTGGCTAAAGGGTGGCTTGTGGCAATTTTCTTCTTCCTCTTAGGCATCTTGGGAGATGCTTCAGTGGACTCTACATCAACTATATCTATGGGCACAGGAATGATATTATCTATTTTACTTTCTTCTTCCTTTTTATCATCAGTTTTCTCAATTTTTACCTTCTTCATCTTGGGATCATTTGTCTTCTCTGTCTTAGCTTCAATAAAGGATGTTCTCTCAATCTGCATAGCTATTTTTGCTTCTCTAGCTTTATCCAGGTCTTCTTGGTTGCAGCAATGTTTAGGACTGCATCTACCTGTTTGGTCTTTTCTTCATATGTTCCCCATCTAGGCTCATTAGGATCCTTGGGCACTGATAGTAGAACTTGTGCATAAGCTTCCAAGACTTGCTCCTCCACTTCATAGCCAAGTAGATGAATCCACTTGGTTCTAGGCTCAACATCTTCCATGCAAGTAATGTCAGTTTCTACCATAAAACAAATATTGTCCTTGTATTTTTCAACAATACTTTCAGGTATCCAATACCTCATTTGCATCTTTATCCTGAAATTTTTCAACTCTAACTCCATGTAGTCTCTTAGTGTGCTCTCAATTGATGCCTTAAGGGATATTTGAGGCATTTTAGGTAAACTTTTATCTAGGTATAAGTATGATACCTTCCCAGTTATATGAAAGTACATATAGATTATTAAAGACCCAAACCTGAATATTTTGGTCTTATCATGCTTGATCGCCCTTATGGTATCCATCAACTATGCGCGCAAGATTTCACAAAAGTTGAATTCTCCCTTCTCCTTTACTATCCTGATGGCTGCAAGAATAGTGGTTGTGGACACACTATTGACCCTGTTAGCATGCTGAAATCTATAACCAAGAATCATAGACATCAATTTGATGTCCTTCTCCTCAATTGGCTCGATTGTCATCCCGTGCTTATCTCTCCAGGATTTGCAGGCTTGTTCAACCAATTTTCTGACATCCTTTCCAATTGGAAGAATGGTGCATGTCTTAGATAGACCTATCATCTCATGAATGAGATCAGCTATGATTCTAACTGGTACTTCACCTATCCAAAATAGGTCATCATGGATCCTGCTCAACAAGATCTTAATCCAGTCGGACTCATAGAATTCATGTGTTGTAGCATACTCAATAATAGGGTGGTCTTCTAGGTACGCAAACTCATCTATGAATGTTTTATCAGGTTTCACCATTGACTCAAGATGCGACCTAATTTTTTCTGAGCCAACTAGCTTCTTTTTGCAATACACATACACGCGTATGTCTTCTACATGCATGATGCCCAGTGGGGTTCTTGAAAATGCTCCTTCTAGGTCATCTAGGGTGGACTTAAATGGATGCCTCTTAAAAACATATCTCTTCCTTTTAGCAACATCAAATACAACTGGTGTAGCCATGACTTACTTGATTAAATGCTTCTGGATGGTTTCTAAGATGGTGCGTCGAGCTAGGGCTTCGTAACAAACTATTTTCCTTCTTCGTGGATTGATTCAACTGCAACGCTTCTCAACTCAACTGCTTGATCTTATATTCTCTCCAATCACTCAACTTAGAATGCAATGTGATAATAATGAATCTTTGATGGCTATAAAGCAACTTTTCTGCCATTAATGCTTGCCACATAAGTATAGAATACAACTATAAATTTTGTTCTTTGTTTCTGCTAACAATCGGGCAGTGCACTCTTGTATACTACATCACATAATCTCCAAATAATTGTAGTCCAAGGTGCATACTCTGAGAGTGATTATAACAGCCGCGTAGGAGTCTAGAGCTAATCTAGCTCCCTCTATGACCATGAAGGTCATTTAACCATAAATAGGAGGTGTGTCCATTGTGGATGCATCCTCAAATATTTTATCAACATTATCCTTCTTTTCTTTCTTCCAAATCAAGTTCGCATCATCTGAAGCTTGCACAAACTTGACTTCTCCTGCTTCTAATATTGAACTTTCTGACTTTTTAGGGCTTTCTTGTCTTTACGCTCTTGTTCTATAGAACCTAGAGATGTGTCCAGCCTTGTTACATGAGTGACAAATGATTGGAGGCCTGATATTCCTCGGTACATTCATGTGGGTTACCATACTGCACTGTCTAGCTATGTGACCAACATAATTTCATATCTGACATGTAATATTCTGAGAGTTTCTTACATTCTGCTAAGGATGACTTCTCTAACTTTATTGATTCTAATTTCTTTGATTTGATCTATAGTTCATAGCTCTATGACCAAACTTATTGCATAAATAAAAGTAACCATTAAAAGGTCTTACCTCTTTACAATTTCTTGCTATGTGACCATGCTTGTTACAAGCATAACAAATATTGTTTACCAGCTTATGCTCATCCTTGGGTGGTTCAATTTTAGCTTCTTTATGATTTCCTATCTTCTTAGCTTCTGTAGATTCTTCTGATGCTTTCTTTCTTGCTTGCATGTCATTGATCTGATTATGTGCTTCATTGAACCCAATACCGCTGGTGTCTCCTTTAATCTTCTGTGCATACTATATACACTTAAAAATGGCTTCATTAATTAATTAAATATTTATTATTTAATTGATATTGACTTGATAAATTAATTAAATATTTATTATTTAATTAATAATTATTTCCTCTATTTATTAAATAGATTATTCAATTTATTTAGTAAATTCACTATAGTCTATTCTTCTATCCTAAGTCTTCTAATTAATCTTATTAAAGTGATTTAATTAAAATACACAATCACCTAAATATGACTAAGTCCCCTAGTCCACCTCATCTACCCAGTCACTTGACACATCACTTTGGCTAAAATAAATAATTATTATTAATTATTTATTGATAATTATCCTCACCCACACATGTCCTATTCCTAAGGGCTATGTGGCCTCATAAGACTTGGTCTCATGACCACATGTCCTCTCTTAAACCAAGTCAAGAGACAATCCCTATTCCTAAGGGGCTTCTTAAGCCACCTATAAGGGTCAAAGGTGACTCATGGGACACTTGTACAAAGATTCCTCATGAGGAAAAGGTCTCTCCCTCTTTCTCTCTTTGGTCTTTGTGAGACACTTGACATGTGCCTTTCCCTTCCACCCTGTTCTCCTCCATGTCAATGTGAGAGGAATATCATCCCTATTCTTCCTCTCACATTCCAACTACATCCCCCTTTCTCTCAACTCCTTCAACCAAGTCAATCCTAGCCCTAGGATCTTCCACCTTTCATTCTCCATCATAGGATTGTGCCACCTAGGCCTAGATCCTCCAAAACTCTATAAAAGGAGCCTCATTTCCCCTTTGTGAGCTAATAGGTAATTTTTAATCAAGCATTCAAGCAATCAAGCATCCATATTATCATCATTCCATCCATTAGTTGCATAATCAAGCTTTGAGCTATTTTGCATTCATCATCAAATCTCCACACTTTGGTGGCATCTTGGGAAAAGGCTTCATTTGGAAATATGAGAGCTCAACATCCTCAAGAAATCAAGGCTAGGAGAGAAATGGAGGCAAGCTACATGGTAGGTGAAGGTAAAATGCTATTTTAGCTTCATTTTGATTGTATTCTTCATTGTAGTTTTCTTATTGGTTTGATTTATTAATCTTAAAGTAGTTAATTTATCATTTAGAATAGTATTCACCTAATTTTGCATACATTTTTGGCACCCACTGTGGGGAAACCCACATTTTTAACTTTCGATTTTTAGTTTTCCATGTGCAGGTTTT
This sequence comes from Chamaecyparis obtusa, assembly GCA_027943335.1. NCBI lineage: Eukaryota > Viridiplantae > Streptophyta > Pinopsida > Cupressales > Cupressaceae > Chamaecyparis > Chamaecyparis obtusa. The sequence continues at coordinate 442,718 of BSBK01003794.1, read as the reverse complement.
TCTACAGGTCGTTTATGCGCATTTGTACCCGATTCCTGCGCATTCATCCATTTCTGCTGCGCATCCATTCTGACATTTTACACACTATTTTTTTTAATTTTCCTACACATTTACCTTAAGTTTTTGCACTTTTAACAGTTTCTGCTACGCATTAGTTCTTTCTGTGCATTTACACCATCGCTTTGCGCATACATTTCATTTTGTTGTGCATATATCACAACTTACTGCCCATTAATTTCACTGTTCTGCGCATTTATTACTTACTGTAGTGAAATTTAGTTTTCTGTTAGATTTTATTTAAGCTAACATTTTGACAAGTTTTTGTTCATTCTAGTAGTCTTTAGGCTATTTTTGCAAGACGTTAGTTTGAAGACCCCATTGCTAAATTTCTAACAAGTTTGTTTGCAGGATTCTTAAGGGGTATTGCAAAATAAACTATAACCTTGTTTGGGCTTAAAATATGACATGTTTTTGCTTTGTGTGTCTTCTCTAGCATAGCTTAAGTGTTTGTTGTGTCTTGCTTAATAGCTATTTGTAATTCCAAAATTATAACAATGTATCCTCTCCCCTCGTCATTCATGGATCTTGGGTGTAAGAGAAACTGTTATAATTTTTAGAGGGTGGTCTTTGGTAGGAAAAGAGGTACTCACCCCAAGGAATGACCCAACCGGTAACAGGCTAAAGCCAAGCCCTTCGAAACCGGTATATAAAAAATGCTAGTGTGATTAGTCTCACATTAGATAGGTGTGAATTCGTTGTGGCAACCAAAATCTCCTCCAGTACCCCAATGGTGTGTTAAAGTCCTAGTTAGTAGAGGTGAAAGCCTTTCTTTGAAAGGATTGGGAGAGCCCCCTTAATTGGGAAAATGACTTGATCACAACCACCTGAATGGATGTCCTTATTAAATACTTTTGTTTAGTGGCCAAAAACCTTCTATTTGTTGGCTCAAGGGGTCACCCAAGCCCATGAAGACACCCCACATTACTCACGGTTCATAGTAGAGATAGCAGTTCTTTGGAAAGTAATGACCCATTGAATTCGAAACTTGGTTTGTCTAAGAAGTGAGTGCATTGTAAGGAGGAGCTCGTGCCTCCAAGTTCCTAGGCTATTCATTGTGGATTTGTGTGGCTAGATTTTATTATCCTAGTGGGGATTCAGCAGATATTGTCCTTGCCAACCTTAGGATTGTAAGCGTGTTTGTGCATTCATACTACAACAATTAGATTAAAATCATTTTTGTCTTTCATGTGTGTGTTTATGCATTTTCCATTTGCCAAAAACCAGAACATTAAAAAACCAAAAACATCATAAAATCAAAACAAATTTCAAAATCTTGCAATTCCAATCCATCAGAAACAAAATCTTGCGCATTCATCCAATTTTTATGCACATTCATTATACTATTCTGCGCATCTGTTAACTTTCTCATGCATCAGTTGAAAATTGTTGCGCATTTGATTCATTTGGTTGCGCATTCATCAAACTATCCTACGCATTTGTTGTTGCACATATACAACAGTGAGCATTTCCACAAGCTTTGAAAATTTCACAATCACTTTTTTAGATACCCATTTTCATCCTTAGTAAGATTCTGGAAAAACAATCGAGCTACACAGACTTTTGATTTTTAGTTTGACCATTTTCATCAATTTTCATCATCCTTCCTTCACCAAGAGTCATCAAATCATTTCTTCTAATCTTCTAAATTTCTAGATTTAGTGTTGAAAACATTACCTTATCTATCATATTTTGATCTTTGTGAGTTTATCCTATTAGGATCTATCATCCTCAATCAAACTTACTTAGGTTACTATCTCTTAATTTTTCTTTGTCATATCATAGTGAAATCTATACTTCCTATTGACCTAGATTTTATCAAGTTGGCTCATCACTTTTCAACACTTTTCCAACATCTTTTCTATCAAAAACTCTTTCCATATCTTTTCATCAAACATCTTTCATCCCACAAATCAATTTTCACATTTTTATGGTTCAAAATCGATCTCAAAAACTAAAACAAACCATTGATTCAGAATCCCTAGACAAAATGGAAGGAAACAAAAGAAATGAAGAAAATCCTTGGTCTGGAATTCCTAAGAAAACTTCACTTTTTACATCCGAAGAGGAACCCACAGATCAAGAACTTAGGGATGCTACACAAGATCCTAGATTTTATCATGTCATGGAAAAACTCCTAGACCTAGATAGAGAGATGTATTTCCTCATGCTTTCTCAACAAGGAGCAAAACTACCAAGTGATTTTGATATTTCTCATCTTAGAGAACCAACTATTGTAAACAATCAAGAAATTCCTAGTAGTTCTCAATATACTCATGGAGCAAAGGAAATCAAGCAGCAATCCAATGCTTCTCAAAATGATCAACAAAACCATGCTTCCCAAAACAATGCTTCCCAAAACAATGTTTCCCAAAACACTCAAGGAAACACATTATCTTTGGATCCCGTTCTACAACAAATCTAGATGCTTCAACAACAAATCCGTGACATCCAAACTATATCATCAACTAAGAAGTATTCCTTGGATGATATATGTCCTTATCCTTTTGATAAGAATTTAGGAATGATTCCATTCCCTCCTCATTCTAAGGTACCAAAATTTGACAAATACAAAGGGAATTCAGATCCACAAGACCACATTCATGAGTTTTGTGTTGCTTGTATTGAAGTCGCTCACAATGACACTTATCTTATGTGACTATTTCCATGTAGTTTAGGAGGACAAGCCATGGAATGGTTCTCCAAACTACCCCCTGTATGCATCCTAAAATGGTCACCTAGACTTTGGGCCCCATTTATTTGATTTATCAACCCTGAATCAATTTTATCAATAATCAATATTTTCAACATTATCAATCTCTTGATCAAATCCTAATTTCGATCATATATTGGATTTTTATCCTATGGGCTAACCATTTATCCTAAGTCTTTATTTAATTAAAAGGAATATTTCCTCCCCTTTTGATTAAATAAAAAGCCCCACTTTTCCTCTTATCCTAAGTTGCACAAATAAAGCATTATTCCTATTTTATAAAAAGGAGAAAAGCACTTTTTATCTCACATGAGGCTCAAAAGTCAACACTTCACTCTCATTGGAGGATACTTGTGCACATGGATTGCTCCTCTTTCAAGCTCCACCGCTGATTAAGACCTTTTTCCTCTTAATCTCCATGGTCCATTTCACCTCATTTCTTATAAAAGGAGAGCTCTCTCCTCCATTTGCATATCCATCTCTCTCATGCTATTGTTATGCTGCAGGTTTTAGGTGCATTTGGAGTTTGAAGACATTGAAGACTTGTTGCATTTCATTGTAGTTGCATTTTCCATTCTTAGTTGCATTATAATGGCATTGTTAGCTTAGTTTCCTTTTATGCAATAGAATAAGCTCACATAGTCTAAATAGGAGGCATTGTAACACTTGTTATTTCCTTTCATAGATTAGTTGCATTGTACCTTCCTTTCATAGTTTAGATTGCATCATCATATAGCTTGCATTGCATTGCATATTGGATTCTTGGAGATATTGGCATTGTTGCCCTTGTCTCCATTGTGAATCTCTCATTGTGTGGTTGACTAGCAAGGTCACAAGCTTGTAGCTCTAGCTGAGAGCAAACACATCATAGTCCCTTGCAACTCCATGCATAGAGAGCTATGAGCCACTTTGTGAGACCTCACTCTTGAGCAACTTTGCATGTAATGGTTCATAGAAGTGCACCATTTTAGTGTGTACATTTTTGGCACCCACCGTGGGGCAGAGTAGATAGGCTTTGTCCTTTATTTTTGCATTTTCATCATTTTTTGAAAATTTTTCAGTCTCTGATTTTCTGTCTCAGAGTATCGCGCAATACTTCTCAAAAATATCACGCGATATACCTTTGTATAGTTGTGTGACACTTCGCGCGAAGGAAGAATCGCCCGCTAGTACTGAGGTTTATCGCCTGTTATCGGGCGAAGTATCGCCCGCCCATAGTGAGAAGTATCGCACGACTGAGAAATATCGTGCGACCGAGAAACATCGCCTGACTATAGGAAACTGTATCGCGCGATACTATTGAAGTCTGAGAAATATCGCCTGGTCTGGCAGAGACTTGCGTTCTCAATTTTCTTGTCCGAATTTAATTATTTTAGCTTGCTGTTTTGTTTTGTTGTGTTTAGATAGGTCTAACCCGCATCTTTTAGCTTAAATCTAGCAGGTTATTGCATGTTTACATTTGGATTTGGATTTTTCTAACCTTGTGGGTCTAACAAGTTGTGTTTGTAGGTGCTCTCATTTGCTTGAAAATTGCTAAAAACGCATGTCAAAGAGGGCTACTAACAGTTTTTACAGGGCTGCCCAAGCATAAAAAAAACCAAAAAAAAAATTTCATTTCTTGCTTGTTTATTTACTTTTCTTTCAAGTGTGGCATTCACTAATTGTATTAGGCATCTTAATACCTTGTGAAAGGGATCTTGAGGTGGTAGGAGAAGTATGCTCTTCACCTTTAGGTGAATCAGAAAATCTTGACCCATCTTAAGGTTTTTGGAAGCAAGGGAGTAATTGAATCTCTTTGCTTGGAGTGTTTGGGAGAGATTTTTGAGATAGGGGAGTATGCTCTTCACCCTTATGGTGAATCAAAAACCTTGAACCTCAAGATTTGATCCATTTTTTGTTTAGTTTAGAAATTTTTTAGCGGGCCTACTCTTGAGCAATCAAGAGGAACGACTCAAGTGGGGACAACCTTGTCATCATTTTCCTTGGTGGCAAGTGATTCCAACTCACTATAATCTCAAGGCTATCAAGGACACCAAAAACCTTGATAGACATAACACTTGTCTTCGTTTGATGTGAGTATCTCATGGGATTGCGACCATGGGGAAAACATTGAACAAGAATGCTTAAGGTACTCTTGAGGCCGTGAGGTCCTAGTCCTTTATGAGGAGCAAGAGGGGTGTTGTGAACGGAAATATTTATTAAGAACCATTAGATAGAAGCCACCTTCTTTTAGCCGCTTATCTTCTTAGTGCAAGGATTGATCCAAGTGGTTTACCCGGATCACCTTAAGATACTCACCATATGTGTCCCTTTGGTTGTGTCATTTGACATTTCCATGACAAAGCCAACATCTCTTGTGGGTAACCACTTGGTGTGAGGCGAGGGGGCATCAAGTTGTGGGCTAAGTTGGTAAGTATTGAGCCTTGACTTTTTAGGATAGATTTTCTTGAAGTGTCTTCGATTGTGTGATACTAGTGCAAACGTTCTTACATACAAACAATTGGTAGCATTCATAGGGTGTTGTTTCAATTTTGATATCACAAGTGTTTATCTTGGCAAGGTTTCTTTTGCCCTTGTTTCAAGTGTTTGAGACCATGTTTTGATCCCTTACTGTTTGCAAACCTGCCGAAATTCTACTAATATTGTGACTGAAATTGAAAACATCAACCCTCAAACTGGAAATTTTGACCAAACAGACCCAAAAATGCAAATTTCACACAATTCTGGTCACGAGTTAAACAAATCTGCAACAGTATCGCGCCTTGTAAAGCGAAGTATCGCGCGATACTTCGCGCTTGCTAGAAATATCACCCGCTTTGAAGAGAAATATCACGCGATAGTTCACCCCTGACGGACTATCGCCCGACTTGCCTGGAGTATATCGCCCGCCGGTATTAAGAAGTATCACCTGGCTTTGGGTGAAGTATTGCGCGGGTATAGGTTTATCGCCCCAGTAGCCTGGAGTATATCGCCTGGTTTATTTTTTTCGTGCTTAAATTTTGGTCAGTTTCAGTTGTTGTCAATCAGGCTAGGTCTTAGAGCAGGCTTCTCACCCTGACGTTTGAGATCTGTCTTGACTCCAAATTTCTAGTTTTTAGTCCTCCGAGATAGCATCATTTGATTTACGAAATCACTTTAGAATAATTGTCAAATTAGAAAGTCATTCTTGGTGCCAAGGTTCATCTTTAAAATTGTTAGCTACATTCCGGGAAAATTTTAGTACTCTTATTGTCCAAATCGCTTTCATTTTCATCTCAATTTCAATTATTTTTTGGCCTAGTCCAACCTCCTAATTCAAAAGTGCAAGGGTAGTCACCCTTTGATTTGAAGCACCTCTTTGACAGTGTTGGTAAAGCCCTTTTTTTTTTTCTTTCATTTCTCTTTGGACAATAGAGGACTTTGATTATCCTAGTTTGGCGTTGACACTTTGAAAGGTCACCTTATCATTGAGAGTATCTCTCTTTCATGTCAGTTACAACAAGGTACCAAGTTAATCAAGGGAAGTGACCCCCTGTTGCCTTTAGCCAGTTACCACCCGTCAAGACTCGTCGACAACCTAAGGGAAAAGGACCCCTTTTTGACCAATCTCCTAACAGTGAATCCGAGGTTTGTTTTAATTCGGGAGCTAATCCTAGTGAAGTGAGCACCTCTTTTGTACCACTTTCATCAAGTATGGACATGAGTTACACTTTCACCCGACAACAAAGAGAAGCCATGAATCAAACTCTTGAGGATATCTTCCAACGACACAGAAGAGAGTATGGTGGTTCTTCTCATGCTAGTCCACCCGGGTCACCTCCCAAAAATGTGAGGTATTTTGATGTTCATCAATGAGCTAAAAGACATCATAAGCAAGCTCACTTAGATTCAGGGTCACAACATGAAGACCAGAACAACGAATCTAGTGATCACCACATCAACGCAGCTAATGCAATGAGGCAATCGAGACAAACCTCCCCACTTAAAGACACCTCTCGATATGCAAATACAAGATTGAGAAGCATTGAGAGAGAGAAGCAAGCCTACTTAGATGAACAGGCTGCTAAAAAGGAAAAATTCTGACAACTAGAGGAAGAGGAACGTGCATTGTTGGATATACAGAAAAGAGTCACCCAAGAAGAAGAAGATAGACTCTATGCACAACAACTCCAAAGCCGATTTAATGGGAGGGGAGCCAATAGTGGGACCAACTCGCCCCCATCTACCCCTTCCCCTAGCCCTCGAAGAAGATCAAAGACACCCTCACGATCCCCAAGTCCTAGAGGAAGAAGGACTTCAAGATATGACCATCATAAGAGACAGTCGTCTCATAGACATTCAAAGCAACCCTCCCAACGAGCACATCATGGCTCACAACATGGAGGCAGTTATGCTAAATTTGATCATATGGACTTCATGACTATGCAACAAGAACCATCCTTTCAAGCATATGTGGAGCAATATGTGGAACAGAACAAAGACCAATTCTTGGAAAGTCTTATCAACAAAGGCGCTAAAGTTCCATATAATTTTGATGTTCACCAAAAGATCAAGAAACAAAGCCCTTCAACTGATGAGGTGATCTTACAAATGCAAAAGGATATAGACAAGATGAAGGCTCCCAAGAGCACATTTCATTTGGACTCCATATGTCCTAACCCCATTGACAAAAGTGTGGTGATGGTGGAATTCCCTAAGAAACTTGAATTCCCAACATACGACAAATATGATGGCACTGGTGACCCTCACGGCCATGTTTGACAGTTCTACATAATGAGCTTTTCCTTTCACCATGAAGACTCCTACTTGATGAGATTATTCCCAAGGAGTTTAAAAGGTCAAGCCATGGAATGGTTCACCAACCTTTCCCCCCCAGTAAAGACATTTAAGAGCTTGTCCAAAGATTTGTTCAGCATTTTGCTTACAACTTATCCAGGTCAGTCACAATGCTTGATTTGTGTAAACTTAAACAAAATCAAGGGGAATCTTTTATCACATTTTTACAACGATGGAGGCGATTGTGTTTGAAATACCCAAGGACAATCCCTGAAGAGGAGAGAATTGATATCATTGTGAACAATCTAATACCAAAACTCAAATATGAAGTCAAGAAAATCCCATTTAATTCCTTTGATACTATGGTAGAGGTGGCATGTCGCATTGAGGATGTCTTAAAAGAACAAGAAATTTTGGCTAAACCAACAAATAACAACAATAGCCAAAATAACAATACTAATGGTAACAAGGACAAAAAGAACTCCTATTGGAACAAAAACAAGCAAATGGTCAATGACGGAGTTGTTGACTCATCTCAGGTCAAAAATGAAGTTCTTAACCTCTCTCATGCAGTTCAAGCTATGAAATTGCAAACGTCTTCAACACAACAAGACAAACCTAAGTATCAAAAGAGATCTAAAACGGAGAAAAGGCAATTTACCAAATTGGGAGAATCTTACGCAGATGTTTTTAAGACATTAGTTGCTCATAATTTGGCACACCCACAGGACCCTACAAAACATCGCATACCGGATCCTTTACCTCATTGGTGGGATGCTAAGGCTTTTTGCATTTTCCATAATGGGATTGGACACAACATAGAAAATTGTTTTAAACTCAAGCATCTTGTCCAAGACCTTATTGAGAAAGGACAATTACAAGTGGATGGGTTAACCACTAATGTAGACCATAAAGCCTTTAAAGAGCCCTTGCCTAAATATGAAAAAGGATAGAATTCTAGCAATAAGAATGGAAAGGTGGCTATTAACTATACATACACACATGCTGACAATGTGATTAACATGCTTGAAGTGGCTGACGATAACACCAACATGGTGAGAAAGAAAGATCCTTATGGACATAATGTGGACTCAACTCCTATGACTAATGAAAGACCCGCTGTGGTGATAAGAGGTCCTCACTCACAAAGAATGCCCCAGTCCCTCAATGTTGTCACTAGGGGTCAGGCCCAAGCACCCATTATCATCAAAGGTCCTAGCACTAGCAAGTCTAAACAGCCAGTGTCCAAAGGTGCTCTTCCCAAGTCTGCCATTGGTCCTGATTCCAATTATAATCTTATTGACCAGCTACAACGTACACCCGCATAGATTTCCATTTTTGAGCTTTTAGAATTGTCTCCTAAGCACAAGTGCGTCCTTGAGGATGCTTTGCAAGCAGCCAATGTCCCTAACAACTTAGATATTGACCAATTCCAAAACATGGTCAACCATTTGGCTAGCCCTCATTACCTCACCTTCTCAGAAGAAGATGACAAATCCATTAGTCACCCACATAATTTGGCCTCACACATCGAAGTCATGATTCATAAAACCCGTGTTAGGCGTGTACTGATAGATGGGGGTGCGGGGCTCAATATTTGTACCTTGAGTTTGCTGCTAGCTCTAGGATACTCTGAGAATGTCATTGACACAAAGAAAAGGATCACAATCAAAGCATATGACGAAGCAGAAAGAAGTTCCAAGGGATTAGCTGTTTTGCCTATTCGCATTGGTCCCGTAGAAAAAGATATATTATTCCAAATTGTTGATGTTGGACCTCTAGCCTACAACATTTTGCTAGGTAGGCCATGGATTCACGAAATGCAGGCAGTCCCATCAACATATCACCAGTGTGTTAAGTTTCCCCATAACGGTGTAGAAATTTGCATCCCTAGAGATAGTGCTTTATCAGTTAATAACATTTCTGTGGGATCACATGTACCTTTGAATAGGGAAGCTGACAGTCCTAGTAGTTCACTTGAACAATGCAAGCAGAAGTTCAAGACCATGGATCTTGGGATGGGAGATTATAAGATTGATTCTTTTACAAAAATGCCAATCCCTCCTAGGTCTTATGGGAGACCATCACCAAGTACAAAACCTTCGTCATCAGAAATGACATTATTTGGGAAATTTGTTGAGTCTTTGGTCCCCATTCAGGAAGAGGAAGAGGAAGTTGCCATAAGGGACTGGATCTATCACGAAGAGAAATACAAACACAACGAGAATTTATCTCCTTCACCTAAAACTTATGGGAAAGGGTATACACTGGTTAAAAATATGGGATATCCGGGATATGGTCCCCTTAGTCATAGGCTGGATGCTAAAGCTGAGCCTCTTGATCATGCTCTTTTTGGACGAAAGAAAAAGTCCACGATTGGCTTAGGTTTTGAGAATAAGAAGAAGAAAGGTGTTACTGTCCCAGCTGCGACGGACAGTGACAGTGATGTAGATTATACGCCTGATCTTTCCAACCAACAAGATGTGTTTGATGATTGGGTGCCCTCAATGAATCTCCTTTGGGGAGATTCCACATATTTGATGCTTAATAGTCCTACTATCCTAGCTACGACGGATAGTGACTGTGTGACTACTAGATCGACAAAGGAAAGTGTTACTGTCCTAGCTGCGACAGACAGTACCAATGCTAGCACTAGAGAGGGGAAAACCCTTCCTAACCTTGAGGCTTCTACATCATGAGGCCTAAATAATGACTCAGAGACAGACTCCCATGAATATGAATGGGACTTTCTTTCAGATGCAACAATTGATCTAGACGTGGATACTATCCATGCCTATAGTACCCAACCCGATGCGACTAACGATCCTAGTGTCAGACTAGAGGATTGCCCTCCTCAAATTGCCTTAGTAGACGACGCTTCGTTTGATAGGATGAGTCCTAATTTGGGTATCTTAGGAGAAGACTTGATGAACTCCGATTATATGGTCACCAGAGATGACACCTTTCGCATAAACAACATTGAACCCACCATTGACTTACTACTTGTTCATTTTGACCTAATTGACTGGTCTCAATGCCATCAAGAGCCCACATTCCTCACCTTCCACAATGATTACGAAATTGCTTGCTATCTAAATGCTCTTGAACCCGTGGCTTCTTCCACCAGTGAACCAACAACCAGCATGACAGAGCCTGATATTAAGTACCTCAGTCTCAAAACAAAAGAGAAAAAGAAAAATAGGTCTGATGGTGAAAACCACTTTGTGGTGGTGTCAGAACCAAAAATAGTAAAAAGAAATGACGCATCCGAAGGTGAAAACCTCTTTGAGGCACCTAAGGATGGGGTACTTAATAACTTACCGAGTTATTTCCAAGATAGATCATCAATATTGATTGAACCAACAAAGCTAGTCAACTTAAACACAGAAGAAAACCCTCAGATAGTCCATCTTGCTCAGTCTTTATCAGAGGAAGAGACTAAGGCATATGTACAGTTTTTACAGAAAAAGAAAATTAATTTTGCATGGACCTACTCAGACATGCCAGGGCTTGACACGAATCTCATAATGCATCACTTATCCATAGCTCCAGGAGTCAAGTTAGTAAAACAGAGATTAAGAAAAATGCATCCACATGTAGCTCTACTTGTCAAAGGGGAATTAGAAAAACTTTTGAGAGCTGGATTTATTAGAGCCATCGATTATGCAAAATGGATCTCAAACATAGTACCCATCTCTAAACATGATGGGTCCATTCGTGTCTGCACAGATTTTAGAGATTTAAACAAAGCATGCCCAAAGGATGATTTTCCACTTCCAAACATTGACATGATAGTGGACATGACGGCGGGCTATGACATATACTCTCTAATGGATGGTTTCTCAGGATATAATCAAATCAAAATAGCTCCTGAAGACCAAGAAAAAATAGCATTCACATGTGCATGGGGAACCTATTGCTGGAACGTCATGTCATTTGGGTTAAAGAATGCAGGAGCAACCTACCAAAGAGCTATGACGACTATCTTTCATGATATGATGCACAAAAATATGGAAGATTATGTGGATGATACCCTGGCAAAATCCAGAAAAAGGGACACACACCTCAATGATCTGGAAGTAATTCTAGATTGTATGGAACAATTTCAACTCAGATTGAATCCAAAGAAGTGCGCATTTGGCGTCACCTCAGGCAAACTTTTAGGATTCATAATATCAGCAAAATGTATCGAGGTTGACCCCGAAAAGGTCCAAGCAATCCTGGATATGCCACCTCCTTGGAATATCAGCCAAATGAGAAGTCTTCAGGGACGTCTTCAATCAATTAAGAGGTTTATTTCTCAGCTTGCAGATAGAGCGCAACCCTTCAACAAGACATTGCATAAGGGTGCTTCTTATGTTTGGAACGAGGATTGTCAAAAGAGCCTAGATCAGATCAAACAATACTTGGCCAATCCTCCGATCCTAATGCCTCCTATTCCAGGGAAACCATTGATCCTATATATTTCAGCTACAGACACCTCCCTGGGGGCATTATTGGCTCAATCAGATGATACTGGGAAAGAACGGGCCATCTACTATATCAGCCGTACTCTAGTCTCCTATGAGATCAATTACAATAATATTGAGAATTCTTGTCTCGCGGTGGTGTTTGCTTCTCAAAAGTTGTGCCACTACATGCTTGCTCATACCATACATTTGGTTGCTAAAATTGATCCCCTTAAATACTTGCTTAGTAAGGCTGCCCTGACGGGTAGACTTGCTAAATGGATGATGGTCCTCACTGAATTTTACATAGAGTACGTTGAAAGGAAGGCAATAAAAGGACAAGCTATTGCCGACCAATTAGCTGATTTTCCAATTCAGGATAGTATGCCAGTCCAAGTAGAATTCTCAGATGAACACATCTTGTATACAACTACTTGCACTTGGACAATGTTCTTTGATGGTTCCCGCATGCAAAATGGATCAGGTGCTGGAGTGTTATTTGTTTCTCCACATGGGTACAACATTCTAAAGTCTTACAAACTATTATTCCCATGTACCAATAATATTACAGAATATGAAGCTTTAACTAATGGCTTGAGAATGGCTATAGAATGGAACATCACAGAGTTACATGTCTTTGGGGATTCCCAGTTAATCATCAACCAAGTCAATGAAGAGTATCAAACCAAGGATGACAAATTGATACCTTATAAAAAGATGGTTGATTCTTTGAAACGCTATTTCACCTTTGTGACATTTCAACAGATCCTTAGGATAGAGAACAAAGCTACAGATGCCATGGCCACATTAGCTTCACTTCTTTAGTTGGAGACACATGAATCCAGATTTGAATTCCTGGTGGAAGAGCTACACCATCCCATCTTTGACTCGTCTAAAAGCCATGTCATTTGTGCCATTATCACACACGAGTCTTCCCGATATGGTGCTATCTATTCATATCTTCATGATGGCATCATCCCTGACACATTCACCCGCTCTGAACACCGAAACCTCATCAGTAATGCCTCTCGCCACACCCTCATCTCTGGTGATTTATATAGGAGGGGTTTAGATGGGACACTCCTTAGGTGCTTGGAAAAGGAGGAATCCAACCAAGCATTAGCTGACATCCATGAGGGTATTTGTGGTGGACATTCTAATGGTCTTGCCATGGCCCGAAGGTTGCTTAGGGTGGGATATTATTGGCCCACAATGCAGATAGATGCAGTCACCTTTGCTAAGTCATGTGAAAAATGTCAGAAACATGGCAACCTGATTCATGCTCCAGGTAGGGAGCTGATCCCTTCTGTTTCTCATTGGCCATTTCAGCGCTGGGCCTTTGATCTGGTTGGGCAGATTCATCCCAACTCATCAGGTGGACACAAGTTCATTATTACTACCACTGACTACTTCACAAAATGGGTGGAAGCTGTACCACTTTCTGTTGCTTCAGGAAGGACCATTTCTTTGTTCATCTTGAATCATATCATTTATCGATTTGGAGTGCCTTCTGAGATCATTACTGACAATGGAGGTCAATTTAAGAATAAGGACCTAAAGCACCTATGCCAAAAGTTTAAAATCAAGCAACATTGGTCCTCCATCTATTTTCCACAGGGAAACGGACAGGCAGAAGCTTCCAACAAAACCATTCTTAAGATTCTTCATAGAACAGTGGACAAGAATGGTAGGGATTGGCACTTACAAATCAATCCAGCACTATGGGCTTACAGAACAAGCATTCACACACCTATAGGAGCCACTCCTTTCTCTCTCACCTATGGTGCTAAAGCAATATTGCCTCTAGAAGTTGAGATACTATCACTTAGAGTCTCACTCAAAGGTTTGATTACAGATGAGGATTACCGGGCCATGAGGTTACAGGAACTAGAACTTCTAGATGAGAAGCGTAAGGCTTCTTTTGATCATATGAGAGTGTATCAGAAGCGTATGTCCAAGGCATTCAACAAGAAGGTTCACCCTAGAGAATTTCAAATAGGTGATCTTGTTTTGCGAGAGAACCCTAAGAACCAACAAAACAAAGAGCAAAAGGGCAAGTTTGAACCTAACTGGCTTGGACCGTATGTCATCACAGCTGCTTTTGGTACTGGTGCGTATTTACTGTCAAATCCTGATGGAGAACAGCTCCCTGATCCCATCAACATTGTGCACCTCAAAAAGTTCTATCCTTGATGCCTGTTCTGTCTGGGGGCATCCTTTGTACATATCTTATTGATCCTGAAAAAATTTTAAAAAAATTGATATATGATGCTGAAAAAATCTTTAAAAAGCATATAAAGTCCTGAAAAAAATACAAAAAAATCAAAATATTCAAAAAATAAAAAAAATAAAAAAGTGCCTTGGTGAAAACCTAGCAATAGGCGCCTTGGTAGCAAAAATACAAAAAAAGGAAAAAATGAAAAAAAGAAAAAAAAGATTCCAAGTGGTGAAAACTTGGAAACAGGCGCTACTTGAGGCCTTTGCACCCCTATTTCTTAGCATGCGTCATCGACACTGAGCCTTCCCATCATACCTTGACCTTATTTGACTCGATCTAGAATTGGTCTTTGTCTTTGTCTAGGGGGCATAACTGTTCGCATAGGTCCTTTAGGTGCGTTTGTCTCTTGGGGCATTTCACAACAGGTGTTTTTCAACACCACCCCAACAGTGTTTTTCAACACTACCCTTGCGTCGAGTGTTTCTTAACACTTATTAGATGTCTTGCCTATAGTCTAAGTATAATGCGATAATGCTCATGTGTAGATGCGATACTCAGAGTCTGACTCTATGACCAACACACACACACTTAAACAATTAACTCGTTGACAATATGTTGACTTTATTTTTCTTTGTGTGCTGTCTATGAGGATTTCTTTGATGAGTGATCTCTCCCTGAGAGGTTTTCGATGATGCATTGCTAGAAGACTGAGGGAATGAGAACATGTTTTCTTTCTTTATCTGCTTGTGGGTATATTTTTTTGATCCTAACTGTCATGAGCATTTATGCTGGTCCTACTTGACACTATGGATTGACAAGGTATTATCCTTGACTGTTTCGCGAGTGCATGCTTATAGCTATCCTGACTTTCATGTGTCTTGATACAAGCGTAATCTCACTATAACAAATTTAGGTGATCTCACTACATTATTCATCTTGACCTATATGTCTTTGATGCCTAGGTGAGCTTCCCACATCTCTATCTGATAAAGATCATATTCATATCCACATAATTACGCTAGTGTGCATTGTATGATCTCACGACGCTACCAATAACGCTCGATGATGATAATTAGATGTCTATCAGCGTTGTGACCTTGCAAGTCAACCACTTTCATAGTAGCTTGCATTTTTTAAGTTCATGTTAGTCTAGTGTTGCATTTTGCATATGGAAAGAGCTCTCCTTTTCATCCTACGTGGACCTGTCAGTCGACTGCGCTCACCTTTTCTTCTTCTCGATCATGTCTTTCGCTCCTCATCTTTTCATCTCGAACCTGTTCCTGTTCATCACAAGGGGTTAATCACATCATCATATCTATATCAAAATTGTCATTTTCAAGAAACATAAGTCTATATCATACATATGAGAATTAAACATACATCTATGAGAGAGAACATACATAAGCACATACATAAGCATTTTGAGCAAAATGACAAGACAATATACATAAACTGATACATCCATCACAAGTGAGACAAATACACATGATACATCGAACATCCAGTAATCTCATAAATCTATATACAATGTCATGATATACAATACAATATGAGATCCCAAAATCTAGATCAAAAGTCTCAGGATATGTCCAAAACAACCTAGACCTAACCCTAAGACTCGCTACCACCCTTGTGAGGAGCTCATGGTGGTGGAGGAGGCATAGCTCTCCTATCGAGTACCACGTCTGATACCCCTGCTCGCTGAGAGTATGATGGTGCTCTCTCACCCTCTGGGACGGCCTGCAGATATAACCCATATAATAGGCTGCTCTCGCTAACTCTCGTCAGAGCTCTAATGCCTCGGCCTGTGCCATCGCCTCACGGCGTGCTATCTCTGCCCTAAGATCAGATATCTGCTGATCCCGCTCTACCCTCAGATCTAGTAGCTGCTGATCTCTCACGGCTATAGTGGTTCAGAGCTGCTGTATCTCTGCCTCCTGAGCCTGTATCTGGGCTCTCAGATCCTCTCCCCCCGCAGGTTGTTCCTACTATACCTCCGCCTGTCGACGAGCTGGTCTCGCCTCCTCCTCAGGTGTCGCTGACCACTGTCCCCGTGACCATTTCTAGCCACCTGATCTCGACCCCTCTCCCCTCTCCATCCTCCTCCCTCTCCCCCTCCTACCATCTCCTCCATCCCCTCCCTCCCCTCCTCCCTCTCCTCCGTCCCCTCCATCTCCTCCCTCTCCCCCGTCATCCCCTCTGTCTCCTCCCTGCTGGTGCCTGTGCATTTGGTACTATAAATTGAGGGAATGGCACCCTCTGCCACTCTACTCTATAGGCTCCATTAGCCCCTGCATCTGTCATATCTGAGAAATACTCCCAGGGCTCACTCCTGATACCTGCTATCTCTGTGATAGCCTGCTGATAATCTAACATGGGTAGCCACCCATGTCCCTCCTCGTCTCTGGCTCTGGCATAGGTGGTAGTCTCTGTCGAGACTTGTTGCTGCCTCCCGAACTGCCACCATACCCGAGTGATGCAGAATCTCTCTACGATCTTTGCATACCGACCTACTAGTGGCTGACTGCATAGCATGTAGCTCAGCTCATCCGCTGCATCCCCTCAAACCTCAACCTCCCTGTAGGGCCTCCATGTGAATGAGGCTATCTCATCTAGTATCCGTTGATAGTAGGTCACATCCCTAGAATGGGCATGTGATATAAACCTGAGGTACCTATAGATATAAGGGTACCTCCTCTCCCTCGGCTGAACCCTGGGGTGCACCACAGCAATGTGCTCCCATGCCCATACCTGTGCCAAGATGGCACCGCATGCCCATGTCCGACCGTCTTTGTAGATGATCTCGTGTAGCTCGTGATACATCTCTGCCAATATGGTAGGACCCCATGCCATCCGTCGCGGCCTGCCGATCAAGTCCACCAAAAGTCGAGCCCATCCGAGCGGAAAACCCTTCTGACTGCGGTCAGTCATCAGGATCTATGAAATGATGGAAGCCACTATACATGGCACTGGGTAGTCTCTGCCAAAATCATCTATCAGCCTCTCCTAGCTGATATGTTTAT
This sequence comes from Chamaecyparis obtusa, assembly GCA_027943335.1. Taxonomy (NCBI): domain Eukaryota; kingdom Viridiplantae; phylum Streptophyta; class Pinopsida; order Cupressales; family Cupressaceae; genus Chamaecyparis; species Chamaecyparis obtusa. Next base: position 425,504 of record BSBK01003794.1, on the reverse strand, counting down.
CCAGAATCGTGACATCCTGGAACATCTCCTGAACCAGTCGATGCCCCTCAATGGCATCCTGATCATAGTACACCTGTGCCAACAAACGAATCATGTCAATTTTCATCATATGGAAATATTATATTTATGATTAGATCTTAAAACATGATTATACTCACTGGCTCGCCATGACATGGCACTCGTAAGATCTTGTAGACGTCCTCCAGAGTGATCGACGCCTCTCCAGTAGGCAGATGGAAGGTGTTGTGCTCACTATGCCATCTCTCAGCAAGAGCAGTCAACAACCCATGGTCTGCTCGGATATAGGGGTACCTCAGCAGATACCGGAATCCCATCGCTCTGAGGTCGGCATTGCCCGGATCGTCTAGATCTCAGACACACCACAATCCTGTCACCTTCGGCGCTCTGATGATGAGCGCCAGAAAAACCTCCTGCAAGCCAAAACCAAGCCCGTTGTTAGCACATATCATGATGGATGTCCAAAAACTCAGTATAAAACATCTTAAAAAAGTAACATTGTCTAGACCCATGTCATTTTTGCTCAAAAATGCATTAAATATCAATATTTTATACTGGGCGATATTTTTTTTTAGAGAAGTATCGCGCGATACTTCTCCCTATAGCGGGGTGATAAACCTTATATCGCATGATACTTCGCCCAGTATCGCGTGATCTTTCACCCAGTATCGTGCAATACTGGTGCCTTAAGCGCGCGATACTTTAGGGACCCGCGAAGTATCGCGCGATACTTCTCCCCAAAGCGCGCAATACTTCTAAAGTATCGCGCGATATTTCACCTAAGAAAAATTTTTGAAATTTGAAAATTTGAAAAAACGTGCTAAACTAAGCTATTAAATACAAAAAAATGACTAACAAGCTCAAGTTTTTTGAAAACATACCAGGGCAGGATAGTGTGGTGGCCGGTTGTGCAATCAGGCGCGCTCGAATCAATGCCTGTGGACGGGAACTCCTGCTTGCTGGGCCATTTTCTCTCTCTAAAGCTCTGAAATTCTCAAATCGCTAAAAGACAAATGATTTTTTAAAATGACATTTTGACCCCTTTTATAGTCTTTTGACTTTTTGACCTCATTTTCAAAACACCTCAGAATTGTGTGAAAATTGCACCTCTAGCTAATTTCGACGTCCTGGATCCATTTTTGGACTTGAAATTGAAATCTGAGGTCATCTTGATAGTCAAAATCACATTTCAAAATCTTCCCCCCCTTCTGCGCAGTTGGCTGATCTTTTGAGGCCTAATCTTTCGGGGCATCGTCATTTCTTCATTTTCATGTCTTCCAACCTTCTAGTCTTTCATTCATATTCATTCCATTCCCTCATTTCTCATGTTTGACTACATCTTTTCAGTCAGGCTAGGGCATGTTGTATTGCCTAATGGTTAACCTATTTGACCTTTACCTTCGATTATGATTTTATTCTGATTTGATCAAATTCTTATCAATTCGCTGTTCGCCTCTCTACCTGATTTCGATTTCAATTCTGAGGGGGTAGTACCTATGGGATTCTCATCCCTGATTCTCTTGATTTTCTTGATTCAGACATCTTTTGTGAGCTTTTTTCTCAAATTTGAGATTCTTATCTCTTACTTTGAATGTGATCCCGAATCGACCTCATGTTCAAAGGCCTTTGTCTATGTTTGTCTAGGTGTGATCCCGAATCGACCTCACATCTGAGTTGTTTTGTGATCCCAGATCGATCTCACATTTCAACTTCATTCTTTGACTATATGTGTTCCCAAATTGATCACACATTAGTCAAAGAGGGGCAAATGTATGCATCCTAAAATGGTCGCCTAGACTTTGGGCTCCATTTATTTGATTTATCAACCCTGAATCAATTTTATCAATAATCAATATTTTCAACATTATCAATCTCTTGATCAAATCCTAATTTCGATCATATATTGGATTTTCATCCTATGGGCTAACCATTTATCCTAAGTCTTTATTTAATTAAAAGGAATATTTCCTCCCCTTTTGATTAAATAAAAAGCCCCACTTTTCCTCTTATCCTAAGTTGCACAAATAAAGCATTATTCCTATTTTATAAAAAGGAGAAAAGCACTTTTTGTCTCACATGAGGCTCAAAAGTCAACACTTCACTCTCATTGGAGGATACTTGTGCACATGGATTGCTCCTCTTTCAAGCTCCACCGCTGATTAAGACCTTTTGCCTCTTAATCTCCATGGTCCATTTCACCTCATTTCTTATAAAAGGAGAGCTCTCTCTGTTAGCTTATGGTGACTAATCAGGAAAGTACTGTACACTTTTCCTCCCGACCTCGCCAGGGTTCGGGGCCGGGCTGGGCCCCAAGCGGGAGTTTGGGGGCGGCAGCCCCCAAGAGCAGGGGTTCGGGGGTGCAGCCCCCGAGGAAAAAATTTTTGAGGCCGACTACTTTTCGGTTATTTGGGCCAACTACTTATAACTCATTCTAACCCTAAAGCGGGAAAATATTGTATAATATGGCTTAGGGTTAGGGATTTTTCATTATGTATGATTTTAGTACTTGCGGCAGAATTGGGCTGTAAGAGATTACGGATTGTAATCAGGTTGTAATCACTGGATAATAATAATATTGGACTCGCTGTTGGTGGACGTAGCCCAGGGATTGGGTGAACCACGTTAAATCTGTGTGTCTTGTGTTCTATTCTGTGTGGTTTATTATTTTCTGATATTAGTTATATTTGCACATAATTGTTATTTCTACCTTGTTAATCCTAACACTCTCCTCCATTTGCATATCCATCTCTCTCATGTTATTGTTATGCTGCAGGTTTTAGGTGCATTTGGAGTTTGAAGACATTGAAGACTTGTTGCATTTCATTGTAGTTGCATATTTCTATTCTTAGTTGCATGATAATGGCATTGTTAGCTTAGTTTCCTTTTATGCAATAGAATAAGCTCACATAGTCTAAATAGGAGGCATTGTAACACTTGTTATTTCCTTTCATAGATTAGTTGCATTGTACCTTCCTTTCATAGTTTAGATTGCATCATCATATAGCTTGCATTGCATTGCATATTGGATTCTTGGAGATATTGGCATTGTTGCCCTTGTCTCCATTGTGAATCTCTCATTGTGTGGTTGACTAGCAAGGTCACAAGCTTGTAGCTCTAGCTAAGAGCAAACACATCATAGTCCCTTGCAACTCCATGCATAGAGAGCTATGAGCCACTTTGTGAGGCCTCACTCTTGAGCAACCTTGCATGTAATGGTTCATAGAAGTGCACCATTTTAGTGTGTACACCCCCGGGCATCAAATCTTTCAATGAGCTTCTTGACAAATTTGTGACTCATTATTCATATAACATCAAACATGAAGTCACTATGCTTGATCTTTGCAATGCACATCAAAAGAATGGAGAACCCTTCCTTACTTTTTTGCAAAGATGGCATTAATTGTTTTCCAAATATCTACAAATGATTCCTGAACAAGAAAAGATGGATATCTTTGTGCATAACCTTACACCATAAATGAGTTATAAGTTACAATTGCAATGTCCACCAAACTTTAATAAGCTCATAGAAAATGGTACCAAGATTATGGAAGCCATGGTCAAAAAAGGTGAGATAAAACTTTATTCCAAGGACAATGCTGGGTCCTCAAATTCCAATCCCAACAACTACAACAATGACAAATCAAAATTCTGGAATAAAAACAAAAACATTGTCAATGATGGGATTGTTGATAATCGTAATGTCAAACCAACATAACCCCTTCTAAATCTCACAAGTCAGGCCAATGCTACTCAAGCTACCTATAGCAATCAATCAGCAAATCCAAACACCAACAAAGATTCATCTAAACCAAGATTTCCTTTTATGTCACCTCGAAGAAATTTTACTCCTTTAGGGGAATCTCTCGAATCAGCATTATAGAAGTTAATCACAAAGAAACTCATTACACTTCCTGAAACAAAAGATTTTGAACCTAGAGGGAAACCTTCTTGGTGGAATGGAAATGATTATTGCGAATTTCATAGAGGAAAAGGACATAAAACCAATGACTGCCTAAGACTTAAAAATGTAGTTAAAGACTTAATTGAAAGCGGTGAAATTGGTGTTGATGGACATACCTCAAATGAATCACATACGGCTTTCAAAGATCCACTTCCTGAGCATGAAAAAGGAGGTTCTTCCAACACTAAGGGTGACAATCAAGCCAATTATAATTCTACTCCCTATAGATATGTTGGTAACATTTATGAATGTCATCCTTCTAAGTATTATGCCAATGTCATTACCATAAAAGAAAAATCAAAGAGTCAACCAGTCCATGTTACTACTCGTGCTCAGTCCAAGGTTACTCTTCAAGGAGTCCCATCTAAACCAAATGCTTCTCAAAACAAGTATGTTTATGTCCCAAAGTCTACACCAAATATCTCCAACCAGTAGAATCTTTTGGAACAACTCAAGAAAACACCTGCCTAGATATCCATCTTAGAGCTTTTGCGCCTATCCCCATCTCACAAAGATATCCTTGAAAAAGCTCTCTTAGAGACCTAGGTCCCCACAAATCTAGATCATGATCAATTTCAAGCTATGGTGGGACATTTAACAACCCCACATTACCTATCCTTCATTGAAAATGATGATTTAGCTATTACCCAACCTCATAATGCTCCCCTACATATCAAAGTCCTTGTACAGAGTCACAAAATCAAGCAAGTACTAATAGATGGAGGAGCTGGCTTGAATATATGCACATTGAAACTAGTCCTTACATTGGGATTTTTTGAAAATGTTGTAGATCCAAAGAAGAAAATCATAAGAAAAGCTTATGATGAAGAAGAGAGGTCATCCAAGGGATCTTTTGTTCTTCCTATTAGAGTCAGTCCTATAATCAAAGATGTACCTTGCCAAGTTCTTGACATGGATCTTGCTTATAATGTTCTATTGGGAAGACCATGGATTCATTCCATGCAAGCTATGCCATCAACTTATCATCAGTGCTTGAAATTCCCTCATAATGGTCAGGAGATCACTATTAAAGGAGATACTAATCCATTCCAGTATTGTAACATAGTAAAGACATTTGATTCTTTGATACCTTATAATCATATTGGATCTTCTACAACTACACCCAGTGATCCTAGTAATATAGCATCAACTTCTAAATCAAATGGGATCAAAATAGACATAAAAGAAAGAAGTGTGGGAGAATACACTTTAGGTCAAGCTCTTTGCATCACAGAGTTACCTTTATCTCCTAGATCATATGGTATATCTTTGATCACTAAACAACAATTAGAACCCCCTTCAACACTTGTTTATGACACATTTATAAGTGGGGGCACAATATCCAAAGAGGCAACTAAGTGTAATGCTAATCATTTGCTTAAGTCACAGAAGAATGAAGAAGATATCAAACATGAATATATATCACCTGATGTCTATGGTAAAGGGTATACTTTGCTACAAAAGATGGGATACGAAGGTGCTGGACCTATAGGGTTACAAAGAGAAGGTGTTATCAAACCAATTTTGCAAAATCCAAACTATTAAAGAGACACTACAGGATTAGGATACAAAGGAGAAGGACCAAAAGAACCAAAAGGAAAAGCAAAGATCACACATTTTCATGAGATATCAAAAGCTCCTGCCTTACAATTTAGAAAGCATGGTATGTATGTAGATCCAGAGAAACAAAGGATAGCACAAAGAATCATTGATAGACTTGGGGATAACGATGATTCTGACTCAAATGATTATGAATGGGATTCATTATCTAATTGTACTGAAGAGATAGGAGTTGATGTTGTCCATCACTTTAGTAATGATTACCATGAGGGAGAGAGTTCAAAGACTGACTCACTATGATTAGTCCCACGTGATACTACTTTTGTCAATTGTGAGGAAAGTGAGCTTTATCTTGTGATAGATGAAATGGATGAGAGTATGGAAATAGACCTCATTGATACTATCATAAACCTTGACAACTTTTCCATCAATACCATCTCCACCTTTTAAACTAACCCAAATGATCCAATGCCCCTTGTACATCCTGAGCTTATCGATTGGGATTCTCCTGATCATCCAGAACTTGATGTTTTCCATAATGATGATGCAATCATTGACTATCTTGGAATCAAGGATCATTTACCACCAGGGGATCACAAGTCAGGATTTCTGATAGAACTCAATGACATGGCCTACTTTGGAGAGAGTGCCAATCCTTTTAGTCATAAAAATATAAAAATAATCAATAGATCTAATGGTGAAAACCACTCAGTGGCAGTATTAGATCCAAAAATAGTAAAAAGAAAAGACGGATCTGATGGTGAAAACCTCTTTGAGGTGCTTGATGATGGAAGGATTGACACTCTTCCCAATTATCTGTATCAAGAGAAATCTGCCATTCTTATAGAACCAACAATACCTCTTAACATTGGCACTGAAGAGTCTCCGTGCATCCTCAAAGTAGCAGCATCCTTGACAAAATCAGAGATAGAAGCTTTTGCAAAAAATTTCAAAGAGAGACAAATCAACTTTGCTTGGTCCTATGTTGATATGCCTAGGCTAGACCCTAATCTCATTATGCATCATTTATCTATCAGACCAAGTGTAAGACCAGTTAAGCAGAAGCTCCACAAGATGCACCCGCACATTGCACTAATGGTTAAAGCAGAATTGAAGAAGCTCCTAGATGTTGGATTCATTTGTGCTATTGATTATGCTGAGTGGATTTCAAATATTGTCCCCATCTCAAAAGCAGACAAGTCTATCAGGATTTGTATTGATTTTTGAGATCTTAATAAAGCTTGTCCAAAAGATGACTTTCCTCTACCAAATATTGACATTATTGTTGATCTGACAGCTGGGCATGAGATGTTATCATTAATGGATGGTTTTTCTAGCTATAACCAAATCAAGATTACACTAGAAGACCAAGAGAAGACTACTTTTACTTGTCTGTGGGGTACATACTACTGGAATGTGATGCCATTTGGCCTCAAAAATGCTGGAGCAACTTACCAAAGAGCTATGACTACAATCTTTCATGACATGATGCATACCATTATGGAAGATTATGTTGATGACATTTTAGAAAAATCCAAAGATAGAGCTGGTCATTTGAGAGTGTTAGATAGAATATTCACCTAGATGGAAAAGTATAAGATTCAACTCAATCCAAAGAAATGTGCATTTGGAGTCACATCCGATAAACTGTTAGGGTACATTGTCTCGGCCAAAGGAATCGAAGTAGATCCAGAAAAGGTTAAAGCAATAATGGAGATGGCTTGCCCCACTAACATTAGTCAGTTAAGATCTTTGCAAGGAGGTCTCTAATCCATCTGAAGATTTGTTTCTCAGCTAGCAGATCGAAGTCATCCATTTCAACATTTGTTGCATAAAAATATCTTATTCCAATGGGATGATAAGTGTGAGGAAGCTTTCAATAAAATCAAGCAATATCTGGCAAATCCTCCAACTCTGATGTCACTAATTCTAGGTAAGCCACTCTTGCTCTACATTTTAGCTACGACAGTTTCACTGGTGCTCTTCTGGCTCAGCAAGATCATGAAGGGAAAGAAAAAGCTATCTACTATATCAGTCGCACCCTAGTGGGATATGAGCTAAACTATTCTCCTATAGAAAGAGCATGTCTAGCCATTGTTTTTTCTTCACAGAAGTGGAAACATTACATGTTGTCACATTCAATCAAGCTCATTGCAAAGATTGATCCTTTAAAGTATCTATTAAGCAAGACAGCATTGACGGGCAGATTAGCTAAGTGGGTCATGCTACTTAGTGAATTTGATATTGAATATGTAGATAGAAAGGCTATCAAAGGTCAAGTGATAGTAGATCAACTAGCAGATGCTCCATTAATGGATGACCAACCTATACACATAGAGTTTCTTGATGCACGCATCTTGGCTTTATCTTCACAAACATGGAAACTATACTTTGATGGATCATGTACTCAATAGGGTTCATGAGCTGGTATTCTCTTTGTCACGCCGCAAGGATACACAATTCCAAAATCTTACAAATTGCTCTTTCCTTGCACCAATAATGTAGCAGAATATGAAGCTTTGTTGATTGGGTTAAAGATGGCTTTACAATGGAAAGTAACTAAAATGAATGTCTATGGAGATTCTCAGTTGATTATAAATCAGGTTAATGATGATTATCAGACTAAAGATGATAATTTATTACCATATAAACGTATGGTTGATGACTTCAAACAATATTTCTCAATCATCACTTTTGAGCAAATTCCTCAGCATGATAACAAGGTTGTTGATGCAATGGTGATGATTGCTTCTTTGTTTGATACAGAGGATACCAAGGTTCATTTTGAGTTCTTAGTGGCATCCCTAACTTGTCCCGCATATGATGATCCTGATACGAGTATTATATGTCATCTAATTGGACACAATTCCCCAATCTATGGAAAAATCTATTCTTATCTAAAAAATGACATCCTACCCCCTGACCTATCCCAAAATCAAAAATGAAATTTTCTCCACCAAGCCTCCTACTATGTCCTAATATCTGACACCCTTTATCAGTGAGGTCTTTATGGTACTCTCCTGCGATGTCTCGAGCATGATGAAGCTCAAAATTCCTTGCGAGATGTACATGAGGGTATTTGTGGGACACATTTGAGTGGTCCCTCTTTGGCTAAGAAACTCATGTGTATGGGTTACTATTGGCCTACCATGGAAACAGATTCCTTTCATTTTTCTAGGGCATGCAAGAAATGTCAGATACATGGAAACCTTACTCATGCTCCAGCACAAGAGTTACATCCTTTTACAACTACTTTTCCATTCAGTCGGTGGGGACTTGACCTCGTGGGCACTATCAACCCTCCATCTTCTGACAGCCACAAATGGATTATCATTGCAAACGATTATTTTACTAAATGGATTGAGGTTGTTCCATTGATTACCACCACAGGGAAACAAATATCCATGTTTATCCTAAATTATATCATTTGCCGATATGGTATACCTATGTATCTCATTACTGATCATGGGAAATAGTTTCAAAATTAGGACATGGATGAACTATGTGCAAAATTCCATATCACCCATAATTATTCCACCATATACTATCCCCAAGGAAATGGCCAAGCTGAGGTGTCAAACAAAATAATTGTTAAAATCTTGCAAAAGAATGTCAATGACACTGGCTGTGACTGGCATATCCAACTAAATCCAGCCTTATGGGCTTACCGCACCTCCATCTATACTCCTACTAGAGCCACCCCATATTCCCTTGTCTATGGATCCGAAGCAGTCCTGCCCCTCCAGGTCGAGTTTCCTTCACTTTGTGTCACTCTCAAAGATTTGAATCCTAATGAAGAGTATAGAGTTGCACTGCTGACTGAACTAGAACTGCTGGATGAACATCGTCGGAGAGCTTATGATCATTTAAAAGTCTATCAGTAGCGTATGTCTTGTCAGTATAATAGGAAGGTAAAGATCAGAGACTTTCAACTGGGTGACCTAGTCCTTCGAGAAAATCCAAAGAATCAACAGCATCGTGAGAAGAAGGGAAAGTTAGAACCCAATTGGTTAGGTCCTTTTGTAGTTACAGCAATTTATGGTTCCGGGTCTTATCAATTGTCCACACCTAAGGGAGATCCTTTGGATGAACCTCTTAACAGCATACACCTCAAGAAGTTCTATCCTTGAAATCCCAATGCAAGGGCTATGTATATATTCTGTAAATAAAAAAATCTTTAAAATACAAAAAAAATCAAAAAATCAAAAGAAAATTGCAATAAAAGCATGTGGTGAAAACTTGGGAACAGGCACCATGTGTATCAAGTTAGCTCCTTTATCTATTATGATTCTTCTAGTGTGTCTATTTATTGTATATATCCACGCTAAAACGGCTAGTCAGTCACCATTCCTGCCATGTATATATCATAATAAAATGGCCAGTTCATATACCATCCATTGTATTTACCCATAATAAAACCCCATCGTAGCTTGATCGTTTGTCATGGTCTTCATCATCATCTTGTTGCATCCTTCTTCATCCATAATAAGTCAGTCCATCACCTAGCTGGGGGCATGTCCTTGACCTATTTTGGGAAGTGGATCTATGATAGTCATGACTCTTAGAGGATAGAATGGAGTATTTTCACCAGACAAGCAAACACAATCAAACGTTCTTCCACAATGGTATCTTCATGATGAATCGTAATCCGTAATCTATCCTTCGAAACATGGCTTCTTATCTATCATTCTTGAATATACATCATCAATTGAACTGATCATTGTATCTTACACTATCTTTTGGCAAAAGAAAATGTATATTCATGACAGGCATGTTAGTAAGGTTTGTTGTAGGTTATGCATTCATATTTGGATTTCATTGTTATCATGTTCCCTATGCTATTCTGGGATATCTTTGACATGAGTTTGAAACTCCCATATGTCATTAATTTAGATAGCCGGGATGGGGGATGGTATTTTCTTTGATTGTTATTTGTGGGATATTTTCTAATGAAATCGAAGGAACAAATAATTGGGGTGTCTGTGCATAAGTGCCTTCATCAATTTAATAGTATTGACAACATACAAATCATGTTTCTCTACAAATGCTATTAATGGTGATATGCCAACACATACCTCGACTCCAAATATTTGTTCCCCGATGGAGGGGGGGGATATTCCTTGTCTGTTATGCAAATGAAACTCAAGGCATCTTGGTTCAATAATACCTAGATGCTTGTCAAGTTTGCAATATTAAACTCCATGCAAGAAGTGCTCAAGTCATCCTGGTTTAATTATACCATGATGCTTGCATTTTCTTGCAACATAATGAGTTCAATGATGAAAATCAAATTCCAGTTATTATGAAGTTCTAAGATGTTACATGAAGTTGTGGAGATATACTCATTTCATATTTCATTTTGCATTTCATTTAAAATAGTTCACAACTTGCATATCAGTGCTCCTTTTACAGGGATTTGTAGGTTATCTTTCTTATTAGGTTATCTGTTCTCCTAGTCCATTCTTCTTGTGTCAGATACATTGTTATTTAAGTTGAGGACATTTGGACAACAAAAACATTGAGTTTTCACCTCGCATCTTACAAACATTTAATCAATTCATTTAGGTCATGCATTATGTTCATTAGGTGTGTTCATTTGTATATTATCCATCTATATTACATGCATATTTCACATGTGCAAATTCCATAACATTTCATTATCTTTTCATTATGATGTAAGTTGTTATATTTTAGTCATTTTAAGAACATCATCATTTATTATCCATTGTATGCATTTTACATCATCATTTATTATACATTACATGTATTATATCATCATGCATTTATTATCATTCATTTATTATCATTCATTTACATCATCATTTATTATCCATTACATGTATTATATTATCATTCATTTATATCATTCATTTATTGTCCATTCATTATCCATTATATACATTGTTCTTTACATCATTGTATTGGTAACCATTAAGCATCAAATAGAATATAACTCATTTTATTTGCATTCTAGGACATACATTCTATGCATGTTAAAATAAGTCATCACATCCTGCATATGTCAGTACACACATGTATATAAAATCATCAAAGAAAATCATGATAGCACTACATCATCATATATAGAGAGTCCTTCATATAAAGTCCATAAAAACACAACAAAACTATCCAAATGTTTAATGATATAAAGAAACATAACAATGTCCAATAGTGTCCATCAAGTCAAAAATATAATGATACAATGATACAATGATACAAAAGTGTATACAAAAGTGTAGTTGATGCAGGAGCATCTTGGGTGTACGAGCAATCTTGCATCACCCAAAAAATATTTCTGGTTTCTTTTCAATAAGGGTTATCTTGTGTAGAGTTGTTATTTATGGAAACTTGCTATTTTTAGTAAGTTTGTCATACGATCTCAGTTAGTTCTGATTTCACAGTTGGAGGTTCATCTTAGTCATATCAGCCTACCTATAAAGTTTCATTGCTAGATCAAGTCTGGTTTTGAAGATATTAAAACTTTTCGGTTTTGGAAATAGGGTACAGAAACTTTGAACTCAATTTTGAAGGCTTTAGAGGCCCCGTATGAGGTCAAATTTTCGGCTGAATGAAGCTTGCTTAATTCAAGTGTTCTAGAGCTCCTCGTGCCCTTTCCAAAATGGGGTTATAATAGTCAATCGAGTCAACAAGTGATGACCTATGGTCTCCAGAAGTTGGGTCACCTGAAATGGTGAAAAATAATTTTCCTTCAAAATTTTTGTTTGGGTTACAAAAGTTATTTTGAGCTGACTTTGATGTAATAAAATGAAAAATAAAATAATTCTAAGTTTGGTCAGCCCTTAGGGCTAAATTTCTGGAACCTTCTCAGGCGATGGAAATTGCCGATATAAAGAAGGCTCGTAGTGTTGTCTAGGGTAGTTCTAGGTAGATCTAGGTAATAAATTTGAGGCTTTGTCCTACAAAATATTGTAAAGGGAATGCCCATGTGGCTTTGCATATTGTAATTCTGAAATTTGGAATTCCACACTTGTGGAGATAATAAGAAGCCCATTTTCTGTTCTTGTAAATTGTTGTTATTTCTCTATTTCTGTTATATGTTTGTGGTATTGAGGGGAGCACCCTTCATCAAGTGGTATCAGAGTAGGAGTTCTTGAGTGTGTAAACAGATCACCGATTGTGAGGCAGTTTGCACCAGGACCATGGGTTAGGGTTTCTGTGTAAACAGATCATCGACTGTGAGGTAGTTTGCACCAGGACCTTGGTTAGGGTTTCAATGCGCATCGTGAAAATGCCTCCATGAAGGGAACATGGCAGAAGAGTTGGTGTTGTAACACCTGAGGTTAGAGAACTCCAGAGACAAGTGCGAGCATTGCAAGAAGAGATTCGCAGAGGAATGAATCTTAATGTCAGAGATGAAATCGAGGATGAAGCCGAAGAAGAAGATCAAGAAAGAGAAGTCAAAATTGTGAACCAGGAGGAAGAAAGACTTTTTCGGGCCATTTCCAAGATTAGGAAAAGACCTAAGATTGAGGTTCTTACATTTTCAGGAAATCTTAACCCAAAGGAGTTGATCAACTGGATCAATGAATGTGAAGAATATTTTGAGTATGAAGATATTGAGGATCCTGATAGGGTCAAATTCGCGAAGGCCAGACTAAAAGGTCATGCGAAGATCTGGTGGCAAGAGATTCAATTGGAGCGAAATAGAAGAGGGAAAGATAAAATCACAAGATGGGATCAAATGGTGGATAAATTGAAGCGGCAGTTCATTCTTGTTGATTATGATCTTGACCTACTAAAGAAGATGCAAAGTTTGAAGCAAGCAGGAAGATCTGTTCAAGAGTATACAAAGGAGTTCTATCGAATCCTCATTAGAACAGGCCATACGGAAGCTGATAAGGAAAAAGTTTCTCATTACCTTAATGGGTTGAGGTCGAGCATTCAAGAGGAGTTGAATTTGGTTCGAATGAACAGTATTGAAGAGGCATACCAGTTTTCCCTAAAAGTGGAGAAAAAGTTGAACAAGAAGTTTGAGAGCAAACAAAATAGAAGAGGTCGCGGTGGATGATCTAGTGGATGGTCATATGGAGGCTGAAATGAAGATCTAAAAAAGAAAGATGAGGCTAGTAGTAGTCAAAATCAAAGGGGAAATAATTCTAATCATTTCCAAGATTAGAACAATAGAGATCAAAGAGGAAGAGGAAGAGGACAAGGTTCAGGAAGAGGAGGCTTTCATGGAACATGTTTTCACTGTGGAGAAGAAGGTCATAGGGCATTTGAATGTCCTCAATGCTAAGGAAGGATGGATAAGAGGAATGAAGGCCAAGCCAGAGTGGCACATGTAGATGAAGATGTCAGATCCTCAAATTCTAAAGATGCTGAAAGAGGAGAAACATTGATTAACAGAAGAGTCCTGCTGAGTGGTGAGAATGAACCTGCACAAAGGAGGAGCCTGTTTCACACTAGATGCAAGTGTGAGGGTAAATGTTGTGATGTGATTATTGATAGTGGAAGCATTGACAATTTGGTGTTAGAAGAGATGGTGACAAAGTTGAAGCTTAAGAGGTAGAAACACCCACATCCATATCGGATTACCTGGGTGCAGGATGACCACAAGGTCATGGTTAGTGAGCAATTCCTAATAGAGTTCAAGATTGGCGGGTACCATGATGAGGTAATATGTGATATTATACCTATGGATGCATGTCACATATTGTTGGGTAGGCCATGGTAGTTTGACAGATGTGTTGTACATGATGGTCATGCAAATATCTATTCCCTAACAAAGGATGGAGTGCAACATAAGTTAAAGCCATTGAAAGAGACCGAAGAAAAGGTATGTGGTAATGCAAGATTAACTTTTGTTGATGGAAGAAAATTCCTAGATGGTATGAGGCATGAGCATGTGTGTTTTTCTTTAATTCCAAAAGCTAGTAAAGAGGAAGTAGAGGATGTACCTGTAGAGGTTGCAGATTTGTTGAATGAGTTTCAGGATATTGTATCTGATAATGTGCCTAATGGATTACCACCGGTAAAGAAGATCGGTCATCAGATAGATTTGATTCCAGGAGCCAATTTTCCAAACAAGGCAACACATAGAATGACACCAGCAGAAAGTGAAGAGTTAAACAAACAAGTACATGAGTTATTGCAGAAGGGGTTGATTCAAGAGAGTCTGAGTCCCTATGCTGTACCAATGGTATTAGCACTGAAGAAGAATGGAGAATGGAGGATGTGTACAGATTCTAGAGCAATAAACAAGATCACAATCAAGTACTAGTTTCCATTGCCATGAATGAATGATATTATGGACTGTTTGAGTGGGGCTGTGTATTTCTCAAAGATAGATCTGAAGAGTAGATATCACCAGATTTGAATTAGAGAAGGAGATGAATGGAAGACTGCCTTCAAGAAAAAAGGACTATATGAGTGGTTAGTCATGCCTTTTGGGCTAACCAATGCTCCAAGAACTTTCATGCAGGTCATGAACGAGGTTCTGAAAGAATTTTTAGGGAAGTTTGTCATTGTTTACCTAGATGATATTTTGATCTTTAGCAGAACATTGGAGGAACATATGATGTATATTCGTATGGTGTTTGAGAAGCTGAGAGATGAGAAATTATTGATTAATTTGAAGAAGTGCAATTTTGTGAAGGAGTTAGTGTATTTGGGATTTGTAGTTTCAGCAGAAGGTCTGAAAATGGACCCAGAGAAAGTACAGGCTATCCTTGAATGGCCTACTCCAAGGAGTGCTACTGAGGTAAGGTCTTTTCATGGTTTGGCTAGCTTTTATAGAAAATTTATCAAAAAATTTAGCAGTATTTGTGGACCCTTGATTGAAACAATGAGAGGGGATAGAAAAGAGTTCAAGTGGACTAATGGGGCAGATAAGAGTTTTAAATTGTTGAAACAGAAAGTTACAGAACAGCTTGTTTTAGCACTTCCAGATTTTAATAAGGTGTTTCAAGTAGACTGTGATGCTAGTGGTACTGCAATAGAAGTTGTTATGAGCCAAGAAGGTAAACCTATTATTTATTTCAGTGAGAAGTTGAATGATGCCAAGATAAAATATTCTATTTATGATCAAGAATTTTATGCTATAGTTCAAGCATTGAAGAAGTGGAGACACTATCTGCTTCCTAAAGAGTTTGTTTTGTATACTGATCATCAAGCTTTGCAATATTTGAATAGTCAAGGAAAGTTGAATTAGAGGCATTTGAAATGGGTTGAGTTTTTGCAAAGTTATACATTTGTTTTGAAACACAGAAGTGGAAAGTCTAAGAGGGTTGCAGATGCGCTTAGCAGAAGGCAACTATTGCTGACAAAGATGCAGATTGAGGTGGTTGGGTTCAAGGAGCTCAAGAATTTCTATCTAGAGGATCCTAATTTTGGTGAAGCTTGGAAAGCTTGTAAAGAACCTGTTACTCTAGACATAATGAAGTGGTTGGATTTTATCATTCAGGATGATATGCTATTCAGGGGGAGTCAGTTGTGCATTCCACGAAGTTCTATGAGGGAGAATCTCATCAAAGAGAAGCATAGCGGAGGATTGGTTGGACATTTTGGTTATGATAAAACCCTTGCTTTGGTTAGTGAGAATTATTATTGGCCACAGTTGTAGAAAGATGTGAAGAAGTTTGTACAGAGTTGCAAAGTATGTCAGATGGCGAAAGGAGTGAAGCAAAATACAAGGTTGTATCAGCCATTACCTATACCAGAGAAGCCTTAGGAGGATATCAGTATGGACTTTGTTCTTAGTTTACCAAGGACTCAGCAGGGACATGATTCAATTTTTGTGGTGGTTGATAGATTTTCAAAGATGGCACATTTTATTCCCTGCAAGAAGACTAATGATGTTGTTCATGTAGCAAAATTGTTTTTCAGAGTAGTGAGACTACATGGTTTGCCAAAGACCATAGTTTCAAATCAAGACACTAAGTTTGTTGGATATTTTTGGTGCACATTGTGGACAAAGTTGAAGATAGATGTGAAGTTCAGTTCATCACATCATCCACAAACTGATGGACAGACAGAGGTGGTGAATAGGAGTTTGAAGAATTTGCTGAGATGTTTCGTTGGGGATAAGCCAACAAGATGGGATTTGATTTTACCACAGGCAAAATTTGCATACAATAATTATGTTAACAAGAACACTAGTAAATCACCATTCCAGATTGTATATGGTAGCAGTCCCAGAAATGCATCTGAATTGAGAAAGATAGATAAAGGAGAAATAAGTAGTGTTGAAGCTGAGGATTTTGCAGAACACTTGAAGAACATCCATGAGAAGGTAAGGAAGCATATTACCAAGATGAATGCGCAGTATAAGGCTAAGGCAGATGAGAAAAGGAGGCATAAGGAATTTTAGGTTGGAGATGAAGTCATGGTTCATTTGCGGAAGGAGCGATTTTCAATTGGTACATATAACAAGCTAAAAATAAAGAAGTTTGGGCCATGTAAGATACTGAAGAAGCATGATTCAAGAAATGCATATGAGGTAGCATTGTCTACTGAACTGAATATTTTACCAGTGTTTAACATTTCAGATTTGATAGAGTATCATGAAGGAGGTGTTGAAGATGAGATCACAGTAGCACAATGGAGTATTCCAGCAACTAGTTCAGATACTAAGGAGATTGAGGATATACTGGACAATCATGTTGGCAGAATCACAAGGAACCTAACATATGAAGAATATCTAGTCAAGTGGAAAGGATGACCTGTTGAAGATTCATCATGGTTGACAAAGCAGGAGGTTAACCATATTGATTTTCCTCTTCACACCTAAGTCGTGACAAGGTCACTTCTCAAATTACCCCGAGTGTTTGATGCAGGAGCATCCTGGGTGTAAGAGCAATCTTGCATCACCCAAAAAATATTTCTGGTTTCTTTTCAATAAGGGTTATCTTGCGTAGAGCTGCTATTTATGGAAACTTGCTATTTTTAGTAAGTTGGTCATATGATCTTAGAATGTTTTGATTTCATAGTTGGAGGTTCATCTTAGTCATATTAGCCTACCTGTAAAGTTTCATTGCTAGATCAAGTCTGGTTTTGAAGATATTGAAACTTTTCAATTTTGGAAACAAGGTACAAAAACTTTGAACTCAATTGTGAAGGCTTTAGAGGCCCCGAATGAGGTCAAATTTTTGGCTGAATGAAGCTTTCTTAATTCAAGCAGTGTAGAACTCCTCGTGCCCTTTTTGAAATGGGGTTATAATAGTCAATCAGGTCAACGGGTGATGACTTATGGTCTCCAGAAGTTGGGTCACCTGAAATGGTGAAAAATAATTTTCCTTCAAAATTTATGTTTGGGTTTCAAAAGTTATTTTGAGCTGACTTTGATGTAATAAAATGAAAAATAAAATAATTCTAAGTTTGGTCGGCCCTTAGGGCTAAATTTTTGGAACCTTCTCGGGTAGTGGAAATTGCCGATATAAAGAAGGCCCATAGTGTTGTCTAGGGTAGTTCTGGGTAGATCTGGGTAATAAATTCGAGGCTTTGTCCTACAAAATATTGTAAAGGGAATGTCCATGTGGCTTTGCATATTGTAATTCTAAAATTTGGAATTCCACACGTGTGGAGATAATAAGAAGCTCATTTTCTGTTCTTGCAAATTGTTGTTATTTCTCTATTTCTGTTATGTGTTTGTGGTATTAAGGGGAGCACCCTTCATCAGTAGTCATATTTAGGTGATTATGTATACAATGATCTCCAAAATCTATGATCCACTACCTCCAGACTCTGTCTGTCACTGTCTGCAAGATGCAATGAGACCCCATGTTGTTGAACCACCTGATCCTGAGGCTCCGCCCTGATCTCCTGAACTTGTGGGTGCTCTCAGAGGGTGTGATGATACACCTTCACTACTAGTCGGTGCCTGTCTATCATATATTTTTGTCCTGATAGCCACTAAGCTCTCTCTATAGCTCCCAATCCACTGATCCCTTGAGACCACCTATCTATAGGCCTCTCGCCAGTAGGATATCTCCTTCCTAGGAGATATCATAGCTCTTAGACTATCTCCATGAGGACCCAAATCCTTTGTCTATTGTAGCTCATCTAATAACATCTCTGACTCCCTGAGTCTCTCTATGGCCACATCCCACTCATGTCTCAGCACTCCCATCTGGCTCTCTAGTCTCTCTATCCACCTCTCTAGACCAGGAACATGGTCTACCTGCACCTGTGTCATTTCTAGTAGGACTAGCAATGAGTCAATATCAGGATCCTCCTCCTCCGTAGCATCTCTCTGTAAATAGGGATCCTATCCCCCGATGTCCATCTCTTTTGGCTCCTCCTGAGCATCCACATCTGCCATTGGTACATCTTGCTCATCCTGTACATCATCATGGATCTATCCACCCTGTACAACTCTACCCTGGGCTAATAAAATATCTACCTTGTCCTGTCCCTGCCTTGCTTGTATCGGCACCTATACTTGTATAGCTATTCCTTGTACTAGGGTAGCTGGTATCTGTACTTGAATAATTGGTACCTATAGTGGAGCTCCTATTGCTAGCTATGTTGGAGGCTATCTCTGTCCTTGTCTAGCCGAGGGTGGCATCAAACCCCTCTATCTCACACCATAGCCTCTCATTCGAGGTCCAGCTCTGTCACCATCTCCTCCATCTCCTCCATCACCATCTCCACTGTCACCTCCACCTCCCCACCCTCGTCCTCTCCTATCTCACCCTCGGCATCTACCATGGCATCTCTCTGCTAGATCCCTCTCTAGTGGCCTAGCTACCGGATCAGTCAAGCCTAGTATAGGAATATCTCTAAGGTACTGCTCCAAATTAGCATTCATCCCTGGGTCAATGACCCCCTGTCTCATCGTCCATGTCTAGAATGGCATGTCCAAAAACTCCTATCTGGCTATATCAAAAGAAACCATAGGCCCCCAGTCATGCCTCTCCTGATGTGTCCGAGAAAACTTCGTGACTCCCTGTGGCATGTCTTGGATCCTACCAAACTGACGTAGAACCTGGCTAACCAGCTATCTCTCAATAATATAGGGCATCCACCCTATCAACCAATGTGACTCAAAACAAAAACCTAGTTGTCACTCATCATCCCAAGGCTCACACCCTAGGTAAGGTCTCCATGTCACTGTTTCTAGTGTATCAAAAGTATACCGCCAAAACTCTAAGTGTCCCAATTTTTCCTGAGACAAAACTGATGAGTACAAATGAATATACGGCTATCATGCACCATGAAATCTAATCGCTACTAGCTGAGTCACTGCAATATGCTCCCATGCCCATACATGGAGTAATGTGACGCGTGCTGATAATGATGCACCCCTATGGTACACCACCTGATGAAGATCATGGTACAAATGGGCTAACAGGAAAACACCCCAATAAAATTGGGTCCCATCATCCATCATTCACTACAATGTGCGGCCCCATCCAACTGCAAATTCGTGTGACCTATGATCAGGGCATACAAATCCCCCAATCACTCCTGCTAGCACCACTGGTAGAGGCTCATATAAGTCCACCATATCCTCCCACCTAATCTCTCCCTCCTCAATATCATCATCCCCAAATATAGCTCTACACTCTATCACTCCGCCCTATCAATCATACTGTACCAGCTCACCTATGATAGGAAGCTGGAGGATGTGATATACATCCTCTAAGGTAAATGTCATCTCTCCTATCGGGAGATGAAAGGTACTCATCTTAGAGTGCCATCTCTCTACTAATGCAGACATCATACTAAGATTCACCCAAATCTCAAGCATGTAGATCACATGGTACAAACTAGATGCTCTGATCAAGAGTCTTTTAGTCTCTGACAGTGTTGGTCTCAAGTTCTGTGTGACGGGATATCTCTCCTGTGACATCAAAATATCAGTAATATCCTCCTATCCAAGTCAAACAAAATCAAGCTATCAAATTTTGATAAACTGATCTAAACATCTATCTATCCTATTATATCAGCTATAAACATGTTTTATCACGTGTTTCAACAGATGATTTTATCAATTATCTAACATCAAGACTGGTTAACTAGCGACCATGCTACGATGTTGCCTATCTTGACCAAATCGATCAAATTCAACCACTGACAGATCAAATTAGCTTATCGACATCAAGTTTGACCTAATTGACTATCTAATTTGACCAAATTCTACCATCCAAAACAAATGCACAGCATAGAAACATGCATGCACAGAATCCCTTAACACTTGCACAGATTTAAACATTTGTGCAGTTTTATTCAATATTTGTGTAGTTTTCCTGGACAAATGTGCAGAATATACCTAGGTGCAGATTTAATTCATGCTTGTGTGGCCTAATTCTTATTTCTACACAAATGCACAATTCTACAGTACATATGTACAGAATTACCAATTTGTTGTACAAACATGGCAAATTGATGTGCATATGTGCGTCGCAACTGCGCATTTGTTCTCCGCACTTGAAAAAAAAAAATTCAAAATTTTCCTAACATTCAATCTAACCTACACATGTTATAAATTCTAATCTAACATGCCAAAAATTATGAAATTACAAAGAGGATCGAATCACCTACTGGCTCTCCCAAATCAGGTGGTCGCTGGAAGTGTCTGGCCCTCTCGAAGTGGTGATCTGACAGCGGGAACGACATCCTGGCAACTCTACTCTTCTCTCTCTCTCGCTCTGATCTCTGAATGACAAGTGTGCACAATGAGCCTATTGTGGACCCCTTTGCCTTATTTATAGCATGTGGACCCGATGTGCTTGGTGTGTGGACCCTATCTCCCATTTTTCTTCCGTTTCCCCCATTTTCACCCGTCTTTTCTTTCGAAACTTTCGTGAGATTGATTATCCAATTCGATAAATCTAAAAAAAAATTTAAAAAAATTATAAAATTTAAATAATCAATTTTTTCAATCAATCTCTCGAGGGGGCATGCATAGGTCATTTGAGACATTGTCTGGGGCAGTGGCAAAAATGCATGAAACCTTCTTTCAAACAATGTGAGGCAGGGGCAAAAATGTTTGAAATCTTCTTTGAAACAATGTGACACGCACATTATTTCAAAGAGGGGCAAAATGTATACACTTAAAAATGGCTTCATTAATTAATTAAATATTTATTATTTAATTGATATTGACTTGATAAATTAATTAAATATTTATTATTTACTTAATAATTATTTCCTCTATTTATTAAATAGATTATTCAATTTATTTAGTAAATTCACTATAGTCTATTCTTCTATCCTAAGTCTTTAATTAGTCTTATTAAAGTGATTTAATTAAAATACACAATCACCTAAATATGACTAAGTCCCCTAGTCCACCTCATCTACCCAGTCACTTGACACATCACTTTGGCTAAAATAAATAATTATTATTAATTATTTATTGATAATTATCCTCACCCACATATGTCCTATTCCTAAGGGCTATGTGGCCTCATAAGACTTGGTCTCATAACCACATATCCTCTCTTAAACCAAGTCAAGAGACAATCCCTATTCCTAAGGGGCTTTTTAAGCCACCTCTAAGGGTCAAAGGTGACTCATGGGACACTTGTACCAAGAGTCCTCATGACGAAAAGGTCTCTCCCTCTTTCTCTCTTTGGTCTTTGTGAGACACTTGACATGTGTCTTTCCCTTCCACCTTGTTCTCCTCCATGTCAATGTGAGAGGAACATCATCCCTATTCTTCCTCTCACATTCCAACTACATCCCCCTTTCTTTCAACTCCTTCAACCAAGTCAATCATAGCCCTAGGATCTTCCACCTTTCATTCTCCACCATAGGATTGTGCCACCTAGGCCTAGATCCTCCAAAACTCTATAAAAGGAGCCTCATTTCCCTTTTGTGAGCTAATAGGTAATTTGTAATCAAGCATTCAAGCATTCAAGCAATCAAGTATCCATATTATCATCATTTTATCTTGCATTCCATCCATTAGTTGCATAATCAAGCTTTGAGCTATTTTACATTCATCATCAAATCTCCACACTTTGGTGGCATCTTGGGAAAAGGCTTCATTTGGAAAATTGAGAGCTCAACATCCTCAAGAAATCAAGGCTAGGAGAGAAATGGAGACAAGCTACATGGTAGGTGAAGGTAAAATGCTATTTTAGCTTCATTTTTATTGTATTCTTCATTGTAGTTTGCTTATTAGTTTGATTTATTAATCTTAAAGTAGTTAATTTATCATTTAGAATAGTATTCACCTAATTTTTCATACACATACAATTGTGACTCTATAAGATCCTTGCTTGTGTGCAATATGTCAATATGGTTCTTTGCCTCAGTCAATTTAGATTCCATCTATTTCTTGATGTTCTCTAACTCTAAGATTTCCATGTTTTCTTGTCTTAGTTCTTTATCTAACTGCTTGTTCTATTTGACCTATTCTTCATAGGCTTCTTGATTGTTAAGAAGTTTTTATCCAACTCTTCAATCTAATCTTTCAGAGATGTGTTTTCCTCATTTATCTTTTTGACCATTTTTCCCAAATCACTTGTGGAATAGTCTTTCAGATCTTTTCTCAGTTTTTTAATGACTGCATGAGAATCACTAACCTTTTCTTTTAGTTCTTCAATTTCTTTTTCAGATCTTTCAAGGTCTTCAAGATTCTTTTTCAGATGTTTCATTTCTCCCTTATCCATGATATCCTCTAGTGGTTAAACTTATCTTCAAAGGACCAGAGCTCTGATACCAATTTTTAAGAATGGGAACACTGAGAGGGGGGGTGAATCTGTGTTCTATACTTAATTACTTTTTTTGATACTTTGAAACTTAACTTAATTGCTTAGTTACTGAAATGAACATCAATGCAAGTAAGATAAGCATTCATAACACATGACACCAAATATGATTATGGGGAAACCCAAATAGGTAAAAACCTTGGTGGGAATTGACACCCACTAAGAACTGCACTAGTGTATTGTGATCCCTGTTAGAAGATCTTGCAATGTTGTTAGGATTTGTTCTTTACAATGCTTTAGTATAGTGACCTGGTCAAGGGTTAGACCTTGTTAGAAGTCTTTTACAATTAACCTTGTTAGAGGTGGGGACACATTTTCCTAGAGCTCACTGCTCAAGTGGTGAAGGCTACAACCTTCTAGATATCAGATACACACTATATCGGCAAGGTGAACTGGTGTAGTGGCACTGCTTGCCTGATCAATTCCTTTGGTGCGATGATGCTTTAGCCTCTTGTAAAGCTCTACCACATTCTATTTGCTCTTCACATATTTCTCCTCTTCTTATCCGATCTTGACGAAGGGCAGGGATCATGAGGGGCCAAAGTTATGGCTCACCCTAATGTTCCAAGCCTTCAACACACAATGTGGAAGCAAAACACCAGAAAGTGAGAGGGAGAAAGAAAGATTTTCATTATATTTCATCAACAAATAGTATACATGTTGGGCTGTAAGGCCTTCCCAATTTAGGCCAGATATTACAATAAATTCAAAAGTCCTCAAACATGCGAGGATCCATCAAATTCTAACTTCTCACTTCTTGATCTCTGACTCCCCCTAACTCTAAACATAGACACTAAATTTATACAAGTCTACCAAACTAAGTCAGCCTTCAGATCCGCAAACAACCGAAGTAACAGTCAGATAAAGGACCACCAGCTTCCCAATAATGAATACTAGCATTAATTCTATGACCCTTGATAAATGCACGCATCGGCCCCAACAGGAAACAAAATAAAACTCATTGGTAAGCAGAGATAACCAACCAGCAGCAAAGCAAAACCGAGCGCTAGGAAATTATCGACCGAACTCGGCAACCGAAGCAACCAACCAACTCAGGAGAAGAGAAAATCAACCAACGCAGAGACTACTAACCAAACTTGGTAATCAAAAGGAAACTAACCAACGTAGAGACTACCGACTGAACTCGGTAATCAAAGGAAACCAAACAACATAGAAAATAGCAAACATCTTTTTGGTGACATAGGATTGCCAAGAACCCAAGATGCTCCTGCATCAAACACCTAGGGTTGTTTTGAATGATTCATAGAATCATCCAGTAGATATGATCCGAGCTGCATCCAACTCAGACTAAGAAATCCATGAACTATCTTCCATTGGTCTATTCTTCCATTTTACCAGATATTCCATGTATTGTTTTCCTCTTGTGCTTTTGCCAACTCTTTCTTTCAAAATCTATTCAACTTCCTCTTTCTGTTTCTTAGGATATTCTGTCAGTACTGTCATTTCTTCATCAAATTCATAATATTCATACAAATCAGCAATGTTAAAAATCAGTGATATGTCCATGTCATCAGGTAACTCAATCTCATATGCATTTCCACTGTCAAATTTCCTCAATATTCTGCAAGGTCCAAACTTCTTCATCTTTAGCTTTCCATAAGTTCCAATAGGAAACTGACCTTTCTTCAAATGAACCATCACTTCATCACCAACATCAAAAATCTTATGTCTTCTTGATCTATCAGCTCTATCTTTATATTTCTGATTACTGTTTTCCAACTTCAGCTTCACATCTTCATGTAATGTCTTCATGTACTCAGCAAATTTCACTCCTTTAGCACTTTTCTTGTTTTCATCCTCAATGTCTCTCAATTCAGATATTCCTCTTAGTTGTATGTCATTCACAATCTCAAATGGTGTTCTTCCTGTACTCCTATTCATTGAATTATTGTACGCAAACTCAGCTTGTGCCAACATAGAATCCCAATTGCCTGGTGTGTCTCCTACTAAACATCTCAAAAGATTACCCAAACTTCTATTTACAAATTTAGTCTATCCATCAGTTTGTGGATGAAATGTAGAACTATATTTCAACTCGGTACCAAATTTCTTCCAAAGTGTTTTCCAAAAATATCCAACAAACTTGCTATCTCAGTTAGAGATAATACTCCTCGGTAACCCATGTAATCTCATAATTTCCTTAAAGAAAAGATCTGCTACATTCACTGCATCTGATGTTTTTCTACAAGGTATGAAATGTGCCATTTTAGAAAATTTGTCCACAACCACAAATATAGAATCATTACCTCTTACTGTCTTTGGTAAGCCAAGAACAAAATCCATACTGATATCAGTCCAAGGTTTCTCAGGTACAGCAATCGGTGTGTATAAACCAGTATTCTGACTTACTCCTTTTGCAACTTGACAAATTCCACAACTTCTCACAAATTTCTGAACATCCTTATACAACTGTGGCCAAAAGTACTTTTCCTTCAGCAAATTCCAGGTTTTATCAATGCCAAAATGTCCAGCCAAACCACTACTATGTTTCTCTTTTATCAGATTAGTTGTCATTACTCCTCTTGGTATACACAGCTGAATACCTTTAAACAACATATCTTCCTAAATAAAATATTCATCTCATTTGGTATCATGTTGATCTTGTGAAGGTGCTCTACACTTTCTCCATGGCTCAGAAAAATTAGGGCCATTTTCATACAAATCTTTCATCTCATCAAAACCAAGAACTTGAATTTTCATCTCGATCATCAAAGATCTTCTCCTACTCAATGCATCAGCAACTCGGTTAGTGACTCCACTCTTATGTTTTATCACAAATGTGTAACTTTGCAAATACTCAACCCATTTCATATGTCTTTGATTCAACTTATTCTAACTACCCAAATACTATAAAGCTTTATGATCAGTATAAAACACAAATTTACTCGGCATCAAATAATGTCTCCATTTCTTCAGTGCTTGAACAATAGCATAGAATTCTTGATCATACATAGAATATTTCCTTCTAGCATCATTCAACTTTTCACTAAAGAAAGCCACGGGTTTACCTTCTTGACTTAACACATCTCCAATCACACTTCCACTTGCATCACATTCCACTTGAAATACTTTATTAAAATCAGGTAATGCCAAAATAGGTAATTCGGCAACCTTCTGCTTCAATGCTTGGAAACTCTTATCAGCTCCATGTGTCCACTTGAATTCTCTTTTGTCTCCTCTCATAGTCTCAATTATAGCATTACAAATTGAACTAAAATTCCTCATGAACTTTCGGTAAAAACTTGCCAATCCATGAAATGATCTTACCTCACTAGCATTCATAGGTGTAGGCCAATTCAAAATGGCTTCAACCTTTTCAGGATCCATCTTCAATCCATCAGCTGAAATAACAAATCCCAAATGCACAATTTCTTCTTTCATGAATGAACACTTTTTCAGATTTATCAGCAACTTTTCCTCTTTCAACCTCTACAAAACTTGTCTAACATGCAACAAATGTTCTTCTCTAGTCTTACTAAATATCAAAATATCATCAAGATATAAAATCACAAACTTACCCAAGAATTTCTTCAAAACTTCATTCATCAACCTCATAAAAGTACTCAGTGCATTAGTCAAACCAAAAGGCATAACCAACCACTCATACAAACCTTCTTTCATCTTGAAAGAAATCTTCCACTCATCACCTTCTTTGATTCTGATCTGATGATATCCACCTTTCAAATCAATCTTTGTGAAATGCTTTGCTCCAGTCAAACTATCCATTATGTCATCCATCCTCGATATAGGAAACCTATACTTCACCATTATCTTATTGATTGCTCTAGAATCAGTGCACATTCTCCATTCTCCATTCTTCTTAGGTGCCAATATAGTAGGTACCACACAAGGACTTAAACTTTCTCTGATCAAACCTTTATCCAACAATTCTTGAATCTATAAGTTCAATTCCTGATTCTCGGTAGGTGTTAACCAATGAGGTGCCTTATTCGGTAAACTAGCTCCAGGGATTAAATCCATACAATGATCTATACTTCTCTTTGGTGGAAAACCATCAGGTAAATTATCAGAAATGATTTCTCCATACTCGATGAGTAACTTATCAATCTCCTCAGGAATATTATCTTCCATTTTCTTACTCGGTTTGTTAGGGATTACAGCAAAACATACATCATCCTTCTTCAAAGAACTGACAAACTTTCTTCCTTCCATCAAAAAAACTTTCATAGATGTATAGATATTACTAACAGATTCTTCCATCAATGGCAACAAGACTTGTTTCTTTCCATTAGCCACAATAGAATACTTATGCAATCTTCCATCATATATAGCATGTCTATCATATTGCCAAGGTCTACCCAACAAAATATGACAACAATCCATCGACATTACATCACACAACACCTTATCATAGTATTCCCCTATTTTCAAATTCACATAACATTGTTCACTTACCAGGAGTGTATGCTCAGCTTTGATCCATGAAATCTGATAGGGTTTTAGATGCTTCAGTCTTTCCAACTGCAATTTACCGACCATCTCTTCAGATGCCAGATTCTCCAAGCTACCACTATCAATGATTACTTTCCACACTTTGTCAACAACTCTACATCTTGTCTTGAACAAACTTTTCCTTACCAGATCTTCCTTCTTTCTTTCATTCCACAATGCTCTCCTTACCATTAGGTTACTTTCCTTTTCAGGTTCATTCGATGATTCTTCTTGCACTACAGCATTTCTACTGCTACTAGCCTTATTGCTTGCATGTGTACATTCAAAGGATCTGTGCCCTTCTTCTCCACAATTGTAACAAGTTCCTCAGAAATTTCCTCTACTATAACCACCTTGGTAGCTACTACCTCTGCCTCTGGATGAACTTTCACCTTTCCACTCAGTCTTACCTTTGTCCAGGTTTATTTTATCAGGTTCAGATCTACTATTTTCACCATTGGATCTGCCTCTTCCTCTATGGAATCTACCACCTTGACCTCTTTTCCTTTTTTCATGTCTTTTGTTTAGTTTCTCCTCAGCTTTCAAAGCAAATTGATAAGCCTCTTCAATACTTTCCAACTTAACCATGCTGATTTCTTCTTGGATAGAGTTTCTCAACCCATTCAGGTATCTGCCAATCCTTTCAATATCATCTTCATCATGACCAGATCTGATATCCAATTTGTAAAATTCCTCAGTATAATCCTTTATCGAGCTATCCTTCTATCTCAGACTTTGCATTCGCTGAATTAGGTTAATCTGATAGTCACAGGGTAAGAATTTTATTTTCAATTTATTGACCATCTTACTCCATACTATGATCTTATCTTTGCCTTTCCTTTTCCTATCCAATTGTAGATGTTCCCACCATAGGGATGCATGTCCTTTCAACTTAGTGCTTGCAATCTTCACCATTTTGTCTTTAGGGATACTTTCATATTCAAAATATTTTTCCATCTCAATGATCCAGTCCATCAATTCATCAGAGTCTAATTTGCCACTATAATCAGGAGGATTAAAGTGTGGTGTCGATTTCAAACTTGTCAAAGCTTTTAGGAATCTCTCTTCACCATGATCCATAACAAGTGTAGGTTCTGCATTAGCATGTTCTTCTTTGACCTCATCATCACTAACATCTTCAAGATGTCTGCCTCTTCTTTGGGCTGTCTCTATTGCATCTAATCTAGTAGCAATCTGCCTTAGCATCTCTGCCAAGCCTGGATCTACATCTCACCTCCCACAAACCATCTTGACAACCTTCTGCAATTGCAGGTTAGATCACAATCTACTACCCCACAACAAATTAACTAAGGTTTCAAGAAGTTCCTGCAAACCTAGATCCACAGACCTAGATCAAGAATCTAACCTCGCTCTGATACCACCTGACGAAGGGCAGGGATCATGAGGGGCCAAAGCTATGGCTCACCCTAATGTTCCAATCCTTCAACACATAATGTGGAAGCAAAACATCAGAAAGTGAGAGGGAGAAAGCAAGATCTTCATTATATTTCATCAACAAACAGTATACATGTCGGGCTGTAAGGCCTTCCCAGTTTAGGCTAGATATTACAATAAATTTAGAAGTCCTCAAACATGCGAGGATCCATCAAATTCTAACTTCTAACTTCTTGATCTCTGACTCCCCCTAACTCTAAACATAGCCACTAAATTTATACAAGAGTCTACCAAACTGAGTTGGCCTTCAGATCCGCAAACAACGGAAGTAACGGTCAGATTAAGGACTACCAGCTTCCCAATAATGGATACTAGCATTAATTCTGTGACCCTTGATAAATGCATGCATCGACCCCAATAGGAAACAAAATAAAACCCATCGGTAAGTAGAGATAACTAACCAGCAGCAAAGCAAAACTGAGCGCCAGGAAATTACCGACCGAACTCGGCAACCGAAGCAACCAACCAACTCGGGAGAAGAGCAAACTAACCAATGCAGAGACTACCGACCGAACTCAGTAATCAAAAGGAAACTGACCAACGTAGAGACTATCGACCGAACTCAGTAATCAAAGGAAATAAAACAACACAGAAAATAGCAAACATCTTTTTGGTGACACAAGATTGCCAAGAACCCAAGATTCTCCTGCATCAGATCTCTCTTTCTCATGCCATACCGAATTACAAGGGCGCATGTCTTATTTATATGTGCATACAAAATTATTTACTAGGTCGGCCCTTTAACCTATTACATACAACACTTCCAAATGAATTTTCTCAAGCGTGTTTACATAAAATTAAATTAACATGTCTATGACCTAAATGCAATAGGTGCATAGCCTTTACAAAACAATATTATGACCTCTAACCAAAATATAAACAGTTGGCTCCATGCTTTGTCCTGTTATGTCGCTTGATGTCTGTGCCACTTCATCTGATTATAGCTTCCTCATACTGACTCATATCATCATGCACTTTTAGACTTATCATGAACACATACTTATAAGCTTATCTTCAAGGGCACATGTCATAACTCTATCATACGCATGTACGTTGATGCTTTGATCACCTAGTGCTCTGCTATCTGTCTAGTCTTCCATACTTAGTCATATTTCTAATCTTCTTCAATATGTGCTGACTCAAAAAATTCATATTACTTTGTTGCCATAATTCATATTACTAATTCACCCCTCCCCCCTCTTCATAATCCAACAATTGGTATCAAAGCTAATTAATCTGAAGAGATAATTTTAAAAGACTTGAGTAAAAGATCCATAGATGTATAGGAGAGAAGTACCTAAGTTGAACAAGGAAAGTTTCTCTACATGGGAAAACAAATTGAGATTGTATCTATCAAAGATTAGAGAATCTACACTAAATCTACTGGATAATGACTACACTCCACCACCTACCAGACCTTTGACAGTTGATCAAATGAGAGAAAAGCAGGAACATAACTCAGTGATGATAGAGATTGCTTCTTCCCTCTCCAATATTGAATTCAATGATATTAAGGATTGTGATAATTCAAGAGAGATGTGAGATAGACTTACACTTATCTATGGAGGAGATCAACATGTACAAAAACATAAGGCTGATAGTTTGAGAGGAAAGGGTGATGAAATGAGAATGAATAATGAAGATAACATCAAACAATATAGTGGCAGAATCAAGGAAGTTGCGAGTGCCATCAGAGGTTCTGGTGGAACATTCACTAATGAATAAGTGTTAAGTAAGATCTTGAGAACTCTTTCTTCTAAGTATGCTATTAGAGTATCTACTATTCAGGAATTGAGATCTATACCGAACAATGTTATTACTCTTGAAGCTCTAATCAGTTAGATTACTACATTTGAGCTTAGCAATTATGATAATAGTATATTGACCATTGAAACTGCCTTTAAATCATCTATGAACATTGGACCATCAAGAAGAGAAAGGGAAAATTATAGTAATTCATATAGAAATGAATATAATAGTATCCTAACTAGAGAAAAATATCAAGAGGAATTGGAAGCACTGCTAGCTAATAGACTACCTAGAGGTAAAGGCAAGTTAACATTGAAATGTTTCAATTATAATAATATTGGGCATATTGCATCTAGATGTCCTGACAATGACAAGAATTATAAGAATGACAAAAGAGACAACCGACATCAAAGATTCATCAATTTTAAGGATAAAGGTAAGAAGTCGTGCTACCTAGCTGAGGAAGGTGTAACTGATGAATCTAATGATACCAAAGAAGGATATGAATTTTTCTATGTTGCAGTAAATGGAGGATAAGATGAAGAAACATATGAAGATGAAAATGTACTTGTTTCTCATGTAAGTAAACTAGACCCATGGATTATTGATAGTGGATGTTCACATCATATGACTGGTGATATTGATAAGTCTGAAAACCTGAAAGAGTATGATGGGGGATTTTTAAGAATTGGTAATGAGGCTCCATGCCCTATGAAAGGTAAGGGATCCATTATTTTAAATGAGAATATGAAATTTAATGATGCATATTGGGTTAGAGGACTAGACTATAATATGTTGAGTGTTGCACAACTGAACAATACTGGCCACCAACTAGAATTTCAGAACAGAAAGGTGAAGATCTATGGTGTTGATGGAGATCTAATTGGAACTGGTGGACAATCAAGAGGTAATCTATTTTATCTTGATATGGATGCAAAGAGTTTTTTTTTGTTAAAACTGGAGATGTATGGCTATGGTATAAGAGATTGTGTCATATGAATTTTGACAACTTGATCAAAGTAAGTAAGAAAAGTCAAGTCGGAGGACTACCAAGATTAAGAAAACCTTATAAAGCTATGTGTAAGGAATGTCATATTGGTAAGATGACAAAGTTAAGTTTTTCAAGTAAATCTTACTCTAAAAATGGTATTTTGGAATTGGTTCACACTAACCTTTGTGTTCCTATGAGAGTTCAAATCTATTATGGAGATCGGTACTTTATTTTGTTTGTTAATTATTATTCAAGAATGATGTTTGTTATGTTTCTAAAGGAAAAATCTGATGCATTTCAAATTTTTAAGTGGTATAAAGCAAGAATTGAAAAGGAAACCTATAAATAGCTGAAGTGTTTAAGATCTGATAGAGGAGGTGAATTTATCTCTGATGAATTTACTGTCTTCTACAATGAGCATGGAACCAAGAGACAAGTATCTGCACCGAGGACTCCACAACAAAATGGGATAGTTGAGAGAAGGAATAGATCCATTTTTTACTATGCTAGAACTTTATTAATTGACAAAAAGATTGAACAAACATTTTGGAGAGAAGCCATAAGTATTGCATTTTATACTCTCAACTAAGTATAGTTGAAGAAAGGTACAAACAAGACACCCTATGAACTTTGGTTTGGTCACACACCGAATGTAAGTTACTTTAAAAATTTTGGAAGTAGGTGTTACATACTGAAAGATGCTAGAAATGGAAAGTTTGACTCTAAAGGAGATGAAGGTATATTTCTTGGTTATTCATCAAATATTAAAGCATATAAATGTTTTATCAAAGCTACTAACAAAATTGTTGAAAGTGCAAATTTGAGGATTGATGAATTTTTAGAAAGGAATGAAGAAGATGGAAAAAAGGAATTTAAGGATTAAAAAATATTTTTCTATGTACGAGAAGGTAATTCGCTTGATACATTTGAGAATCAATAAGAAGAAACTGATGAATAGGATGAGCCTCCACCAAGAGATGAAAATACTGATGAAATCTCTACCAATCCTGTGTTAGAAAAATATGTGAGAAGACACCACTCATCGAGCAGAATAATTGGAGACAAGAATGCAGGAGTCATGACAAGAAGTAAGTTGAAAGATAACACATGTTTGATTTATAAATTTGAGCCAAGATTAGTAAATGAGGCACTAGAATATGAAGACTGGATGAATGCTTTGAAAGAATAAATAGATCAGATTGAAAAGAATAACATTTGGTCACTTATACAGAGACCTAAGGATAAGAATGTGATTGGAACAAAATGGATTTTCAGAAATAAACTCAATGGGAAAGGAGATGTGATCAGAAATAAAGCAAGATTAGTTAGCAAAGGGTATGTACAAGAAGAAGGTATTGACTATGGTGAAACTTTTTCACCTGTTGCTAGATTAGAAGGTGTAAGAATATTGCTTGTGTATGCTACTTACAAAGGATTCAAATTTTATCAAATGGATGTTAAGTCTGCATTTTTTAATGGAATTCTTGAAGAAGAAGTTTACATTGAAAAACCTAATGGATTTGTTAACAAAATCAATAAGAATATCGTATAAAAATTGCATAAAGCTTTATATTGATTGAATCAAGCACCCCGAGCATGGTATGAAAGATTACACTCTTAATTAATTAAGATTGGATTTGAAAGGACTAGTGATAACAACAATTTATACTTGAAATGTGACAATACTGATGAAATTTTGATGGCCTAGATATTTGTTGATGACATTATATTTGGTGGTAATGAGATAATGTCTAAATTATTTGTTGAGGAAATGAGAAAGGAATTTGAGATGTCTATGATTGGAGAGATTAAATTCTTTATTGGACTTGAAATTCAACAAGTAAAGGATGAGATCTACATAACATGATCAAAGTATATCAAAGAGATCCTAAAGACTTTTAATATGGAAGATTCAAAACTAGTTGGAACACCGATGGCTACTGGTTGTAAATTGTCAAAATAAGATGACACTAAGGAAGTAAATGATACACTTTGTTGATCTATGATTGGTAAACTATAATATGTTGTACATAATAGACCTGATACTGCACATTCAGTTGGTATAGAAGCAAAGTTTTTTGCAAACCCAAAGGAGACACATTTGTCTACAGTAAAAAGAATATTTATATATTTGAAAGGGACTGAAGATTTCGGTATGTTATCCATAAAAAGAGGAGATTTTGATCTCAAGGTATATACTAATGCTAAATGGGCAGGAAATATTGATGATAGAAAAAGCACTAGTGGCGGAACTTTATTTTTAGGAGAAAGATTGGTGACATGGTTAAGCAAGGAACAGAGTTGTATTTTACAATATGTTGTCGAAGTTGAGTATGTTGTTACAGCTATGAATTGTTCTAACATTGTATGGATCAAAAAATTACTAGAAGGTATGCATGCAGAGATTACTAATCCAA
Source organism: Chamaecyparis obtusa (assembly GCA_027943335.1). Classification (NCBI taxonomy): domain Eukaryota; kingdom Viridiplantae; phylum Streptophyta; class Pinopsida; order Cupressales; family Cupressaceae; genus Chamaecyparis; species Chamaecyparis obtusa. The sequence goes on along the minus strand of BSBK01003794.1, from coordinate 391,199 downwards.
TTGCAATTTATTGTGATAATACCAGTGCTATTAACATATCAAAGAATCATGTGATGCATTCAAAGAAAAATCATATATCTATTAAGTATCACTACTTGAGAGAGAAGGTACAAGATAAGCATGTGACATTGGAGTATGTGAATTCTAAAGAATAGATAGATGATATATTTACAAAACTACTACAGAAGGATGCTTTTGAGTATCTTTGAGGTAAGTTAGGGGTTATTCCCCTATCCAATGTGCACTAAGGCAAGATGCATGATGCATCAATTCAGAAACTCATTAGAATATCTATTTTGTGAGTTTATGTTAGTGTTCACTCTTTAGGTGAAGCTTGAAGGTGTGAAGGATGTTTATGACTATAAGAAGAGATCAATACACTTGAGGTTTAATCTGAGAAGTTTATGTTTTTTCGGTATTGTTGTCAAAGAGGGAGATGAATAAGTTAATTGATGTAAGGAGAAGTTTATCAAAAGAAGGCGAAGCCTAGAGGGATAATATCATTGATGATTGTTGAATATAAAGGAGAATGTTGTTGATGAAATCAAAAGGAAATAGTACATAAGACAACTACTGACAGAAAGAGATAGATGCAAGATGGAAGATCAAGAACAAAAAAGAAGAAGTTACTATTCAGAGGGAGTATATAATATGAATGATAGTGAAGTGTACCATCATCAATTGAACACTGAATTTGTTAGTGTTGCCATCAATGCCAAAGAGGGAGATTATTACTATAACTGACAGTAATGATAAAGATTGATTATCTGATAGAGATGATGATGAAGACCGACCAAGATAAGAAGAATACATGATAGTAGAAAGGTTAGATCATTTATTATCTTTTCATTGATGTCAAGCAATTGATTTATGGTTTATATTATGTTGCCATATCATCCGATAATGATATAAGATGAATGACTTAAGGAGAAGATGAAATGAGATGTTATGAAGTTGAAGAACTTAATTGAGCAACTGATATAGAACAAACAATAATTAGATTATGTTGATATAATTTTTTTCTACCTAACATATGATTATGTTAAGTTGATAAAACATGGTGATGAATATTTGACAAGTTGGTAAGTTAAGTTATTTTGGCTACCGATAAGGATATGTCACTAGGTAAGGTAAGGGTAAATGAAAAAGTCACTTGGTAAAGAAAAAGGAACTAAAGGTGCTGAACAATAAAGAAAGTTTTAGGCACTGAGTGAAGTTAACCAAAATTTGAATGAAGAACATCGAGCAAGGAACATATATTAAAAAAGGATTGAATCAACATTTAATGATTAGCTATGATGAGTTGGATGATCATGATGATTAGGAGAGTTAGTTACAGGAGATCTATGGATAGGAAAATTCAAGGTGAAGATCTACAACAAGATCGAAGTGGTAAAAGAGATGGAACAAGTTTCTAGAAAATTTCAAGTTCCTAGGTGAAAAGAAAATGTATTACTAAGATCTAGATTCAAGGTCTAATGAATTGGACGGTTAAGATTGATCAAAGGAAAATGTAATAGAATATATTAAGAGGAAAAAGTTGTTTATATAAAGGATGATCTTGTGTGGACAAATGGATGGAAAATTAAATAGTTGCAGGGTCACCAACTAATATAGTGAAGGAAAAAAGAGATTCTGAGTGGAAAAGAAAGATCCGATGAAGTGTTGAAGCCAGTGGATAATGAAGAATTGAAGTGAATATTGATGAGCGCACAAGGATCTAATTGAGAAAAGAATATTGCAAATTTATAGGTCAATTTATTTACTATTGCTTACTAGCATTTGTAACTGAGAAATCTCTTAACATAGTAGACCTAATAGTCTTATTATAAAACCCTTGAAAAAGGTAACATTCTAAAGATTGTTTGAAGCCCTCTAACAAGGCCACTCCTAATAGGGTGAAGATACTAATAGATCTGAGGTAAATCCCTTGACCGAGTCACACCTAACATTGTGTATTGTAATCTTTAACCAGATTGACTCTTAACCAGGTGTACTTCAGAAGAGTATTTTCTTAGTGGGTGATAATTCCCACAGTGGTTTTTCCTAAAGCTGGTTTCCACATTAAATATTGGTGTTACATGTGATTAATTATTCTTGTGAATAATTTACTAATTATTATAGTTTATTTACTATTTTTGATAAATAGTGAATTGTGTTTAACCAATCTTCTACCAAGTTAATCAGAGAAAAGTTGTTAAGGTATTTGGAATCATGGATTACTGATTCACCCCCCCCCCCCCCCCCCCTCTTTGTAATCCAAAAATATTGTTAGATAAAGTGTTGTGATTTAAATAGAGAATGTAATGGTGTTTTGATGAATTACTTGGTTCATACTTTTGACAGTTTATTGATTCTAAGTCATTGTACAAAGTTAGCTTGATCCCATTTCTATGTATGCTTAACTTCTATCACTCAATGTGCATTATTCATTTTGATGGTGTCCATTATGGTATGAAAATAATTTGCATAAACCCTTGAAGATTGCATCGATTCCTACGTAGTTGTAGTTTAACTTGGCAAAGTAGAGCTTGGTTATTAGGGAATTTATCCACCAAAGTAGTATTCATTATTGTAATTTCCCTTAGGAGTAGAGTAGAATTCCTAAACCCTTTCCTATTTTATTTCCACATATCTTGTGAAAACCCAAAATGAAGTATAGCAAAATCCTTTGATAGCTCCCACAACTAGTATGATCTGAAATCAATTTTGAGTTTGAAAATGTAAGGCCCATCATGATTAATAGAAAATCACATCAACCACTGATCTTATCCATGGTCAAGACCTAACATGAAAGGAACCTTTGAGTTTGTTGTGTCATCTTCTGCAATCTTAACACACAAATGACTATGATCAAGAGGGGATAAGATACTTTGGTATTTTGTTCTACTATTTAGTGAGTCATAAAACAAACATCAATGGGTATGTATATATACTTAGGGTTAGGTGGAATTAGTACTTTGATGTTGGATTATTAATTTATACCTTTTGAATTTAAGCTAGAATAATAGGTACCTAGTAAAAAATTATATAAAGCTATCTCGTCACAAAAACAAGGAGTAAGGTACAATGGGAGAAGTAGAAGGTAGGGTAGATCCAAATCAATTTTGATGGTGCCTCAAAGGGTAATATGGGACCATCTTGAGTTGCATGTTTGGTTAAGGACCTAGAAAGAAATATCTCAGCCATTAAGACAAAAAAGTTATCATTTGGAATGAACAATGATGCAGAAGCACAGGTGGCACTATTGGCAGTCAACTTGGCTTTGAAAATTAAAGCAAAGAATGTACATCTAGAAGGAAATTCATAGGTTATTGTTAATGTGATTTCAAATGGATGGGCCCATTTGTGGCACTCAGATAAGATTATTTATCTCATTTAGAAAAAAACTCAAAAGCTTCATACATTTTAAAATCGCCCACATCTTTTGTGAAGGAAATAAACTGGCAGATTATCTTTCCAAATTGGCTACCCCATTCGCAGATAGATTTGGAACAAATTTGGTGGAAAATTTGGCACCGAAAATGTTGATTGTGTAATGATGACTACCTTTGATAAGATACGTGGATTGATGGGTGGATGATGTAAAGAACTAGCATTTCACCCAGACTGGGTGTGTGAATGGTAAAGAATGATGATGCATTTATGAAGGTGGTAGAACAACCTTTTTTTTAATTCCTTCTATCTTTTTGGGCATTCATTAGGAATTTTTTATGCCAATATCTAGTGAGATTTTGAAGGATTGCAATAGGTACAAGGGTGAGATGGAGCCAAACTTTCTCTTCAAGTCAAATAAATAGTAGATGTCATTCTGGGGTCAAATCACTTGATGCAGGAGCATCTTGGGTGTAAGAGCAATCTTGCATCACCCAAAAATATTTTTGGTTTCTTTTCAATAAGGGTTATCTTGTGTGGAGCTTCTATTTATGGAAACTTACTATTTTTAGTAAGTTGGTCATACGAGCTCGGAATGTTTTGATTTCACAGGTGGAGGTTCATCTTAGTCATATCAGCCTACCAGTTGAATTTCATTGCCATATCATTTGTATCAATGAAGTTATTGAGGTTTTTGGGTATGAAATCTTTGAGCTCAATTTTGAAGGCCTTAGAGGCTCAGGATTGTGATCGACCCCTGACTGACTTGAGCTTCCACGAGTTAGACACTGTAGATCAGGTCCTACCATTTCTGAAAAGTGGTTGTAATAGACAAATGGAGCTACGGTTAAAAAGTTATGGCCTCCAGAAGTTGGGCTACCTAAAAACATAATTTGTAATTATTTTGAGCCGACCCTAATGTAATAATTGTGAAAAATAAAATAATTCTAAGGGTAGTCAGCTTTAAGGGCTAAATTTTTGGAACCTTCTCGAGCAGTGGAAAATTGCCTATGTAAGGAAGGCCCATAGTGTTTTCTAGGACTGTTCTGGGTAGTTCGAGGCTCTGTCCTATAGAATATTGTAAAGAAAATGTACATGTGGCTTTGCATATTATAATTCTAAAATTTGTAATTCCACACTTGTGGAGATAATAAGAAGCCCATTTTCTATTATTGCAAATTGTTGTTGTTTCTCTTTTTCTATTATGTGTTTGTGGTATTAAGGGGAGCACTCTTCATCAAGTAGTATCAGAGCAGGAGTTCCTAAGTGTGTAGACTAATCGACAACTATGAGGTAGTTTGCACTAGGACCGTGGTTTAGGGTTTTAATTACAAGCACAAAAATACCTCCACGAAGGGAACATGGAGGAAGAGCTAGTGGTATGTCACCTGAGGTTAGAGCCCTCCAGAGACAAGTGTGAGCATTGCAGGAAGAGATTCGCAGAGGCATGAATCTTGTCGTAAGAGAGGAAAGTGAGGATGAAGCTGAAGAAGAAGGAAATTTTGATCAGGAAGGAGAAGGATAAATTTTGAACCAAGAGGAAGAAAAACTTTTTCGGGCCATTTCCAAGATTGGGAAAAAACCTAAGATTAAGGTTCCCACATTTTTAGGAAACCTTAACCCAGAAGAGTTGATCGACTGGATCAATGAATTAGAGGAATATTTTGAGTACAAAGAATCAAGGATCCTGATCAGGTCAAGTTTGTGAAGGCCAGACTGAAGGGTCATGCAAAGATTTGGTGGTAGGAGATTCAGTTGGAGTGAAATAGAAGAGGAAAAGAGAAAATCACAAGATAGGATCGGATGGTACATAAATTGAAGTGACAGTTCATTCTTATTGATTATGAGCTTGATCTACTAAAGAAAATGCAAGGTTTGAAGCAAGCAGGGAGATCTATTCAAGATTATACATAGGAGTTCTATCGAATCCTCATCAAAACAGGCCATGCAGAAGTTGATAAAGAGAAAGTTGCCTATTACCTTAATGGGTTAAGGCCAAGCATTTAGGAGGAGTTGAATTTGGTTCAAATGAACAATATTAAAGAGGTATACCATTTTTCCCTAAAGGTAGAGGAAAATTTGAACAAGAAGTTTGAGAGTAGGCAAACCAGCAAAGGTCGTGGTGGAAGATCTATTGGATAGTCTTATGGAAGCTAAAATCAAGATTAGAAAAAGAAGGATGAGGTGAGTAGTAGTCAAAATCAGAGAGGAAACAATTTCAATCATTTCTATGATCAGAATAATAGAGATCAGAGAGGAAGGGGAAGAGGACAAGGATCAAGAAAAGGAGGCTTCCATGGAACATGTTTTCACTGTGGAGAAGAAGGTCATAGCCTAGTATATGAATGTCCTCAACACCAAGAAAGGACAGATAGGAGAACTGAAGGTGAGGCTAGAGTTGCACATGTGGATGAAGATTCCAAATCATCACATTTTGAAGATGTTGAAAGAGGAGAAACACTAATTAATAGAAGAGTCTTGTTGAGTGGTGAGAATGAACCTGAACAAAGGAGTTTGTTATGCACTAGATGAAAGTGTGAGGATAAGTGTTGTGATGTGATTATTGATAGTGGAAGCACTGAAATTTTGGTGTCAGAAGATATGGTCATAAAGTTAAAGCTTAAGAGGCAAAAACACCCACATCATACCGGATTGCCTAGGTGTAGGATGACCACAAGGTCATGGTCAATGAACAGTGCCTATTGAAGTTCAAGAATGGTGGATACCATGATGAGGTAGTATGTGATATCATATCTATGGATGCATGTCATATGTTGTTGGGTAGGTCATGGCAGTTTGACAGGCATTTTGTGCATGATGGTCATGCGAATACCTATTCCCTAACAAAGGATGGAGTGTGGCATAAGCTAAAACCATTGAAGGAAATAGAAGAAAAGGTATGTGGTAATTCAAGAATAAGTTTTGTTGATGCAAGAAAGTTCCTAGAGGGTATGAGGCATGAGCATATGTGTTTTTTTTTAATTCCAAAAGCTGGTAAAGAGGAAGTAGAAGATGTATTTGTAGAAGTTGTAGATTTGTTGAATGAGTTTTAGGATATTGTATATGATAATGTACCTAATTGATTACCACCAGTAAGGAAGATCAGTCATCATATTGATTTGATTCCAGAAGCTAGTTTTCCAAATAAGGCAACACACAGAATGACACTTTAAAAAGTGGAGAATTGAACAGACAAGTATAAGAGTTATTGCAGAAGGGGTTGATTCATGAGAGCTTGAGTCCATGTGTTGTACCAATAGTATTAGAACCAAAGAAGAATGGAGAATAGAGGATGTGTACAGCTTCTAGGGCTATCAACAAGATCACAATCAACTATAAATTTTCATTCCTACAGATGGATGATATTATGGACTGATTGAGTGGAGCTATGTATTTCTCAAAGATAGATCTAAAGAGTGGATATCATCATACTCAGATCAGAGAAGGAGATGAATGGAAGACTGCTTTCAAGACAAAGGAAGGATTATATGAGTGGTTAGTCATACCTTTTGAGCTAACCAATGCACCAAGCACTTTCATGTGGCTCATGAATGAGGTTCTAAAAGAATTTTTGGGTAAGTTTTTCATTGTTTACCTAGATGATATTTTGATCTTTAGTAAGATATTGGAGGAGCATATGATACATACTTGTATGATGTTTGAGAAGCTAGGAGAAGATAAATTATTGATTAATTTAAAGAAGTGCAATTTTGTGAAGAAGGAGTTAGTGTATCTAGGATTTGTAGTTTCAGCACAAGGTCTAAAAATGGACCCAGAGAAAGTGAAGGCTATCCTCAAATGGCCTACTCCAAGGAGTGTTGTTGAGGTAAGATCTTTTCATGGTTTGGATAGCTTTTATAGAAATTTTATCAGAATTTTTAGCACTATTTGTGGACCCTCGACTGAAACAATGAGAGGAGATAGGAAAGAGTTTAAGTGGACTACTAAGGTAGATAAGAGTTTTAAGCTGTTGAAACAAAAAGTTACAGAACAACCTCTTTTAGCACTTTTAGATTTTAATAAGGTGTTTCAAGTAGATTGTGATGCTAATGGTACTACAATAGGAGTTGTTTTGAGCCAAGAAGCTAAAACTATTGCTTATTTCAGTGAGAAGTTAAATGGTGCCAAGAGAAAATATTTTGTTTATGACCAATAATTTTATGCTATAGTTCGGGCATTGAAAAAGTGGAGACACTATTTGCTTCCTAAGGATTTTCTTCTATATACTGAACATCAAGCTTTGTAATATTTGAATAGTCGAGGAAAGTTTAATTATAGGCATTTGAAATGGGTTGAATTTTTGTAGAGTTACACATTTGTTTTGAAACACAGGAGTGGAAAGTCTAACAAGGTTGCAGATTGAGGTGCCTAGGTTCAAGGAACTAAAGATTTTTTATCGAGAAGATCCTAATTTTGGTGAAGCTTGGAAAGCTTGTACAGAGCCTATTACTCTAGATAGAATGAAGTGGTTGGATTTCATCATCTAGGATGGTATGCTATTCAGAGGGAGTCAGTTGTGCATTCCATGAAGTTCTATGAGGTAGAATCTCATCAAGGAGAAGCATAGTGGAGGATTGGCTGGACATTTTGGTCGTGATAAAACCCTTGCTTTGGTTAGTGAGAATTATTATTGGCCATAATTGTAGCAAGATGTCAAGAAGTTTGTACAGAGTTGTAGAGTATGTCAAATGGAAAAAGGAGTAAAGTAGAATGTAGGATTCTATCAACCATTACTTGTACCAGAAAAGCCTTGGGAGGATATCAGTATGGATTTTGTTCTTGGTTTTCCAAGGACTTAGCAAGGACATGATTCAATTTTTGTGGTATTTGATAGATTTATGAACATGACACATTTTATTCCCTATAAGAAGACTAATGGTGTTGTTCATGTAGCAAAAAAAAATTTTAAAGAAGTGGTGAGACTACATGGTTTGCCAAAAAGCATAGTTTGAGATCGAGACACTAACTTTGTTGGATATTTATGGTGTACATTATGGAAGAAGTTAAAGATGGATTTGAAGTTTAGTTCATCACATCATCCATAGACTGATGGATAGATAGAGGCGGTGAATAGGAGTTTGGGGAATTTTTTTAGATGTTTAGTTGGAGATAAACCAACAGGATGGGATTTGATTTTACCACAGGTGGAATTTGCATACAATAATTTTATCAATAGGAGCACTTGTACATCACCATTCCAGATTGTATATGAAAGTAGTCCTAAAAATATGTCTGAGTTGAGAAAGATAGACAAAGGAGAGCTAAGTAGTGTTGAAGCTTAGGATTTTACAGAACATTTGAAGAGCATCTATGAGGAGGTGAGATAGCACATTACCAAGATGAATGTGCAGTATAAGGCTAAGGTAGATTAGAAAAGGAGGCATAAAGAATTTTAGGTTGTGGATGAAGTCATGGTTCATTTGCGAAAGGAGCAATTTCTAGTAGGTACATATAACAAGTTGAAAATGAAGAAGTTTGGGCCATGTAAGATACTGATGAAGCATGATTAAGGAAATGCCTATGAGGTAGAATTGCCTACTGAGCTAAATATTTCACTAGTATTTAACATTTCAAATATGACAGAGTATCATGAAAGGAGTGTTGAATATGATATCACAAAAGCACAATGGATTATTCTAGCAACTACTTCAACTATCAAGGAGATTGAGGATATACTAGATAGTTGTGTTGGAAGAAGCACACGGAACAAGACATATGAAGAATATCTAGTCAGATAGAAAGGATGACCTATTGAAGGTTTATCATGGCTAACAAGGGAGGAGGTTAACCATCTTGGTTTTCCTATGCACACCTAAGACGTGACAAGGTCACTTCTCAAATTACCTTGGGTGTCTAATGCAGGAGCATCTTGGGTGTAAGAGCAATCTTGCATCACCCAAAAATATTTCTAGTTTCTTTTCAATAAGGGCTATCTTGTGTGGAGCTACTATTTATGGAAACTTACTATTTTTAGTAAGTTGGTCATATGAGCTTAGAATGTTCTGATTTCACATGTGGAGGTTCATTTTAGTCATATCAGCCTACCAGTTGTGTTTCATTTCCATATCATATGTATCAGTGAAGTTATTGAGGTTTTTGTTAGGAATAGTCCCAAGAGATAACTGAGAGGGGGGGGTGAAACAGTTATCTACAAGATTCAATTATTTATCCAAATTAGTACATAGAACATTAATCATATACACAACAAGATAACACTTAACAAAACACCAGAATTTTAGTTACGAGGAAACCCAAAATAGGTAAAAACCTCAATGGGAATTAGCACCCACTATAAACTGCACTAGAGTATAATGATCCTTGTTAGAAGATCTTACAACCTTTTTAGGAGTTGATCTTTACAATACATGAAGTATAATGACCTAGTCAAAGGTCAGACCCTGTTAGGAGTCTTTTATAAATAGCCCTGTTAAAGGTGAGGACACACTGTCTGGGAGCACACTGTTCAAATGGTGAAGGCTACAACCTTCTACACAACAGATACATACTATATCTGGATCTTGGTGAACTATGAATTATACCTATTGTCTTGATTAGTTCCAATGAATAGCATACACTCTCTACTTCTTCACATAAATCTTCAACTGATGATTGATATAGCTTTACTGGCCCAATACTTATGCACCTTCTTTCTCTGCTTCCATAATCCTTACTTAGCGATCACAACTAACCGGCTATAAGTAGCCTTGTCCAAAATATATAATCAAGTTATCCTATTAGAACCTTCTTGAAATCATATTAATGAAACAATACAACTCTTCAACAAGATCTCCAATGGCTATACTAAGCACGCAACACAAATAGGACTGTGCAACCCAATATAAGTAGATTCATCACTTCACACTATCGGCTCCACCAAATTAACTCAAAATTTACTCTCAAGCTGAAATATGTTATGCCCTCTTAACCAAACAACCTTACCTCATAACCAAACATGCATACCATAATGATAGGCGCAACTACTAAAACAATATAAACATTGTCAGCTCCACCAAATAATCTCTTGAAACTGTAACTGGAAAATAGAAACATCATAACTCAACTTCAACTGCACAACTAACTTTGCGTCTATGAACATAGCTTCATGATTATGTCTACAACACAAAAATAAATGTGCAAGGCTCCATCATAACCATACTATGAATTACATACAAAACTCTACTTGCAACACTATCAGGAACACTGTTGTTACAAACAACTGCACAATTGTTTGCACTCAAAATCAACCTTTGTGTCTATGATATCATGTTGATAACATAACCATACAACATATGCTCAAGGCTCTCTGCATATAACTATAATACCCACTTATTATCATATGTTGTCATCAATGACAAACATATAGTCAACACTGGCTTACTGGTAAATCTCCAACAATCTCCCCCTTTGGCATTGATGACAACATATGAAATGAAAAACACCACCAATCCAAAATTACAACAATATCTCTATCTCCTCAACAACCTACTCCCCCATAAATGATTTCTCCATCTACTATTGAATGCTCTGAATATCAACTGCTATATCTTCTTACTATATACTCCCTCTTTCTAGAATAAATCAACTATTTTTTTTTTCATGACTATATACTCCCCCTTTGATATCAATGGCAATGGGTGCCAAAAACAAATAAGTATAGGTACTACTCCTGAAGTAGAGTATTCCACCATTCATCAGTCATTGAGGACTGATGTACTACTGCAAACTCCAATCAGAAATAGGGAAGGGAATTACTCCAAGCTTCTCCCTGAGATACTCAAATGTATCCTTTAGCAATGGCTTTTTGAATATGTCTGCTAACTGCTCTTTAGTACTCACATAATCTAGCTTTACTTCTTTCTCTACAACTTTCTCTCTTAGAAAATGATATTTTATCTCAATGTGTTTTGTCTTTGCATGCATCACGGGGTTCTTTGACATATTGATAGTGCTAGTGTTGTCACAATTAATAACAATAGGATAATCAATCTGGATTCAAAAAACCTTTATCATTTTATTGATCCAAACAATTGTAGAACATTTTAATGTTGCTGCTACATACTTTACTTCTATTGTTGACTAAGAAATACAATTCTACTTCTTGCTTGTCCAAGTAACTAGTCTATCTCCAAGAAATACTGCTCCTCCTAAGGTGCTCTTTCTGTCATCAATGCAACCTGCCCAATCTGCATCTGTATACACATGAAGTTCTACATTCTTTGAGTTAGGATACCATAAACCATAGTCTATAGTTCCTTTTAAATATTTGAATATCCTCTTTGCTACCATTAGATGACTTTGTTTAGGTTCAGCTACAAATCTTCCAACAATACCAACTACATTAGAAATATCGAATCTAGACTAAGTAAGATATATGAGTTTACCAATCATAGACTTATATAGAATCTTTTCAATTGTTGTAGAATCATTATATTTTGAAAGCTTTCTTCTTGTTATCATAGGGGTTCTTACTAGCTTGCAATCATCCATCTTGAACTTCTTCAATATCTCTTTCACATACTTAGACTGATTAATGAATATACCTTTGTCTGTCTTCTTCACATTCAATCCTAAAAAGTACTTGATAAGGTCCAATCATGCTCATTTCAAACTCGCTCCACATCTCTTTAGAAAAATCTATACTAAGCTTGTCATTGCCACCAAAAATAATGTCATCAACAAAAGTAGCAACTAGTAATAATCCTTCAGGTGTCTCTCTTATGAATAAGTTATAATCTATTGCTCCTTTCTTGAATCCAACCTTTGTCAAGTAACCATCCAGTCTTTCATACCATGCTCTAGGGGATTGATTTAGTCCATAGAGGGCTTTCTTTAGTCTGCAAACCATGTCAGGTTTGTTTGATAAACTAAATCCTTCAGGCTTCTCTATGTAGACTTCTACCTTCAATTCTCCATTCAGGAATGTTGACTTGACATCCATCTGATATACCTTAAAGTCTTTGTATGTTGCATAGGCTAGAAATAAATTTATAGCTTCCAATCTTATTACACGGGCAAATGTATCAAAGTAATCAATTCCTTCTCTCTATGTATATCCTTTACATACTAGTCTTGCTTTGTTTCTTACCACTATAACATCTTCATTCATCTTGTTTCTGAATATCCACTTGGTTCCAATCACATTTTTGTCACTAGGTCAGGGGACCAATTCCCATGTATCTTTCTTAACTATCTGATCTAACTCTTCTTTCATTGCTCCATGCCAATCTAAATCATTACATGCATCTTCAACACTTAAAGGTTCAATTTGTGAAAGTAAACATACCACTTCATCAACTATTGAACTTTTTGCTCTTGATCTTGTCATGACTTTTATGTTCTGATCTCCAATGATATCTTCTTTTGAATGGTATCTAGATGTAAATTTTGGAGCATTGGGTGTGACTCTCCCATCTTTCTTATGTGATTCTTCTTCACTTAGTTCAGGTTCACTGATTAATACATCAATGTTGTCAAACATTTCTTCAACATCTGCTTCTCTACTGATAGGTCTAGGTTCTTCTTCGATCATAGGTGCATAATCATAGAATCTCTCTTGAATCATAAACTTTTTATAAATCTTTACATGTGCACTTTCAATGATCTTCTTCAATCTTAAGTTAAAACATCTATAAGCTTTTCTTTTAGTAGAGTAACCAAGAAAAATACCTTCATTGCTTCTTGCATCAAACTTGCCAATAGCTTCATCTCTCTTGATGTAGCACTTGCTTCCAATGATTTTGAAGTATTTTACTATAGGTACATTCCCAAACCATAGCTCATAAGGTGTCTTGTATGTGCCCAGCCTTAATTGAATTCTATTGATAGTATAGACTATAGTATTGGCTACTTCTCTCCAATAGGTGTGTGCAACTTTTCCTTCAATCATGATAGTGCGCGCTATGTCAAGTATGATCCTATTTCTCCTTTTTGCAATTCCATTCTGCTGAGGGGTTCTAGGTGCACTTAGCTATCTTTTTATCCCATGTTCTTCATAATACTCATAAAATTTGTCAGAAGTGAATTCTCCTCCTCTATCTGATCTTAGACATTTTATCTTTAATCCGGACTCATTTTCAACTTTATCTTTGGATATTTTGAACTTCTCAAATTCTTCAAATTTATCTCTTAAGAATGCAACCCACATCATTCTAGAATAATTATCAACAAACAAAATAAAGTACCTTTCACCATAGTATGATCTTGTTTGAGTTGGTCCATATAGGTCTGTATGCACTAGATCCAATTTTTTCTCTACTAAATTCTTCTTGCTTCTAAATGAGATCTTTAAATGCTTTCCCATCACACATTCCATGCACATTGTATCAACTGGTCTTGCAATACTAGGGAGGTCTTTTACTACCTTTACATTGCTTATCTTTACTATATTGTCAAAATTGATGTGACATAATCTTTTGTGCCATAACCAACTGTCATCTACTTTTGCAACAAAATAGTTTGCCTCTGAATTAAGCTAAAAAACATTACCTTTTGTCTTTGAACCTGATGCAATCATTAATCTTTCTTTGTTAGTAATGATGCACTTATTGTTTTTAAATTCCAACTGATATCCTTTGTCAAGTAACTGTCCAACACTCAATAAGTTATGTTGCAAACCATCAACATATAGAACATCATCAGTGTTATTATTTCCATCCAAAGTGATAGCTCCTCTACCTATGATAGATTTAGGAGTGTTGTCTCCAAATCTAACCATGTTGCCTTTGTACTTATCCAAATGTATAAATCTTTATTTGTCTTTTATCATGTGATGTGAACAACCATTGTCAATGATCCAGTTTGTCTTGATGTCTTCTTGTGAAATTAATGCTTGGTCTTCTACTTTCTTTTCATCTTCAATATCCATGTCATCAAACATTTTCTCTATATCTTCAATTGCAATAAATCCAATTTCATCTTCTACTGAATCTTCATATGTCACTACATCTTCAACATAGTAACATTCTTTTGTATACTTAGGCTTGAAATTAGTTTTGTACTTCTTGACTCTTGTAGGACACTTAGATGCAAAATGACCAATCTTGTTACATGAAAAGCATTTCAATGGTAACTAACCTTCATATTTTCCTTTTCCTTTTATTTCTTTCTTAGCAACCATAGCAATGAATTCTTCAAGTTATTTATCATCATCTTCATCATCAAAATTACCAGAATTATTCAAATATTTCTTACCATGGACTGAGGCTTTGAATGTTGTTTCACTTTTAGGCTTTGTCTTCAATCTTGATATCTCAAATGCTAAAATCTTGTTGATTAAGGTCTCTCTCTTGAAGTCTTTTGAAAACTACATAGTCTCATCTAGGATGCTTATCTTGCTCTCATAATCTGTTGTCAGAGTAGTCATCAATTTATCCATTACATCTTCCTTTGAAATCTCTCCACCATTGTTTCTGATTCCTACAACTGCTTCATTAATTCTTTGATTGTAGGCTCTGATGTTCTCTTCAAGTAGCATCTCCAAATTGTTATATCTTTTCTTCCATGTCTTTCTACGTGCTTATTGGCTTGGATATCTCCTTCAAACATGTCTTCTAGATACTTACATATTATGTAGGCTATATCTTCTTTCTTGATCTTTGAAAACTCACTGTTAGATAAGGCACTGATAAGGGCTTCTTTGGCAATTTCATTTTGAGTGAATATTTATTTTTGTTTAGTAGTTGCATCTTCTTTGGCAAGGTCTTTTAGAGAGGGAACATGAACATCTTGAGTAGCTGCTTCAAAAATATCAAAACCAACACACTACAAATGTTTTATCATTTTGTTCTTTGAGTCTAGATAATTCTCTCCATCAAACTTAGGACTTTCTTTTCTAAAGAATGCCATCTGATCAACCTCAAGCTATTGAACTTTATCTTCGATGCACTTGGCTCTGATACCAATTGTTAGGAATAGTCCCAAGAGATAACTGAGAGGGGGGGTGAATCAATTATCTACAAGATTAAATTCTTTATCCAAATTAGTACAAAAGAACATTAAGCATATATAAAACAAGATAACACTTAACACAACACCAGGATTTTGGTTACGGGGAAACCTAAAATAGGTAAAAACCCCGCTAGGAATTAGCACCCACTATAAACTACACTAGAGTATAATGATCCCTGTTAGGAGTTGATCTTTACAATACATGAAGTATAGTGACCTGGTCAAAGGTCGTACCTTGTTAGGAGTCTTTTATAAATAACCCTATTAAAGGTGAAGACACACTATCCGGGAGCACACTATTCAAATGGTGAAGGTTGCAACCTTCTACACAAAAGATACATACTACATCTGGGTCTTGGTGAACTATGAATTATACCTATTGTCTTGATTAGTTCCAATGAATAGCATACACTCTTTGCTTCTTCACATAAATCTTCAACTGATGATTGATATAGCTTTACTAGCCCAATACTTTCGCACCTTCTTGCTCTGCTTCCCTAATCCTTACTTAGTGATCATAACTGATCGGCTATAAGTAGCCTTCTCCAAAATATATAATCAAGTCAACCTATTAGAACCTTCTTGAAATCATATTAATGAAACAATACAACTCTTCAACAACATCTCCAATGGCTATACTAAGCATGCAACACAAATAGGACCGTGCAACCCAATATGAGTAGACACGTTGCTTCACACTATCGGCTCCACCAAATTAACTCAAAATTTACTCTCAAGCTGAAATAAATTATGTGCTCTTAACCAAACAACCTTAGCTCATAATCAAACACACATACCATAATGATAGGCGCAACTACTGAAACAATATAAAAACTGTCGGCTCCACCAAATAATCTCCTGAAACTGTAACTGGCAAATAGAAACATCATAACTCAACTTCAACTACACAACTAACTCTATGTCTATGAACATAGCTTCATGATTATTTCTAAAACACAAAAATAAATGCGCAAGGATCCATCATAACCATATTGTGAATTACATACAAAACTCTGCTTGCAATACTATCAGGAACACTATTGTTGCAAACAACTGCACAACTGTCTGCACTCAGAATCAACCTTTGTGTATATGATATCATGCTTATAACATAACCATACAACATATTCTCAAGGCTCTTTTCATATAACTACAACACACAATGCTTACCATATGTTGTCATCATTGAAAAACATATCGTCAACACTGGCTTACTGGAAAATCTCCAATAGTTTTTTGGTACAAAATATTTGAGCTCAATTTTGAAGGCCTTAGAGGCTCTAGATCATGATCAACCCCTGGCTGACTAGAGCTTGCACGAGTTAGGCACTGTAGATCAAGTCTTGTCATTTCAAAAAAGTGGTTATAATAGAAAAACGGAGCTACGATTAAAAATTTATGGCCTTCAGGAGTTGGGCTACCTGAAAACATAATTTGTAATTATTTTGAGCTGACCCTAATGTAATAATTGTGAAAAATAAAATAATTCTAAGGGTAGTCGGCCTTAAGGGCTAAATTTATGGAACCTTCTCGGGCGGTGGAAAATTGCCAATATAGGAAGGCCCATACTATTTTCTAGGGTAGTTCTGGGTAATGATTTGAGGCTTTGTCCTACAGAATATTGTAAATAAAATGACTATGTGGCTTTGCATATTATAATTCTGAAATTTGTAATTCCACACTTGTGGAGATAATAAGAAGTCAATTTTATGTTCTTGCAAATTTTTATTCTTTCGTTGTTTCTATTATGTGTTTGTTGTATTAAGGGGAGCACCCTTCATCATCACTGAGGAGAGATTAAAGATCATCTTCATAATTGATAATCCTTTCTTCCTAATGTTAGTCAAGGTACTGCTACAAATCAATTTCATCATGTCCAAATTTAAATATCACATGAACACCATGGTTTCCTACATGTTTTTTGTGTGGGGTTTCCTCCATGAACACTAAAAGTGTATGTTCTCGGTCATTTTTCACAAGTATGAACAAGAATATCTTCCAAGCAATCTACCTAGAGTCAAATTTGGCTTTTAAACATGTTTGGCTCTACAAGGAAGCTTACTACTTATCAGGATTTAATGAATACTTCTGTTCTAAATCATGTCAAGCTCTTTTTCCCACTTGTGGGCTTCCCACATGCACAAAAGCACAATTTAGCACAATCCAAAAGGACTACTAGAGGAAGTGAAGAAACTTGCACACAACCTAGTCACTCTCCTATTAAGGAAGAGTGTATTTTTTTTATAGTGGGTCAGATAGTACCATGGCTAAAGTGATTGTCTCCCACTTGGGTCATTCCCTCTCACTGTCCTTGTAAGGAAAATCTTGGGAGGTAGGCCCTTAAAGAATCTATATTATCTAGCATGTATAGAAAAGCAAGAAAATTGAACTTAGTCCAACAAGTTTGGGAATTTGGTTCACTTAGAAAGTGAAGAGAATATCCCTATTGTTGTTCTTTGTTCCAAACATTTCAATCAGATTTTATTCTTTTTCAACCTTTTAACAAGGAGATTCTTATAAACGAAATGTTTGGTTAATTCCTTCCTTCCTTTCTAACAAATTGAACTAACATGTTTGGCTTTTTTATCCACTTTGAAAAATGGAGAGCATATGCCTAATGCTTGTTCAATTTGACAAATAGTTAGGTTTTTCTATTAATCTAGATTCAATGAATAGCCACAATTTAAGCAAATGCAAGCTTGATTTGATCAATACCTCTTTTTGTAGCTAGCAAAAGGCTAGGCAATTTTATGAGGTTTTTGGCTTTTTATTTTGCTCACTCACCTAGTGGCGATCATTCCCACTCCCTCCTCCAATAGATTAGTCAACAAAGCCATACAAAATGAAGGAAACCAAAGGAACAATTGAAATTGCAAATTAAGTGTTTTTTGACAAGATTTTTCCAAGAAATTCCAACAACTTAATGTAAGAAAATTTAACTCAAAGTAGGGAATTTCATCTTGTATGCATCCAACACTTTAATGTAATGTTTGTAAAGATCTTCTTCAAATTTCAAACCATCCAAAATCACAATAGTATGAATCTCTTTTAAACATTTATTTTGGATTCTCACCTCTTTACTCTCTTGTGTGACTCTGCTTTCTGGTTTCTTGACTTTCTTGTGTTTGCTCATCTGCAGGAAAAACACAGACAAAGAATAAGAAAATAGAAATTAACAATCTGATAGAAAATTTAAGCACAAAACAGTAGGTGTCATTTATCAGCTAAAGCACATCAATTAAAAATTAGTAGGCGTGACTTTAAAATTCACAGGCATCACTTTCCAGTGACTCGGGCGATTTTTAAAGATCAGTAAGCGTGACACTTTAACTGACAGGTGTTAAAAGTATTGAAAATTGCGTATGATAAAGTATTTAAAGTGGCAAATAACAACTACTAAGCATCAATTAAAGAATACTAGGCATGACATATCATAGTAAATTGCATAGTAGAAGTCATCACAGGCAGAAAAGTTTAGCTGATAGGTGTTAGTTCTCAGATCACAAGTGTCGCTTTACACTTGCAAGTGTAACACTTTATCTCACAGGCATCAAAAGAATAAAAGACAAAAGAGAAAGAATCACTTAGGCGTTAGTCAACTACTGTCAAACATCAGCAAAATGCTCAGGAGCGTCATTGAATCTGTCGTAGGCATCACTTCTCCTTTTTTCTGCAAAATTCACATAAAAGTGAAGACAAAAACACACAAAACTTGATAAAAATGATAAAGATGAGGCTCAAGGCCCCACAGTGGGCGCCATTTGTGTTTGTATGTTTAACACCTTCATGAAATTAGGATAATCAACTACAATTCTATGAAAATACAATGCAAATTTAAGTTAAGAATTGAAATTAACATCCATGACATCTCATGGTTCTCTATCCAAGCTTGGTAAGTAGAGCTCTCAGCTTATTCTCTACTAGTGACAATCCTAGAATGAGAAAAATGATAGTACACTACTTAATCTAGCTCTCAAACTCTCAAACTCTCAAATGTGATACAAAGACTAACTCAAATGCTCTTAATTGCTCTTAATTTCTCATAAATTGCCTATAATGATGATGCTTTGCAAATGAATTCTCTAGTATATTATTGCTCTCAAAATGACTCTTATTTATAGTAAAATCCCAAGGGTAGGGGGTAGAGTTATTTAATCATGATTTAGCCTTGGTTGAGTCAAAAACTTTGCAATGTTTTTAAATGGGGGGACAATTTAAATGTTTGTCTCAAAGGTTTGGACAAAAAGACAAATTTGAGTGGATGAGATTCAAAGTTGAAATGTGTGATTGAGATTCAACTATTTTAGAGTGATACATGTGCTTTTGTTCCTCAATTCTCATTGGTTGCTCAAATGTTGTTGAAAGATATTAGGATTAATTAAATTCCATTTATTAATTAAATTAGCCATGTAAGGGAATAGGTTCAATTTTATTTTTGATTTAAAACTATACAATTAATTGATTAAAATCAATTATATAATGTTTTTGACCCCTTTAAGCTTGTATTTAATTATTTAATGTCATCATTTGATTTTTCCTTTGATTTTATGATTTTTTCCAATTTTGATTAATAAATGTCCATTTAAAAATTGCTTTGATCCATTTTTTTTATGAGAATTAGAGCATTTTGTTTAAGATTTTGTGATTTGATTGATTTTTAAGCACTTGCCTAGTTTTTGATGTCTACATTACCTTTAACTGATTATAAATTTGCCACCTACAATAACTCTTACTGCAACATAAATTCCATTAGTTGTTTATCACATGATACCAAATGACTTAATTTATTGTGCTTTGTGTAAGGTTTTTCTAAAGGTATCTGAGCTTAATATATTTTTCTATTTCTTCTCAATTCTCGTGTAATTTTACATCTTTATGATAATATTCCCTTAGTCTTCCAGATTCATACACTACTAAGAGCACTCCAAATAAAATGCTACCATATTAGCTTTCACTTTATTTTATCCCCTATTATCACATTTCTTCATTAATCTTTGCTTTCTTTACTAAGTATTTTTAATGAATTCAGTGACATCACACTATACTACCCGTGAGCTTATGAACTTATCGTGATTTATAAAGAAATTTTTCATAGAACCCATTTGTGTGTCTCTTTTTTTAATCCTCCTTCTATATTGTCATAATGCTTGATTTATATTTTTATTGTCATTCTGGGTATCTTACCCCTGTTTATTGTGATTTTCTTTAACACAATGTAGCTCTTGTGATAGATTATACAATTGTTAATCACCTTACCTATAATCATAAATCTTATTGGTAGTAGATTGGCTTTTAGGAAAAAACACTTGAATTAGCAAATATTTAGCTTTCTATGCTAAATGTTCATTCTTCTCAATTTTATTGCAACCATTCCCCTTACGCTATTCTTTTTGCTACAACAATTGTTCTACTTATAACTATCGTGGAGAAATTTTCATGAGAAGATCATTTTTTGGATGGAATGACCACATATCATCCTCTATTTCACTCAGCTAGGGCTCCATTATTAGATGTCACCAAAGTAGGGACTCATTTTCCTTCGGTATTGCCTCCATATTTAATGTCTACAATTATTGTAAATAGGAGGTTTGTGCATTGTATTGAGAAACCATTAAAGTTGGATTTTAATGCATTATTAACAAAGGATTTGAGTGAGAATTAGGAATTTCTTTTCTGAGAATTAATTAATTGGAAAGTTTCACTACTATATTTGGGGCCAAATTTTGACAGAAAATTCTGACGGATAAATTTGTTTTATGAATTTGGTGTTTTTTTTTTGTAATAGGCCCCAATGGTGTCGGTATTCTGATGGGTTTTAAATAGACCATCAAAATTCTGACAATTTCGAGGTATAGGTGAAAAAAAAAGTGAAACGGCCAAATCATTTTTATTTCGATTGCATAGAAAAGGAGCTGGAGAAAATGAGCGAGTCAAAGCTGAGTGCGAGAGAAGGTATATGATTTCTTCATCTTTGATTGGTATCTTTGATGAGCAATGTCTTTTGAGCCTTTGGCATCATATTTGACCACAAATTTTACTGGTGTTGTGCCCTAGCCCGTGCTTTATCTCTATTATTTGATGTTATTGGTGCTTGTGCTCAAGGATATTGATTCACTATTTTGAAATGTTTGGATTCATGTTTGTTGATATTATTGGCACGTTTAATGATGTCATTGTATATTTCTGAGATGCTCACTAAAATGACCGCATTCTATTGGTGTCATGCCCTAGCCCATGCTTTAACTCCATTATTTGATGTTATTGGTGCTTGTGCTCAAGGATATTAATTTTTTTGAAATGTTGACTATGGTTATCAAATGGACAGCCCATGAACTTCTAGCTAGGTGCCATTTGTATTGATAGCTTAGGGCATCAAATGTATTATATCATTGATAGTTGAGACTTTGTTAAAAGGAAATAGGACAAAGAATGATTTTGATTTACTTTCTCTATTTTGATCCCTAAGTGGCTTACAACCCTAGAGAAGTATATGCAGATTTACAGATGCAGTTGCAGGATACATAGCAACCAATAATTCACATGAAATCCATGCATCCAATTTGAATAGCAATTAATACAAATAAATAGGGTCATCCAATGGCCCAATCATCCAGACCTTGACTATCCCCTCAACCAGTGACCCTTCAAAATTGGGTTATCATGCAATAAGTGAGTGATCCTTCATTCTCCTGGTCTGACCTGCATCCAAACATATTGGAAATACACAATACAATGATAACAAGTCTTTCACAATCCCCCTTCCCTCAAGGAAAACTATCAACCATCCCTTCCACATAGCATTTCACTGTTGTATGAGTGGATTGTGCAAGAACAGTTAACATTAAACAAGGAGAAAACTCTTCAACACATCTTGGAAACTATTGAATTCAATAATAAATGAAACCTAACACCAACACTATTCCTTCCATTCACTTCTACTAAGAATAAAGCATTTAATTCATTCAACATTACATATAATCATTAGACAGTTACATTTCCTGACTATGTACAGGAACAGTCATGACCAAAATGATCAAAAGTACTTTCACCCTTGCACAAGCTATTCCAAACTTCAAGTAAAATGAGCAATATTCTATATCAAATCATTCATATTCACAGTAACCATTCAAAGGATCATTTTGTCAATGAGCCCTCTGACTGTACCCCTGTGACAAAGACTGGCAATATACATGAAATTTACATTTTTTATTATTAAAAGTGGTTTACATAATTTCATATGATCTTTGATCGATCATTAACCTTGTCTCCATTCCTCTAGCATACACAAGGAAAAGAAAAGAGATAACATGAGAAAATCCTAAGCAGCCCTTGCAAAAATGGAGGATGTCAAGTTAGCTCCACACTAGGCTACATATGCATTAACTAATCCTTGGGAGAGAACCCTATAAAAAGAACTTTAAAGTTTAAACACGAAGATAAATCATGAGGAACTAGTCTATGTAATTCACTTACAGGGAAGATGTAGGGCATTAAACACAAAGGTATGCCTTAAGAATCTAACATATCCAATTCACTTCCAAGGTAGATTCTTCTAGACCAAATAGAAGGAATAGGAAAGCTTAGCCTACTACCATGTCTGAGGTGGATATAATCCCAAGAATCTATAGCCAATGAAAATTTTGTAGACAAAAATGGGTGAAATCTTGGAAGAAAACCATCAAGACAAACTAAAATCTACCAACTGGTTGAAAACAATGTAGTTTTAGACACCGGAGTTTCTCAACTCAAAGCCAGTCACTAAGGCCCTTTAAGTTACCAAAATCCTTGTGTTGAAGAATTTTTTGGATTATATGAGGTATAGGCATACATAATAAACACTTAATGTTCAAAGACAAATTTCAAGTTAGCAACATTCATCTAAGTTTCATGCAAGGAAAACCAAGAAACTAAGTAATAACTAATCTACCCTTAATTTGTTTAACAATGCACCATATTAGATAAAGTAGGTTCTATCACACATGGCATGACCTCTCTTCAAACTCACAATACATTGCATGTGTATTACAAAACTCATGAGATTCTAAAGAAGGCATCACTCTTAATCAGCCAAATCTTCTTTGTACCACATAAAATTCAACTTTTCTCTAATGTTGTAGTTGCAAGTAATGAATTTTAAATTTTATTTTCTTATATTCAATTAAAGGCACTCAAAATTAATGAAATTCTCATTTGTAATTTTCATGAGCTACGAAGAGGGCACCGTGCACGAAGAGGGAAGAGGGCACAGGACTTTTGCTTGTGAGTTATGATAATTGTTGTAAACATGCCTTTGGTTCAATTTTGTAATTTTTTTTTGTGTTTAATGCATTTAAAATAAAGGTCTATTTATGTAGACTGTTAGCATGAAGGAAGATTTGACCTAGCCAAATAAAGGTCTAATTCTGTAGAATATTGGTTAGACAAATCTTCATTGTCTTCTGATTGTCTTCTTTATATACTATATTAATTGGCTGACAAATAAATAAGCATTTAGACAATCAGAAGACAATGAAGATAATTTTAAATGCATTTAACACAAAAAAAAATACAAAACTGAATCAATGGCATGTTTACAACAAATAAATAGAAAGATAATAATATGCTGAAAATTGTATTATGTTTAATACACGCCAAAGGACCAGTCCCAACAATTCTTAAATATACTTTATCTGATGTGATGAATTCTTAAACAATTAAGGTTTGAGTAGACATAGTTATCACACAATTTTTTGTGTGGTACAAGGAAGATTTCACTGATTAAGAGTGAGGTCTTCTTTAGAATCTCATGAGTTTTATACTACACATGCAATGTATTGTGAGTTTGAAGAGAGTTTGTGCCATGTGTCATTGTTAAGTAATGGGAAAGTTATGATGATTTAATTGTAGAACTACTGGTCCCTTGATATAGATATCCATCAAGGCATAAATAAAATTCAACTTTTCTTTAATGTTGTAGTTGCAAGTAATGAATTTTAAATTTTATTTTCTTATTCATAGAAGCTTGCAGTATAGTTTATTTTAATGTAGACAATTTAGATAGTGTATTTGCCTATAGTGTTCCTTAGTCTCTATTGAGGATGACAAGTACATGGTCGCTAAACTGGACTTGCATAGTGCAGTTAGATTAAAGGGGTGATTGTTTTGGTAGTGAAGATGAGAAGAAAAACACAATTCATTAGTTAAATGTTTGGTATATAAATTGGGTACTACTTTTGTAGGTAGTTTTAGCTCATTGTTTTGTAATGTAATTTTTCAATTTCATGTATTTTATCTCCTATTTATTAGGTGCATCAGATGAAGGTTGAATGTAAGAGTCTTATAATGTTGAGTTACCTTTGGATCTTGAGTTTTTGATACTCCTATGATGATCTTTCTCAACAAGTATTTTATTCTATTATCATTTTTTGAATAACATATTGGGGAAATACAAAAATGTGTACTTCTACAGGACAGTGAACACAAAATTGAAGCATCAAACAAGACTTGATCAAGTTGCAGGTGGAACGTGCACTCAAATAGTAAGTAATGTAGAATAACAAAATAAGTAATCTGTCGTGTCTATATTTTGTTATTTTCTAAGATTACATCCATTTTCTATATTCATAGAATGGTTGAAAATTGAAATTTACAATTCGATAAAAGTACTGACGAGTGTTGTTCCATGTACCCTCAATCAACAACTTGCCTCCATTTGTGGTCTCAAGTTGCCTCCATTTGTTGTTCCCTGCACCCTCAAAAAGTGTTAGATAGGCATATTTTTCATTTTAAGATCAAAGATAAAGGCCCCCTTTTTTATGTGCACACACACACAACATATACAACCTTCACCATGCAGATTTGCCTAAGCACTACTGGGACCTTACCCTGCAACAAATGTATTATTGTGAAAATTGTCACAAGTCCATTTGTTGCCAGGTCTAACTCCTAGTAGTGCTTGGTCAAATTTGATGCACTTATGATATATTTTGTGTATAATATATATGATATTTTATTTTGATTTACAAACTACTATATTATTTGAATATCTTTCTTTCTTGCCACAATAGAAAAGAGTTTGAGGTGGAAGACTACAATAACAGAAGTGTTTCAATTTGGTATACTATACTAAAACATCATTTCATAACTAAATTTTCAATTTCTATATATAATTAGGTTATAGATAATCTAAGTGAAGAAAGATCATGTCAGATAATCCAAGTGAAGAAGGTAATGGGGATACAATCAATAGATTGTGGTCTAACTTGAAAAGAAAAGGCAATGGAAAATTTTATTGTCCCTGCAATATTTGTAAGGGCTTAAACACAAGAAGATTGCTAATCAAAATAGCTAAGAGACATTGTAGGGATAATGATCACATTGAAGGGGGGTTTGATTATCATCAATTGGTAAGTTTTTCATTATATTTATTTAACAATTAATATATATATGAAATACACTTGATGATGAGATCATTATCATGGTTTATTTGTGTTCATCATTTTTATATAGTTCGACCTCTTCAGGGGAGTACGTGATATGGACCATGGGTGAATATGGAGAATATGGCTTTGGAAGTGGAGGATCACGGAGGTGCAAATATTGAAGCTGAAAATTATGATCCCATGGAAGATGACAATCATGCGCTAGATACCAAATTTGAAGATGATGGTACTAATACATTGATCCATGACACATTTGGTACTTGCACAACTGATGATGATGATCAGGATGATGTTGATGTCATCCATGATATACCTCTACTTGAGAAGGTAGCCACAACCTTTTACGAAGGCTCCCAAAAAACTCTTCTCTTTGTTGTGTTGTTGTTGTTGAACTTGAAGGTTATGAATGGTTTATCCAACATAACAATGTCACGTATGCTAAGGTATGTCATATATGTCATTATAGTAATTAAAGGGTGAAACATGTACCATAAATATTGTTAATATTAACAACTTATATTTTTTTCTATAGATTGAGAGGTGAGTTTTTGTTACCACCATCAAATATTCTCTCTCGTTTGTACCGAAAATTATGTGCCACTATGAAAGATATTGGAATAGAGTATCAAGCAATAGATGCTTGTCTCAATGATCATATTATTTATCATAAAAAACATGAATTTGCATCAGAATTCTTTGAATGTCATACGAGTAGATATCGAATAGATCAAATAACAAAAAATTTGCCTCACAAGGTTCTTCGTTGCATCCTCATTATACCATGTTTGCAAAGATTTTTCAAGTGTAGTAGCTTGGCACAATTTATGGATTACCATACACGCAATAGGATTCAAGATGACATTATTCCAATGCCTGTGGATAGTTCTTCATTTAAGGAGATAGAGGAAAAGTGGTTGCACTTTATCAAAGAACTTCAAAATCTCAATCTTTCAATGGCAGCAGATGGTGTCAATCCATTTGGAGAGCTAAGATTTGTTTACTTTGTTTGGCCTATTTTTGTCATCAACAATAACATTCCTCAATAGATGTCAATAAAGAGGGAGCACATTATGTTGGCAATGATTGTTCCAAGTATTTGATTATTTAATAGTTATCTGTATGTAATTATAAATTTTGCAGTAAAATGGTCACAATAATTATGTAATGTTGTTGTTCATTCAACTAGGTAAATACCAAGTTATATATATATATATATATATATATATATATATATATATATATATTGAGCCTCTTATCAACAAGTTGGTGGAGTTATGGAATGGTGTCACTATGTATGACATCTCTAGACCAATAGGACACAGACAATTTCAATTTCATGCAATGATTGTATGGACAATACATTATGCCCCAGGGATAACGCATTTTTCTAGTATGTTATGGTGAATTTAAGTTGCACGTGATAATTTTAAATATAAAAATTAACATATTTAATCTAATTGTATCATTATCTTGTAGGTCTTCAAACAAAGGAAAAATTTGCATGTCCAGTTTGTGGTCCAAAGATGAAATCTCGTCATTCAAAAAGTTTAGGAAAGCAGGTGTTTGATAAGCATAGACACTTTCTCGACAAAAATCATAACTATTGAATTACTAAAAAACATCTTTTCAATGGGAAATAAAAGACTACATCTAACCCAAGGAGAATGACACATCACCTATGGAAGTTGGAATATAATAGAATTAATCGTCAAGGTACTACCGTTCTACCTAATGGTTTATGTTTAGAATTTGTATATTTATATTGTGTTTTGTTTGCTGATTATGTGATTGATGATCATGAATGTTGTCAAGGAAATACTACTAAGCACCTTCCAAAGGGACTAAAAAGTTATCCCAAATAATTTAGTAGGTTGCCCTACTACGAGCAGCTACAAATTGTGCATTTTTTTGATACTATGCATATTGGAAAGAATGTAATAAAGACATTGTGGAAGATATTGGATGGAAGATGTGACAAAGAAAAAATTATCAAAATTTGTAGCGACATTCATGAATCCAATCATGCAATGAAAAATTTTATTGAATCAAATAGAAATGGAGAACGGATTAATATAAGTGCCCTTCCTTGATTATTAACAGAGTAGCAAAGTGATGCCATAAAAGAAGTCATACAAAAAATTTGACTTCCCATAGGATTTGTTGCAAACATAAGCAGTACCATATCAAATAAAAGTGATTTTGGGCCAGGGTTGAAAATGCATGATTGGCATACCTTCATCAAGGTAAGTCATGTTCTTTTGTATTTACAATATATTTGTAAATTGCATATACTTATCATTGTATTATGTGAGAAAAGAATGACATGATTATTTTTATAATTGTTGCAATATGTGCTACCCCTATCTCTCCTAGAGAACTTTGACAATAACATCAAACATGTGATATATAATCTTGGAAAATATATGAGGTAAGCAATGATATATGTTTAATTTGTTGTATATATTGTAAAGTCTCATGTTTATATATTTTTGTGTCTTGAATGTCTTATAGGTGGTTGTCATCTAAAGAAATTCATAAAAAAGATATAAAATATTGGAAGAGAAGAATTCTTCATTTAATGTGTGAAATGCAAAAGTGTCTACCTCTAACCTTTTTCAATGCACAAGAACACTACCTCATACACCAAGTTGAGGAGATTGAATTGTGTGGACCCATACACACTCGGTCAATGTGGATGGTTGAGAGGCACCTAAAATTTTTGAAAGCTTTGGTTCGGAAAAGAGCACGTCCTGAGGGTTCTATGGTGGAGGGATATATGATATACCAGACTATGGTGTACGTTACTAAATATCTTCCTAAGCTTGCAACAAAGATCTATATAGATCACATTTGGGATCTTGACACAATTAGAAAATTCAAAGGGGAGTACTTGGTGGGGAAAGGTAGAATGAGGAAAGTGAGAGGTAATAAATTATAACATGTTATTGTAATTTTTAAAATTATTGGTTGTAAGTCATCTATTTATTTTTTGTACAGCTGCTCTAGAGTGGGATGCAATACATTTGTATATTGCAAACAATCAAGATTGGATGACGGTATGGATTGAACGATGTCATTATTTAGGTCACACATTAACATGGGAAGTTGTGTCTTCATTGGTTAATGAAGCTCATCATAACGGAGATCCAAATGTTATGCAAAGGGAAATAGATTTAGTACATGGTTTAAGAGATTTCCAGGTACGTACAAATTTATTAATCACCCGTACGTTTATGAACTCCCGATGTAATAATTTATACATGTTTGACATATTTTTGTGGGTCAAACACCACAAGGCTATGTTTTGCAATGGTCATAAATTTTGCATCAAAAAGTTGGATGACACAAAGAAAACTTGTGATTCTAGGATAAGTGCAATCTTTCAGGTGACTAATATTTCATCTAGAAATGACTTACATCCTCGAGAGTCTAAAAATCGATACTATGGCATTTTGGATGATATACTTGAGTGTGACTTTAATTTCTTCATATTAGTTCTCTTCGTCGTCAGATGGTACAGGCTACAACTTAATCAAAATGATCCTGATAGAGCTATTATTGAACATGACAATGGATTTCCAATGATTAATACAAGGTGGTTTGAGCCAATTGGGGATGAGCCCTATGTTCTTCCAAGCCAATGTGAGCAGGTATTTTACTTAGAGCTTCCACATAAATCGGGTTGGTCATTTATTTTTAGACATGATCCAAGAGGAAGGCCGATGAGATATAATGTGATGGAAGAAGAAGATTGTGAACAATTAGAAGATGATGTAGATTATGATCACAAACAACAGTTAGTCGATGATGTTCCTGATGCAACTTTTCTTGAAGAAGAAGATGATGATGATGATGATGATGATGATGATGATGATGATGATGATGATGATGATGATGATGATGATGATGAAGATGATGACAATGACGCTGGTGGTGATGATGTCGATGACATCGATGATCATGGTGATGAGTTGGATGAAGAAGAAGATGAATGACATGAATGAAATGTACAATTACGTGATCACTGCTTAATCTATTTAATATTGATTTCTTGATAGAAATGTGCAGTTATGCGAGTAATGCTTAATCTAATTAATTCATGATGTATTTGTGTACTAGAAAAAGTACCTTCATAGGGTTAGTATTGTAATACCCCAAAAATGGGCTATAAGTTCATTAATATCCTGTATCTACATATCGAATGAAATCGACATCAAAGTCCTAACCTAAGGCACATCTAACATCATCAAATCTAATTGATTATCTTAAATTTTGCATCGGGGAATATTCTTAGTAATATTCCTAATTATCTTAATTATCTTTAATTTTATAATTATTTGGCAATAAATCACATTTATCCTAAAGTTTGATTAATTGAATATTTTCATATTTAATTAATTAGATTTAATATTTGCCACTTAATTATGTAATTAAATTTAATTATATCTATTATTAATTGTATTATTTAATTTTGACAATAAATCTAATATCATATGAATAATTGATTAAATTCTTATTTAATTAATTAAAGCAAGTTGTCATTATTTAATAATATAGTTTTTAATAAAAGTTTGATTAAATAATTGATTAACCCATAAATCAATTGTTTTATTTTTAAAAGCAGTTAAGTTGGAAATAAATCACTTTATTATTGAATTAATTCATAAATAAAACATGCACAATCATAAAAGCAGACAACTATCAATTATCAATTAAAGCTAAACTCTATTTTGAGTTAAAACTTAGCTTTTGCATGTTTTTGTGAGTTAATTATCTTTTATTTAAAAATAACTCAAAAATCAAGTTGAGTTATTTGAGTGATTTATGGCTTTTTCCCATGCACCTTCAAAGCCCTGGATTTCTATAAATTAAGGCTTTAGCTCTTCACAAATCATCTCATATTTTGCACAATCACACTGGAGAATTGGAATTGAAGAATCAAAGCTCTTGCGAATCGACATCTTTGTGAGATCAATCTTATTTTTGCATTCATATTTCATATCATTCTTAGATAGTTTCATATCAAGTTTTTCAATAGCATAGATTCATATCAAGTTTTTATCATTCTTATTGCATAGAAAAATCTAAAAAAATAGAATAATTGCATTCAATCTCATATCTAGATCAATTTCATTCAAATCCTTCATTTAGGTGTCGTCTAGGTCACTGATCTCGATAATAATCTAAGAACATTAATCTCGCACCTACTAGAAGGCAGTAAATCGCTTGGTTAGATAGCTTTCAATTTTGCACGATTTCAATTTTTGCTAACCTCTAATGTTTTACTGAGTGTTGTGTTTACAGATCAGGTATAATTTTCACACACACATTTCTGGCGCCCACCGTGGGGCCACCCACCTTTGCATGCTGGTTTTGATTTTTTTGGGAGCTAAAACCCCAAAGTTTCAAAGATTTAATTTTATCTCCCAAACGGCTTGGAATTTTGATCTGAAATTTTTTTTTTAGGTTGGTGACATGTCATGAAAGCTACAGTAAAAAATTTAGAATTTTCTGAGATGTTTTGAATTTTTAATAATTTTTTCTTGAAATTCTGGAAAAAATTAATATCTGACGCAAATCAGCATATTTTTCAAAAAAATTTATATTTTCGGAAATCTCTTTAAATTCTACAGGGGGTCCATTCTTTGTGTTTTAAATTTGGACATGATATCATAGCTCAAATAGTCAATTTACAAAAACTGGTCTGTATTGATAAAATGGGTCTCTAGGGCACAAATGAAGAGGTTTTTCTAAAATTTTTGCATTTTTGGAAAGCTCTTTGTTTTTTAGTAGGGGTCTTTATTCTGAATTTCTATTTTTGTGGCCAAAATCATATCAAAAAAATTAGATCTTGTTGACTAGGTCAAATGCAGCAAAAAAAATAAAGTTTTGTGATGGGTATGCACTTATTTTTTTTACATGGTTCAATGAATGATATGAGTTGTCATTTGGGTTGATTTCTGGTTATTATTACTGATAATAATTGATTTTTAGAGCTAACCCTATGGTTTTCATAAGTTGAATATATTTTGCATATCTTGTTTGCTTGTTTGCTTGTTGGAGAGTTCGTCACTTGCTTGCATGGAAAAGCTCAACAAAAATTACTAAAAATCAAGTAAAATCTACTAAGCACGTTGCAAGGATCCCAGGTATTCTCCTTCATCTAATAATATTTTGATTTGGGACTTAAAATAAATCTCTTATGTGTCAAGCTTGTGTGCATCTTTTCATGCTTTTGATCTATTTCTACACACTTGCATAATTGATACTAGGTTGTGAACCCTTAAGGATTCATTAAGTAGTCTTAGAATACTTGTGATTGATCTTGATTTCTATCTTGGGTTATTGGACTCACTAATCCGCCGGCCCCTCATTTCCACCCCGTGGTTGCAATCTCAGCGCCATAAAGGGGAGGGGTCAACAGGACAGAAGCGTTAAATGTTCCACTTGGCAACCCTTTTGTGCTTTTAGGAACTCCCTTGTTTTCTAAGTTGTGGACTCTTTTTTAGCTTGTGTGAGGTGTTAAGTGTTCCACCTTGTGGACTCATCTCATATTCGCTTTAAATGTTAAGTGTTCCTCTTTCTACTTTTTGGATGCTTTTGGTAGATTTGCTTTCGGAACATACATCTGTGCTCACATAGTAATTAGGCCCTATGAACACTATTTGTGATTCTTGAGAGATTGGATTCCTAGCGAAATCCTTCTTGACGATAGAATCTTTGTAGGTAGGGAGGATACTTAGTGCGTTTCACATTCAACTTAGTTAGTGAGTCTTCTCTTATTGATCGACACATTCTCTCTCCGGAGAGGTTGATAGATCACGTGGGGTTGATATCACAAGCTTTGGTGAATCAAAATTGGTTAGTGCGTCTTCTCTTATTGATTGATACATTCTCTCCCCGGAGAGGTTGATAGATCACGTGGAGTTGATATCACAGACCTTGGTGGAATAAAACTTTGTCTTAGCGTGTCGGATTAATCTGCTTGCTTTGTTTGGGTTAAAAGTGAAGAGGTGTCAAAACCTTGAATCTGGAGCCAAGTCCCCTTGTGGTATACTATTGTGAGTCATCTTTAGAGAGGGTTAACCGTAGCGGACAATCCCTTCACAGGGCAAACTGCATTGACGGAACCTCAAGCGGTAATAGCCATTTTCGCCATGGTAGTGACAGCCGCTATATAAATGTCCTTGTGGAAGAAATCTCCACGGGTATGGTTCATTGTTGGGTTGTCAGATCTCCCTAGCAGCTCTTGAAGATTAAGTTCTCGGACTGTGTCAAAACCCTGGTGCGCCGGGATTGGAGTTCACCCCTTTGAATCATAAAAGTTGCAGAGTCAAACCATTACTAAAAACCCTAGAGAGGCCACTTTTTCACTTTCAGGTATATGTGCGTTATTGCAAAACTTTTTCAGAACATACACAATTAGTACTCTCAGGGATTAGCACAATTTGGTCACTTGATTGTTCATGCGCAAGGTTGCTTTTGCCCTTGTTCATTGTTTTCAGACGTGCTTGGAATCACTTGCTTGCTGTTCTGCGTGCTTATTTATCTACTTGGCTATTAAAAATGATCAAATCTGGTATAACCTTCAAAATCTGGACAATACAATTTGCAAACAATCCAAAACTGAAGACCTTACATTTTGCAAAAATTGACGTAAAATCTTTTTTGGAGTCAAAAGTCATTTCAGGAAGTCAAAAGTCGTATGAGTTTTGTCAAGTGTCATTTCAGTATTACCCAACTGTCGTATGAGTTTAGCAACTATCATTTCATAGACTACCCAGTGTCGTACGAGTCTGTAGAGTGTCGTTTGGAAAAATTTGAGAGAGTTGTCAGAAATTGTCAAATTGCAAGATATCCAATGTTTCCAGCCTAGTTCCAGAATCTGTCAAAAATATCATTGTGTCAAGAATAGATCAGTAGCTATTGAGAATTAGTACACATGTCTCAAAGAATCAGTACACATGAGGAAGAAATTCTGATCGCCGCTATAATGAAACAGATACATGCTATGCAAGTCCAGCTTGACAAACTTGAGAAAGAGAAGGAATCTAAAAAGTTCTCCATGGAATCTTTATACTCTTTTCCATTTGATAAAGACTTGTACATGTCACCATGCCCCCGGAAAAAAATTGAGCAATATGATACCTCTTCCACGGAGAGTGACACATCTAGCTTTGGAGACTATGATGACTATGACAACAGACAATGTAATGATACCTATGACACCTCTGTTCCTAAGAGTCCTCCTCATCGTCCATTCCTGCTTACTACAAATGGGCTGTCACATTGGATAGATCGTGAGGGTGATCCATATGATTCTGATTATGAAAGAGACTTTAATGATTTCTATGCACAATACCCAGATGATCCATCTGTTTCACTTGAGGAAGAGAAAGTTTACCACGCTGATTATAAACATGCATACTATAAGGATCTCTCCTCTAAGAACTCTCAGGCTGAAAATAAAGATTACACTCTCAAGCAAGATCATGTTAATGTTGGACCTTTGTCTTGTGATGGTTCCCTTCCATCCCCTACTTCCTCCAATACCCATACATTTCCTAAAGCTTTCGATTCTTTCAAATCTTTCACAGAACCTTCATCTGACACAAGCTCTGATATTTTTCATGCGATTCCCTATAGTTATCCTCCAGGGCTACCTCTTAAAGAAACTCAAGCTAACCTTCACTTGGCTGCAAATACTTTCAATAATGATAAACCTAAAGAGCCTAAGCCTTCATATGCTATAATGCCTACTTCAGCTAGTCCTTCCCCATCTCTTCCAAAATCATCCATACAATCCCAACATGCTTCCTTGTCCTTAGAAGTGGCTCCATGTCAAGAGGACTCTAAAAATGATAAAGAAAAGAACATAAGGAAAGATCAAGATCAAGAAGCCTCCATGTCATCCACTCCTTTTTCTAATGTCTCTTATCCACCTCAGGGTTCTTTTGATCCTGTACCCCCTTTTTCATACATTCCACCATGTCTTAAGTCTTCGCCTAAGCAAGATCAGGCTACTACTTACACTAATGAGCTTATTGACAATCAAAATGACCTTACTACATTTGTGCTTTCCAAAGACGATACTTCCATTAAGGTTGGTAAAAATGTTGATACTTCCAATGTTAAGCCTATTGAAAAACCAGAGAAAAATTATGCACTTGTGCTATCCAAAGATCCTTGTCAAGATCAAAGTCTTCCATCTTCTTATTCTACCACTCCATGTTCACTTTCACTTTCTACTCTTCCTAAGTCTTCGCAAGCTTTGAATGATCCTATCAAAGAAAATGCTCTTATTCAAGATGTCCATGATTCTATTGAAGATCCTAATGCTCACTCTAAAGATGCTGATATCCTTGGTTGTCATATAGATGCTGATGAACTTATTGATTATCCTTTTGCATCTTCCACTTCCATCCTTGGACCTCTTCCACCACTACAAAGATCTTCACGCCTTCCTTCCATCTTGGGTCCTTATGTCCCTTCACTTTCCCCTCCTAACTCTCCTAATTTTCCATCCATCTTGGGTCCTTACATACCTCCATCTCCCATCTTTCCTCAAGATCAACATAGATGCATACCCTTGAATCTTTTTCATCCAACCACCCATCTAAACCAGTCATATCCTCCCTCTTCCACAAATCCCAAGTCTTTTGGAAGTAACTTGAATGTTCAATACAAGAAAAAGAAGCAATACAAGAATCCATCAAAAAAAGAATATCACCATGTCTCCTCTCATAGACATGGAAGCATAAAGTCAAAAGAAATATCTAAGAAAAAAACTACAAGACAAGTATGGGTTCCAAAATCCATCATTCAAGATATTCTCTCTAGATCATCAAAAGGAAATAAAAATCCTAAGGCTATATGGATTCCAAAGTCTCTCTTGAAAGAGTCTGGTGTTGAGCAAAAAGTGAAGTTGACATTCAAGCTTCCAAAGGCTTCCACTTCATCTCCCTCCAAAAATATTCTTCCATTCCATGTGCCTAAACCACAACCTCTGCTATCCATTCGCCATATTCCTTCATGTATTCCTTCATTCAAGATTCCTCCATCCTCTCACCACCCTTCAAGGTATGTGTTGACGTTGATCTTGCCTTTTTTTCCATCTACCCTTTTACAATCCTTCCATGCATTATCCTTCTACCTTCTATCATTTTTCCTCATTTTCCTATTCCTCCTATCTTCCAACCTCACTCGCTTTACATAAAACCTTATCCTCTATTTTTCTCTTCCATCTCCCTTTCCCTATCAGCATCTTTGAGCATATCATTTTGAATCCTTGGCATATCATGGTTTATCCTTTCAAGGAGCATTATCTAAAAAGCTTGCCTTCTTCCAAAAAAAAAAGAAATAAAAAAATTAAAAATGTGCCTTGGTGAAAACCTGGAAACAGGCGCCTTGGTAGCAAAAGTAAAGAGAAATAAATTCATCCTATGGTGAAAACCACTCCCTTGTGGCACCTTGGATAAGTACCATGATGAAAACTTGGCAATCAGGCATCATGTGTAGTTCTTCTACATATTTCATCCATTCCATCTTCTCTCTTTGATCTTGACAATGTTGATCTATACACGAACATTTAGCTATTTTGTGAGCTATCTTACGGTGATCTTGCTTTCATTCCTTCCATGTTTAGCCTTCATATCCATCTTCCTCCATTCATTTTCACCTATCGCTATCTTTTTCCCTTTTGGTCTTGATCTAATAAAAAAAAGAAAGAAAGAGTAAAACACGGAGCTATGAAGCCTCTTGACATGTCTACTCCTTTGGATTGCATCCTTTCTTGCTCTTGCATTAAGATTTTGTGCTTATCCTATGCTAGCCTTTCATTGCTTGTCCAAATGTGCTTTACATGACAATTTTTCCCTAGCTTGGGTATTCTTAAGGAGTTTCCCCTTTGAGGATTTCTTCCCTTCATTTTCCTTCATTCTCTTATCTTCCATCTCTTCCACCAGCTTGCTAATCCCTCTTGTTCTCCACCTTGCTAGACATTGGGACTGCATGATATGATCTTGCTTGGGAGTTTGCAAATGGAAAAAGATGCTATCAAGTATACCAAGTATTAGAATAATTATCAGATCAAGTATCAGAATCAGTATCAAAACCAGTATCAGAACAATTATCAGATCAAGTATCAGAATCAGTATCAGAACCAATATCAGAACAATTATCAGAACAAGCATCAGAACCAGTATCAGAACAATTATTAGAATCAGTATCAAAACCAGTATCAGAACAATTATCAGAATTAGTATCAGAATCAGTATCAGAACCAGTATCAAGTATACCAAGTATCAGAACAATTATCAGAATCAGTATCAGAACCAGTATCAGAACCAGTATCAGAACAAGTATCAGAATGGGCCTACAGAACAAGTATCAAAACACCTACTGGGGCTACACCTTTCGCTTTAGTTTATGGGTCTGAAGCGGTACTACTTATTGAGGTTGAAATCCCATCACTCAGAATCAGAATGCATGGACTTGTCACTGACGATGACTACAGAGTGTCTAGGTTACAAGAACTTGAATTACTAGATGAGCGCAGAAAAGTAGTGTATGATCATCTCAGAGTATATCAGAAAAGAATATTTAGAGGCTACAACAAGAAAGTCAGACATAGAGAATTTCAGGTTGGCGATCTAGTGTTGAGAGAAAATCCTAAAAAATCAATCACATCGAGAACGCAAGGGGAAGTTCAAACCCAATTGGTTGGGTCCCTTTGTTATCATTGCTACTTTTGGCTCTGGTGCCTATGAACTCTCAACGACTGAAGGAGAACAGCTCCGAGAACCAATCAACGTTCTCCATCTGAAGAAATTCTACGCCTAAGGCATTCAGTGCTTGATAAAATGTCCTGAAAAAAATCTTAAAAATCAGAAAAAGTCCTGAAAAAATGAACATCTTGGTGAAAACCTAGCAATAGGCACCTTGATGATTCACAAAAAAATTGAAAAAATGAAAAAATACAAAAAAAAGAAAAAAAAAAGAAAAGTGCCTTGGTGAAAACCTGGAAACAGGCGCCTTGGTAGCAAAAATAGAATCTCTACCAAGATGGTGAAAACCCAGCAAACAGGCGCCACTTGTTCCAAAATGCTCCATCTATCAGCACAATCTTGGTCTTTCCCAGCTTTCAGTCTTGCTTTAGTTTGTACATATCTCCCAGTTTGTTTCAACATATCCTGGTTTCAATAAGTTGATCTGAACACCAATCAGCTCAAGCGTCTGTATCCTATCAATGTTCAAACTTGGGGGCAATCAATGTCATATCCTATGGCCTCCAATGTATCTTAGACGTGTCATATCCACTCAGAGTCCTTTGAAGCTTCAAGTTGAGTCAGTCAGTCAGTCTCGTCTCCAGAAAGGATTTTGCATCAACAACAATCAAACATCAAAACTCAACTGAAAACAATCTGTGCTTTTCATGCTTTTATCTCCTTGTAGGCTTACTGATTCGCATTGAGATTTTTGCATATTGTGTCCCTTCGAGCTCTTTGATGATGTCCTTTATAGGATTTAGAGAGTGATGACTAGGGGCATAATCTTTTCTTTGTCTTCTGCTTGTATGTGAAAATCTAACAGCTTTGGAAATTTTGGATTGAAATGGTGTCTGACTGTAAGAGCCTCTATCTCGAATTGGATGGCCATGCGTACCTCGACCATTGATACCTAGAAAATTCAAGGAAGTTTGATCTCACTATTGTCTTTTTGAGTAAGTTCTTTCTCCTACTGTGGAACGCAATCTTGCCTAAGGATGTGAACGACAAAGGGTCACTACGGGTAATTCACATTGGATTTAGAATGATCTCTTAGCTGTTTGATGTGTTTTTAATGCAAGGTGTACTCAGGTCATCACAACGTTTATGTTTTGATGCTTGTAAAAATTGCTATATCAAAATGGACATGATATTCAGGTCATCCTGGCGTTTGTGCCTTGGTGCTTATATCTAATCCAACATTCCGAAAACAAATCAATATTCATATGTCCATGGTTGTATAACCAGTGGGTGTTGTATTGATTCTTGCACATACAAATCAATATTCATATGTCTATGGTTTCATGGCTAGTGGGCATTGTATTGATTTATCCGGTTACCTAAAAGTTCAATGATGATAACAAATCGACACATGATCAGTGACTAGGTCCTAGGTCTTAGGTTGCATTTCATTTTGCATGTCTCATTGCATTTTGCATGTTTACATGATCTCACAATGATTAAACGAACTTCAATGCTTAAATGATTCTTCAAATCGCATCTTCAAGTCTAACAAGAGCTGAATCTCACACAAAGGTTCCTCCAATGAAATAGCAAGTAGAATCCTTTTTCGGGATCAAAATTCAAATCTGAGATCATTCATATTATTAACTACTTGCATATTCGACCTTTAATCTTCACAAGAATCTAGTATTCAACTTAACTGATTATCTTACATCAAACTATCAAAATTTCAACTTGGTCAACCATGGTCAACTCATGGTCAAACCTAGTCAAATTCGGTCTCCAGGACCTCCAAACGATGCAGAATGCGTTCTCGGACATGTATAACCACACTTCTCAAATCAATTAACATGCTTCTAAACTATAACGCTGACTTTTCTTGTCAGATTTCAATTTTAATCCCGAAGGGGGCATGGTATTGCACATCATTCAAAGTCTGTAAATCAAATTCTATCAATCAAATCTATCAATATCTTTCATCAGTGATCAAGATAACAATCACGTCTAGTCACTGATTCATCAAAAGTCCTCATCGCTCGGGGCAAATCTATCATCACTTGGGGCATATTAGATTCATCAAGATCCATATCAATTTGGTATTCTCCTAATCTTGTAAACTGTATCAGTTTTTGCAACCATCAGATCATAGTGTTCTTTCCTTGGTTTTTCGACAACTGAAGGGTTTGGATGTGATACTTGCTAGTTCTGCTAAGACAATCGAGTCTAGAACGGGTCACTCACTTCTTATCAATCCTAAGGTTCAGAATCAGGCATTTTGACACTTTTTCGCAATCATAGGTTCATTTGCTGCTACAGTGAACATTATATTTGGTCATTCAAGACCTATTATCTCCATCTTAATTCAATATCAATCAACTCTTATCTCAATATTTTTCAATCGGTTTCTATCTTGAGATCGGTTTATCTTTTGAATCAGTTTATTATCTTTATCAAACACAGACTATCTTTGAACCACTGCGCTTCACACAGTAATTCAAAGAGGGGCAAAATGTAATACCCCAAAAATGGGCTATAAGTTCATTAATATCCTGTATCTACATATCGAATGAAATCGACATCAAAGTCCTAACCTAAGGCACATCTAACATCATCAAATCTAATTGATTATCTTAAATTTTGCATCGGGGAATATTCTTAGTAATATTCCTAATTATCTTAATTATCTTTAATTTTATAATTATTTGGCAATAAATCACATTTATCCTAAAGTTTGATTAATTGAATATTTTCATATTTAATTAATTAGATTTAATATTTGCCACTTAATTATGTAATTAAATTTAATTATATCTATTATTAATTATATTATTTAATTTTGACAATAAATCTAATATCATATGAATAATTGATTAAATTCTTATTTAATTAATTAAAGCAAGTTGTCATTATTTAATAATATAGTTTTTAATAAAAGTTTGATTAAATAATTGATTAACCCATAAATCAATTATTTTATTTTTAAAAGCAGTTAAGTTGGAAATAAATCACTTTATTATTGAATTAATTCATAAATAAAACATGCACAATCATAAAAGCAGACAACTATCAATTATCAATTAAAGCTAAACTCTATTTTGAGTTAAAACTTAGCTTTTGCATGTTTTTGTGAGTTAATTATCTTTTATTTAAAAATAACTCAAAAATCAAGTTGAGTTATTTGAGTGATTTATGGCTTTTTCCCATGCACCTCCAAAGCCCTGGATTTCTATAAATTAAGGCTTTAGCTCTTCACAAATCATCTCATATTTTGCACAATCACGCTGGAGAATTGGAATTGAAGAATCAAAGCTCTTGCGAATCGACATCTTTGTGAGATCAATCTTATTTTTGCATTCATATTTCATATCATTCTTAGATAGTTTCATATCAAGTTTTTCAATAGCATAGATTCATATCAAGTTTTTATCATTCTTATTGCATAGAAAAATCCAAAAAAATAGAATAATTGCATTCAATCTCATATCTAGATCAATTTCATTCAAATCCTTCATTTAGGTGTCGTCTAGGTCACTGATCTCGATAATAATCTGAGAACATTAATCTCGCACCTACTAGAAGGCAGTAAATCGCTTGGTTAGATAGCTTTCAATTTTGCACGATTTCAATTTTTGCTAACCTCTAATGTTTTACTGAGTGTTGTGTTTACATATCAGGTATAATTTTCACACACACAAGTATCATCAATAATTCAAAATAAACACTAAATTACCACAAATAGCAATCTATTTAAGAAAATAATTGACAATTAAGCACTCTATGGATCTCTATTTAGGGATGCTAATGATAAATCTCTCAGCAAGCCTCCATTAGTGATAGTCCTAAAATGAGAATGATAAGCAAAGCTAATAAACATGTTAATTCCAAATTGAAATTATCTAATTAGCTTCTATATTTTCCTTTCTAGCTCTAATTTGCAAGAGGTTTGATGCTATTCTCATATTTGTCGATAATTTATGAGTGAATTATGCCTTGCTTTTATAGATTTTGGCAAGGGTAGGGGGTGTAGTTGAGTTGATCAAGGTTAGGTGAGAGTTGAGTCCATGGTTCCACCTTTAGAGACAATTTAAATATTTTGTCCTCAAAGCTTAGGACAAGAGGACAAAATGAGTGGACCAGATGCTCTTTCCAAATGAGTGATTGAGATTCACTTTAGGCTTGATCCATGTGAGCTTGGTTCTCAATTCCTATTGGTTGATTAATTTTCCTCCCATTTGGTGGTTGAGAGAAAATAGGAATTAATTAATTGAATTGATTTAATTTATTTAGCCATGTGTACCCCTTGAATGGGTTGATTTGATTTAAATTGAACTATGTAATTAATTATATTAATTACATAATTTATTGATTTATCATGATTTATTCAATTTAAATTGATTTGATAGCTTTTAATTTTTAATTATTATTAGATTAAGGTTTAATTGCAATTTGTCTTTGATTTGATTTAATTGCATTTAATTGTATTGATTCTTGCCTTGATTGTTCACTTAAATGATCTTGTCCAATTTCAGGTGATTACAAATGCCCCTCTTTGAGTCGACATGCGAAGCGTGTCGATTCAAAGAATGTCCTGATTTGTCTGATATAAGGTCCTGATTTTGTCAATGGTCCATCTTGATGTTTGATGTAAGATGCAAATTCTAATGATAGGATTGATGCAGTTTTGATTGATTTGATGTCCTAATGGTCGATTTGATGACAATTCCATGATATGGTACCTGATTTGATCTGATATGATGTTTGATGCCCCTTTCGATTGATAAGTGAAAAAAAAATCTAATAAAAAGATTACGCTCTGATTTGATTGTTGTGCCCCTAATTTGATGATTTTGTTGTTGTTTCTAATAATCCGAGTGTATGCCCCCTCATAAATGAAATGAAATTTGGTAGATGTTTACGGTTTAGGTCATTTTGCATTGATTAGGTCCATTTTATAATGAATTTTGATTTCATTTCTGATATTGATTATTGCATTCGTGTGATGACAGATGCTCTTGATTTGGCAGATTTGGTGAAGAATTTGGGTCCCTGGGCATTTTCTAGTCAAAGATGCCCTTTTTAGGTCAAAAAGACCTATATAAAGGGGTAAAAATTCATTTTTACTATTCATTTTCACTTTCCTTGTTGACTTTTTCTCTCTGACTCCTCCGAGCTAAATACAATGGTTATCTTGATTAGAGAGCACCATTTTGAGCATGGTCAACAATACCTACAACCATTGAACTATGGACTTCCGGTAAGTGCCTAATCCTCTCTATTTTTCAATTCATGCATTTATTTGAAAAAAATTGAATTTTTGCTGGTAAAACACTCATTTTTTGCATTTTGTAATTAAAATAGCATGTTTAAGCATTGTTTTAATGCTTTTGCTTGTTTTTCAGCACTTTCACATTTTTAAATAGCGCTTCCGCACAGTAAAGTAGTGCTTTTACACATAGAATTTAGGGCATGTTTCGCATATGAAATTTTGTTTAGCGCATTTGAAAGCCTTAGTGCTTTTGATATTTTTATTGGCGCATTCAAATTTTATTTTAGCGCTTTCAATTTGTTTTAGCGCATATGCCTTCAAACAACACTTTTGATCATTTAGATAGCGCGTTTAATCTTTTAAATAGCGCTTTTGCATTTTAGCATGTTTAAGCATTAAAACAACATTTTTACCCTAATAGGAAAAATTTGCAAATGCCTTAATCGGTTTTCTGAACTTTTCCATGTCGTCGATCAGTTGATTGGTGTAGGTAATAAACCT
Organism: Chamaecyparis obtusa; assembly: GCA_027943335.1. Lineage (NCBI taxonomy): Eukaryota > Viridiplantae > Streptophyta > Pinopsida > Cupressales > Cupressaceae > Chamaecyparis > Chamaecyparis obtusa. Next base: position 347,961 of record BSBK01003794.1, on the reverse strand, counting down.
AATTGGTAGTGAGTCGTAGGATGTCAGTTTGAGTCAATTATAGTCTAAATGTTTGATCATCAATCTAGATTTAGATGATGGATGATGATAAATTTTATGTCCTCTTTGAATAGAATCAGGAAAATTGATTGTGGTTTGATATTTTGTAAATGTTTGATTGACTTAGGATAATTCAAATGATAACTAATTTCAAAACTGATGTAATTTAACTTTCTTTTTGCAGGCAGTGCTTAAGTCACTGGTCGTTTGAGGTTTATATCCGTTACCATTTAGCATGATTGATGACCTAAGTGCTCTAGATCGTCGGCACATAGGCAGATGTAGACTGTCCTTTCTACTTCCCCTACCTTGATTTCGAGTGAATCAGGGTCTGATCACTACTATGGCTGAGAGATGGCACTCAGACCATAATACTTTTCACTTACCGATGGGGGAGATGACGATCACCCCTGAGGATGTATACCGCCTCCTTTGCATTCCTACTCAAGGAGAGTTGGTATTTTATGACCAAGTCTATGATGGTGCAGCATGTTGGAGGGTATGTTGGAGGGTATTCCAAGATCCCATGATTGGTGATGACCATATTCAGTGGTCGCAGTTTTATTCTTTTCTAGTATTGCCAGCTATTTTGGGTGCCTTGATTGGAGGTTTCCTCGTACCAAATCAATGAGGACATGGATTTATAGTCGGTTGGGGTCCTATTATGGAGGAATTGATGGCTCAGTCTCAACAGTTCAATTAGGGATCTTGCATTCTAGCGCAACTCTATTATGAGTTGCATATTGTTGTATACAAGTGCTCTTCTACTCTCTCCGCAAGAGCTATCTTATTACAGCTTTGGACCTGGGAGCATCTCCTAGTGACGAGACCTATTGTAGCATGGCACCATGATCTGGGATGGCCATTCACCTAGATATATGAGGGTATGGTTATACAGGCCCACATGGGCAAGCTAGATTATTGGCGACGTGTCATTGATGATATGGATCAGGTCGTCTGGCGACCATACCTAGGATGCGAATCATGGCCTGAGGATGCAACAAAGCTTCCTTGTATGTTTTTTCCATGCTGGATGGTTGGTTGTATACCTCATATTATTAAGATATTTTGCTTCCATCGAGTACTACATCAGTATGGTCATACTCAAGGCATGCCATAGGGTATTGCTATGTATGCTCAGGTTCAGGCTGAGAGATCACTATGGGGCCCTGTTGTTGATTTCAAGATAGCATAGCAGGAGATTTAGGACCTAGGTCATTTACCATGGGTTATGCAAGAGCATTTTATTGATGCTGGTATGACTGATGATTATGCAGATTAGTTCACTCGAAACCCATTTCTTAGATTCACAGATCCAACTGAGAGGCTACCCGATATCGATGAGGAGTCTGATGATGATGGTGGAGATGATGGTGGAGATGGGGATGGTGGTAGGGGTGGAGGTAGGATATGAGCATGTTGGGGATGACTAGGTCATCAAGCAGCCAGAGCAAGGAGAGTATTAATTCCATTTATTGTTGTTGATCCTATTCCTCCTAGGGGTGGTGGTCAGGTGAGGGGTCGAGGTGTGGATAGAGCTTTACACCAGGTTGCTAGGGATCTGAAAGGTAGATAGGGTCATCATAGGGCTAGACATTAGAGGTAGTTGGATGCCCAGGCCGCATAGGCTCTATTATATCAGGCACAAGGTAGGCCAGCACAGGCTCCTTCGCAGGTTATCCCACCAGTTGTTCCACAGGCTCCTCCAGCACAAGCACCTGCTTCTACTTCTATTTCATCTTCTTCATCTCATCTATCTTCTTCTTCTTTCATTCCATCATTATCAGTTCCATCTTCTTCCATGCCATCCTCTTCCATGCCTCCACCATAGACTCCTTCTACACGGGTTCCTAATTCAGAGGCTCCAGCAGCTGCATCAAAGGTTCGAGCTTTTTTTTTTTTTATGGGTAATAGGCTGAAGCCAAGATCAACAAGGGGTTCAAGAAGACTTGAACCCAAGACCTCCTGAATGAGAGGCTCACAACTTACCATTGCATTGTGGGGTGTTCCCATCAGAGGTTCAAGCTTTATAGTTGTATGTTTCTGAGATTAGATAGGAGGTTTAGGTAGCTTAGTGGCATGATGCAGGCTTTTATGGTTGCTATGAATCAACATGGGCTACAAGCTAGTTCGAGCTGTCCTCCTAATACTAGTCCTAGTCTTGATGGTGGTGATGGTGCTGGTGGCTCAGCCAATTGATCCATATTGATCTGATATATTCTTTCATTTATTGATGTATATGATGATCTCATTTTTTATATTGATACATTGGACTCTGTTGTATTCTTTTGATCAGTTGATGTTCCCTTATGTGTTGATACTCATTGATATTTTGATGGACTTTGATTTCTAGATGTTTCATTGATGATATCGTAGACTTTGATACTCTATTGATTTATGATGATGGTACCATAGACTTTGATTCTCAGTTCTGATATATTTAATTTATGTGATGTCATCATGTGTTAGACCTCATTTTTTAGGTGTTTTACTATGATATGTAGATTTATATGGTTCTATCTCCTTTATGATTTGTTTTATGCTTTTCAGAATGCAGTTTTATGATGGATGCACATGTTCTATTTATGCTTAAATGGTTGTCTTATGTATGACATAGAATAGATGAATGGATGCAATATGAATTTAATGATTGTTGTAATGATTAATGATATGATATTAATGCTTTATGAATGAAAATGATATATAGATGTGTTAGATGGATAATGCAATGGTTAATGTGATGTAATGAGATGTTTATGGATATATGGATGTGTGCACTGGATATGAATGCAATGGATTTATGGTATGTAAATGTGATGGACTTATATGATGTAATGTATAATGATTATGGATACTTAATTATTAATGATTCTAAATGTTATATGTGATATAGATGAATGATGCTAATGAATGTCATGCCATGATAGTGCAATGATATACAATATAGGATGAAACTAAATGTATGGATTTAAATGAATAATGCAATGTGCCATGTTTTTTAATGAGCTAAATGATATGCACCTAATGATAAATTGAAATGATTTTAAATGGAATGACTTAATGGATGCAATGAACATTAATTAATAAATGTAATGGTAAATGCACTTAATGGATTGATATGAATGATTTAAAGAATGCACACTTAAATGAGATGAGCTTTAAAATGAATGCAACCTAATGTAATGTCACTTAATGAAAATGGTTTAAAGGATGAATGCAACCTAATGCAATTAATGAATTGAACTTTATGTAAGATATGCAACTTAATGTAATTAATGTTTATGAAAATGATGTAAACTATATGGAATGAACTTAGATTAAAATGAATGCAACTTAATGCAAAGAATCTAATTGAACTACAGGGTGAAAAAATCTTAAATGAATGTAAGGTAACATGGATCTAACAAATTCTCATGAACTAATGGAATGCATCTTTGTTTTTTATTGTTTTTTATTTCCAACACACTCGATCACATATAGTTTTTGATGCTCATTTGATTTTTGATTTGACTACACCCCCTTTCTATTTTCCTCTTGCAATTTAGTTTTTACGCTAAGAAAGGCAAAATACTTTAAGTGCATTTAATCTAGGATGTATGCAACTAACTGTCACTATTCAAAAATTTGGAGCTTATATTCATCATTGAGCAGTTTTTGGAATCTTGATTGAGTACAACCATCACTAGTTCAACCATGATGATATGAATACTTTTTGCACCTCTTTCATTGCTTTCCCATCTCTTTCTGGTTTGACTATCACTGCTTGAAGTCAATCATGAGAGTGTGAATACCGATTTTGTCAGATTCTATGTCGCAAGTGGATTTTGGTATTATGAGATTGAACATCAAAATATCCAAGGAAACCTTTTGCATAAACAAACAAAAATCTCAGCTTCATCATATGTACAAGTCCTTGATGATTCTTTGATGATCACGTCTTTAGACAAATAATACATGGTTTTAAAACTTTGATCTTAAGATAGTCATTCAAAAATCCATAAAATATCACACTTTCATCATAGCTTGTCTAGTTTAAAAACTTTCATCAATTCGCTAGAAAGACATGATTTCATCAATCAAGTCAACACTTTAGAAAAAAATTTGCAATGTTTTTCAAATCCATATTTCAAGTATAGTTCCATCTATTTCATACTTTTAATCCTGATAAAGCTAGGGTCATGTAAGATCTCGGATCAAATTTTTCATTTTGGTTCAGATTGGATTTAGGATTAGGATTTGATTAAGCACTTCACTTGCATTTTTGATGAATTGATTCAATGATTGATTGAAGTTTGCTTTTGATGAATCGTCCCTCCTTTAGAGTATATTTCCCCCAGTTTGATATGATTTCAATGTTGGACTTAGGACAATTTACAAATTAGGTGACCAAAATCTTTAGGTACTTGCAAATGCAACTGTGGGGTTTTATTATGTAATATATACAAATGTTAGCGAATGCAATATTTACAAGGATAACTAATAGGTATGTGACTGACTTGGACTATCAATGGTGCATGTTTACTAGGTTTTCACTGATTGAATGGACCTTGCTTTCTTTTTCTATTTTTAAAGCTTTTTTTTCCTTTTTTTGCTACCAAGGCGCCTATTTGCTAGGTTTTTACCAAGGCACCTTTTCTCTTTTTTTTCTTTTTTTTTGTATTTTCTCTTTTTTCCATGTTTTTTTTTTCATATCATCAAGGTGCCTATTTGCTAGGTTTTCACCAAGACAACATCTTTTTGAGGATCATATATGAATGTTTTTGGCTTTCTTCATGCTCAATTTTCCACTATTTTTTATCTTTTCTATATTTCTGATTTGTTTGCTCTTTTCTGCTTTTTTCAATGTTTTTGGTATTTTCAAGATCTCTTTTGACTATATACAATAAATAGGATTCTTTCCATCTGATTTTCTGATACTCTTTTTATTTATCCTCTTTCATCTGCTTCATGTGTAGAACCTTTTGAGATGAATGCTATTGATAGGTTCTTGTAACTCTTCTCCATCAAAATCACCTAACTTATAGGTACCGGTCCCAAAAGATGAAGTGATCACAAAAGGTCCTAACTAGTTTGCTTTCCATTTTCCTTTCTTTTCTCTTTCTGCTTGATTCTTGGGATTCTCTCGCAAAACTACGTCAACTATTTGGAATGTTCTTGACTTGATATGCTTGTTATAAGTCCTTGACATTCAGTTTTGATATACTTTCAAGTGATCAAAAGCTTGTTGTTGTTTTTCATCTAGCAGTTCTAGTTCATGCAACCTAGCAACTCTATAATCTTCCTCACTTATCAAACCATGTAGAGATACTCTTAAGGATGGAAGTTCTACCTCCAAAGGTAAAACTTCTTATGTTCCAAAGACTAAGGAAAATGGTGTAGCTCATGTTGGTGTTATGATGCTTGTCCTATAAGCCCATAAGGTCGGGTTTATTTTTATATGCCAATCTTTACCTAAATTTTCCACAGTTCTCTTCAATATCTTTAAGATATTTTTATTCATTTCTTCGGCTTGTCCATTACCTTGGGGGTAATATATTGAAGATGAATGGTGGATCATTTGAAACTTTGTGCATAGCTCTTTTAAATCCTTATTTTTAAAGTGCTTGGCATTATCTATTATGATGGCATGAGGTACACCATATCTACATATTATGTGGTTTAGAATAAACAAGGATATATGTTTTCTTGTTGCAGTTGATAAGGGTACAACTTCCACTCATTTGGTAAAGTACTTTGTTACCATGATAATGAATTTATGACCATTTGAAGATGGTGGATAAATCATTCCTATTAAGTCTAGACCCCATTGATAAAATGGCCAAGGTGTTGTCATAGGATGAAGCTCTTGTGCGGGTACATGTATCAAGTTTCCATGATATTGGCACTTTCTACAAGTTTTAGCAAAGTGACAAGCATATTTCTCCATCATAGGCCAAAAATATCCTATCCTAAGAAGTTTCTTAGCTAGGGTTAAACCATTCGAATGTGACCCACAAATCCCCTTGTGAATTTCTCGTAAGGCTATATCTGATTCCTCTTTCTCTAGACATATAAGAAGCATTCCATCTAGACTCTTACGATACAACGTGTCAAATATTCAGGTATAACTAGCAGCTTGTCGGATAAAGCTTTTCTTTTGATTCCTAGTTTGGTCCATAGGTAGGATTTGGTCTTTTAAATAAGTGTAAATATCTCCATACCAAGGTGATTCATGTGTGGTTAGCAAAGAAATGGTATAAGGATGGGTAGGGTCAAATGAGGGTTTCTCAACTTCTTCTACTAGGAATTCATATCTGGCACTTTGATCTGGTATTTTAAGAAGTGACGCCAAGGTAGCCATTGCATTTGTTGCTTTATTCTTCTCTCTTGGTACTTGCTCAAATGTGATGAGAGTGAAGTAGTTCTTGATATTCTCAACCATATTCTTATAAGGTACCATATCATCATCTTTCGTCTAATATTCATCATTAATTTGATTGATAACTAATTGTGAATCTCCATAGACTTGTAGTTCTATCACTTTCCACTCTAATGCCAGTTTTATTCCAATGACCAATGCTTCATACTTAGCTATGTTATTTGTGCATGGGAATAGCAATTTGTATGATTTAGAAATTGTAGATCCTTGAGGAGTAATCAAAAGTATGTATGCTCCTGATCCATGTTGTGTATAGGAACCATTAATATAGTTGCCATGTTTTTGCTTCAATGTTCACAATTTCAGAATCTGGAAATTCCACTTGTATTGGGTGGTCATCTTGCAATGGTGATTCTAAAAATTGATCAGCTATGACTTGGCCCTTGATAGATTTATGATCCACATATTCTATGTTGAATTCACTTAGCACCATGACCCATTTGGCTAGCCTTCCATTTAATGCTATTTTGCTAAGAAGATATTTCAAGGGATCAATCATTGCAATGAGTTTAATCTTGTGAGATAACATATAGTGGCACAATTTTTGGGAAGCAAAAACTATGGCCAAACATGCTCTTTCGATGAAGGTGTAGTTCAACTCATATTTCACCAAAGTCCTACTTATGTAGTATATGGCCTTTTCTTTTCCTGATTCATCTTCTTGCACCAAGAGTGCCCCTAATGAATGTTTGGTCACCGAAATGTATAGAATTAAAGGCTTGCCTCTTATAGGTGGCATCAAAGTTGGAGGGTTCATTAGATATTTCTTTAACAAATTGAAAGCTTCTTCACATTTCTCATCTCATTTGAAAACTATGTCTTTATGAAGGATTTGAGTGAAGTTATGGCACTTTTCTACTAGTTGAGAGATGAACCTTTGAATGGATTGGATCCTGCCTTGAAGAGATCTCATCTGAATTATGTTTCTAGGTGCTTCATTTCCATGATGGCTTTGACTTTGGTGGAGTCTACCTCTATTTCTTTTTCTGAAATAATGTACCCTAGTAGCTTTCCTGATTGAACACTAAATGCACACTTCTTCGGATTTAGCCTTACTTTAAATTGCTCCAATCTTTCAAATATTTTCTCTAAAATGGGTAGATGTTCTTCTCTTGAGTGAGATTTAGCTAGTATATCATCTACATAATCTTCCATGAACTTGTGCATCATGTCATGAAATATTGTTTTCATGGCTCTTTGATAGGTCGCTTTGGCATTCTTTAGACCAAAGGGCATAACATTCCAACAAAATGTCACCCATGCACATGTAAATGTTGTTTTGTCTTGATCTTTGGGTGCTATCTTTATTTGATTATAGCCACTAAACCCATCCATAAGTGAGAAAATTGAATGTCTTGTTGTTAGATCTATGATGGTGTATATGCTTGGTAACAGAAAGTCATCTTTAGGACATGCAAGATTAAGATCCCTAAAGTCCGTGCAAATTCTGATGGACTTGTCTACTTTTGAAATTGGTACAATATTTTAAATCCATTGGGCATAATCAATGGCTCTTATAAACCCAACTTTTAGCAATTTTTTCCAACTCCACTTTTACAAGCAAAGCTATGTGTGGATGCATCTTTCTTAATTTATGTTGGTCTTACTCCTTTTATGTTCAAGTGATGCATGATTAAATTTGGATCTAATCCTGGCATATCATCATATGACCATGCAAAAATGATTTTATTTTCCTTGAAAAATTTGATGAAGTCTTTTCTTTCCTCACTAGATAAAGATGTTGCTAAGTGTATGATCCTTGGTTCTGATTCTAACCCAATATTCACTTTTTTTGTTGGTTCAATCAAGATAGGAGATCTTTCTTCATAGTTCTCAGGTAGAGTATCCAAACTCCCTTCCTTAGGTGCCTCAATTGGGTTTTCACCTTTGGATTCATTCTTTATTTCTTTCTCTTTTTGATCTAATGTTGCCACAATGTGGTTTTCAACATTAGATTCTTTCCATTTTTTATTTTTTTTTATTTTTTTCATTGTTTATTGAATTGAGAGTTTGGATACTTTCCTTTGTCACTCCTTCCTAATATTTCATGGTAGAAGAAGGTTCAACCACATTTAGGTATTGGGACACCAAGTTGTCATTCAAAAATGTAGGGAGTATGGTTGGTTCAATGGAATCTCATTCAATTAATTTTGGATAGATTAGGTTCAAAGGATTAGTGCTTTGGTTTAGTTCAATGGGGTTTAAGGATAGGACTTTGTTTGAAGGTTTGAACATTGCATTGCTTAAATCTATAATATGTGCTTCTTCAAGATGTTCTAGAGAACTAGGGTCAAAATCTCCCTCACTAGAATCCTCTAAGGTTTCTCTTGGGTAAAAATCTTGTAGATTAAACCTAATGTTAGATTCTTCCATAGCAAGTCTCCATGATGGTATGTAGGGTTCTCCTTCCCATTGATTTATTTTAATTTCTTGAATTTGGACATTATCTAGGACCACTTGACTCGAACTTGAGGCTTGATTTTGATTTGATTCTACAATTGGTTCTTTTCCTTTGCTAGGAGTATAGTTGTGGATAACATCCACTTCCTTATCTTTACATGACTCACTTGACAATGATTCCCATTCCCAATGGTTGGAATCCTCATCACTTTGAGAACCTAATTGTAAAATTTGGTCATAGATCTTAGGATAGTTCTTTTGAGTGTACCCTTGTTCTAGGTGCCCTAATCCTATCTTTTCTTTGTTATCTCTCCATGTCATTTCAATGGGTTCAATGAGTCCTTTGTTTCTTGTTCCTAAAGGTCCTTGTCCTTTGTATCCCATTGTTTGCATTATTTGAAATCCTTTCCCATATTGATGTGTGGGAATGCTTACATTTTGGATGCACTTTTCATGTGCACTTGATTCATCATCCTTATATAGCCACTTTAGGATTTCATTGTCTTCTTCCTCCATGAATGAAGATGTATTTGCCCTCACAAAATGATCATTGTATTTATAAGGTGAATTAGATGGCTTTCCATATGATTTTGGAGACAAGGGTAGGTCAATCATAAATAAAGAATATTCACCTATACCCTTTTGTTTGATTTGACATTGCTTTTCAAAGTTTCTCATCATATGGTCCATCTTTTGGTAATGAGAATCTTTGGTTTAGATTTGGATGGATTTATCTTTTTCTTCTTTCTGCTTCTCATGAGTATTCTTCTCACTAACCTTTTCTTTTCCTTTTGTTGATGTAGATAGGTTAGTAGGACTTTGGATGTTTTCAACAACAATTTCTTTTTCTTCTTTTTATTTTCCCTTCAAAGATGGAAGATCTTTTGAACTTTGACCTTGCTCTATTCTTTCAGGAATAGACCCTTCTACATTATGTAGGACTAAGGAATCATTGATAGGCTTCATGTTATTACAGTATTGAAAGGGGTTTGAGTCCCCGCTTACCATGATTTATTGTCCTAGATAGGGGAATTTAAGGCATTGGTGATAGGTCGAAGGCACGGCCTACATTTCATGAATCCATGGTCTCCCTAGTAAGATATTGTAAGTCGACTTTAGGTCTAGTACTTGGAAAATGGTTTCTTTTTGCATTGGGCCAACTTTGATAGGAAGTACTATGAAACCCTTAGAATCTCTCTCTTCATCATCATAGGATTTTATAGTTATCTTTTTCTTTGGGTCAATAGTCTCCTCAAAAAATCCTAAGGTTTTTACCAAGTTTAAGGTACAATTATTCAAGTCGGCCCCTCCATCAATAAGGACTCTTTTTACCCTATGCTTGTGAATTAGAACCTCTATATGAAAATGCAAGTTTTGTGGGTGATTTAATGACATGTCATCTTGCTCTGAAAAAGATAGGCAATGAGGTGCAACAAGATGCCCTACCATGTTTTGAAATTTATCTGCATCTAGATTTAGAGGCACATTAGTCTCTACCAGGGCTTTTTCTAGAATCTCCTTGTGAGTTGGTGAGAGCTTGAGCAATTCTAAAATAGAGATCTAAGCGGGGGTGCGTTGTAATTGGTCTACCAAATTATATTGTT